>OX467712.1:54800902-54803402 GCA_950111635.1 Agelastica alni | reverse complement strand
TGTGTGTGTGTGTGTGTGTGTGTGTGTGTGTGTGTGTCTATGTGTGTGTGTGTGTCTATGTGTGTGTGTGTGTGTCTATGTGTGTGTGTGTGTCTATGTGTGTGTGTGTGTGTGTGTGTGTGTGTGTGTGTGTGTGTGTGTCTATGTGTGTGTGTGTGTGTCTATGTGTGTGTGTGTGTGTCTATGTGTGTGTCTATGTGTGTGTGTGTGTGTGTGTGTGTGTGTGTGTGTGTGTGTGTGTGTGTGTGTGTGTGTGTGTGTGTATGTGTGTGTGTGTGTGTGTGTGTGTGTGTGAGTGTGTGTGTGTGTGTGTGTGTGTGTGTGTGTGTGTCTATGTGTGTGTGTGTGTGTGTGTGTGTGTGTGTGTGTGTGTCTATGTGTGTGTGTGTGTGTGTGTGTGTTTATGTGTGTGTGTGTGTGTGTGTCTATGTGTGTGTGTGTGTGTGTGTGTGTGTCTATGTGTGTGTGTGTGTGTGTGTGTGTGTGTGTCTATGTGTGTGTGTGTGTGTGTGTGTCTATGTGTGTGTGTGTGTGTGTGTGTGTGTGTGTGTGTGTGTGTGTGTGTGTGTGTGTGTGTGTGTGTGTGTGTGTGTGTGTGTGTGTGTGTGTGTGTGTGTGTGTGTGTGTGTGTGTGTGTGTGTGTGTGTGTGTGTGTGTGTGTGTGTGTGTGTGTGTGTGTGTGTGTGTGTGTGTGTGTGTGTGTGTGTGTGTGTGTGTGTGTGTGTGTGTGTGTGTGTGTGTGTGTGTGTGTGTGTGTGTGTGTGTGTGTGTGTGTGTGTGTGTGTGTGTGTGTGTGTGTGTGTGTGTGTGTGTGTGTGTGTGTGTGTGTGTGTGTGTGTGTGTGTGTGTGTGTGTGTGTGTGTGTGTGTGTGTGTGTGTGTGTGTGTGTGTGTGTGTGTGTGTGTGTGTGTGTGTGTGTGTGTGTGTGTGTGTGTGTGTGTGTGTGTGTGTGTGTGTGTGTGTGTGTGTGTGTGTGTGTGTGTGTGTGTGTGTGTGTGTGTGTGTGTGTGTGTGTGTGTGTGTGTGTGTGTGTGTGTGTGTGTGTGTGTGTGTGTGTGTGTGTGTGTGTGTGTGTGTGTGTGTGTGTGTGTGTGTGTGTGTGTGTGTGTGTGTGTGTGTGTGTGTGTGTGTGTGTGTGTGTGTGTGTGTGTGTGTGTGTGTGTGTGTGTGTGTGTGTGTGTGTGTGTGTGTGTGTGTGTGTGTGTGTGTGTGTGTGTGTGTGTGTGTGTGTCTATGTGTGTGTGTGTGTGTGTCTATGTGTGTGTGTGTGTGTGTGTGTCTATGTGTGTGTGTGTGTGTGTGTGTGTGTGTCTATGTGTGTGTGTGTGTGTGTGTGTGTGTGTGTGTGTGTGTGTCTATGTGTGTGTGTGTGTGTGTGTGTGTGTGTGTGTGTGTGTCTATGTGTGTGTGTCTATGTGTGTGTGTGTGTGTGTGTGTGTCTATGTGTGTGTGTGTGTGTGTCTATGTGTGTGTGTGTGTGTGTCTATGTGTGTGTGTGTGTCTATGTGTGTGTCTATGTGTGTGTGTGTGTCTATGTGTGTGTCTATGTGTGTGTCTATGTGTGTGTCTATGTGTGTGTCTATGTGTGTGTCTATGTGTGTGTCTATGTGTGTGTCTATGTGTGTGTCTATGTGTGTGTCTATGTGTGTGTCTATGTGTGTGTCTATGTGTGTGTCTATGTTTGTGTCTATGTGTGTGTCTATGTGTGTGTCTATGTGTGTGTCTATGTGTGTGTCTATGTGTGTGTCTATGTGTGTGTCTATGTGTGTGTCTATGTGTGTGTGTGTGTGTGTGTGTGTGTGTGTGTGTGTGTGTGTGTGTGTGTGTGTGTGTGTGTGTGTGTGTATGTGTGTGTGTGTGTGTGTGTGTGTGTGTGTGTGTGTGTGTGTGTGTGAGTGTGTGTGTGTGTGTGTGTGTGTGTGTGTGTGTCTATGTGTGTGTGTGTGTGTGTGTGTGTGTGTGTGTGTGTGTGTGTCTATGTGTGTGTGTGTGTGTGTGTGTGTTTATGTGTGTGTGTGTGTGTGTGTCTATGTGTGTGTGTGTGTGTGTGTGTGTGTCTATGTGTGTGTGTGTGTGTGTGTGTGTGTGTGTGTGTGTGTGTGTGTGTGTGTGTGTGTGTGTGTGTGTGTGTGTGTGTGTGTGTGTGTGTGTGTGTGTGTGTGTGTGTGTGTGTGTGTGTGTGTGTGTGTGTGTGTGTGTGTGTGTGTGTGTGTGTGTGTGTGTGTGTGTGTGTGTGTGTGTGTGTGTGTGTGTGTGTGTGTGTGTGTGTGTGTGTGTGTGTGTGTGTGTGTGTGTGTGTGTGTGTGTGTGTGTGTGTGTGTGTGTGTGTGTGTGTGTGTGTGTGTGTGTGTGTGTGTGTGTGTGTGTGTGTGTGTGTGTGTGTGTGTGTGTGTGTGTGTGTGTGTGTGTGTGTGTGTGTGTGTGTGTGTGTGTGTGTGTGTGTGTGTGTGTGTGTGTGTGTGTGTGTGTGTGTGTGTGTGTGTGTGTGTGTCTATGTGTG
>OX467712.1:54730902-54733402 GCA_950111635.1 Agelastica alni | reverse complement strand
GTATCTATGTGTGTGTGTGTGTGTGTGTGTGTGTGTGTGTGTGTGTCTATGTGTGTGTCTATGTGTGTGTGTGTGTGTGTGTGTGTGTGTGTGTGTGTGTCTATGTGTGTGTCTATGTGTGTGTCTATGTGTGTGTCTATGTGTGTGTCTATGTGTGTGTCTATGTGTGTGTCTATGTGTGTGTGTGTGTGTCTATGTGTGTGTGTGTGTGTCTATGTGTGTGTGTGTGTGTGTGTGTGTGTGTGTGTGTGTGTGTGTGTGTGTGTGTGTGTGTGTGTGTGTGTGTGTGTCTATGTGTGTGTGTGTGTGTGTGTGTGTGTGTGTGTGTGTGTCTATGTGTGTGTGTGTGTGTGTGTGTGTGTGTGTGTGTCTATGTGTGTGTGTGTGTGTGTGTGTGTGTGTGTGTGTGTGTGTGTCTATGTGTGTGTGTGTGTGTGTGTCTATGTGTGTGTGTGTGTGTGTCTATGTGTGTGTGTGTGTGTGTCTATGTGTGTGTGTGTGTGTGTATGTCTATGTGTGTGTGTGTGTGTGTGTGTGTGTGTGTGTGTGTCTATGTGTGTGTGTGTGTGTGTCTATGTGTGTGTCTATGTGTGTGTCTATGTGTGTGTCTATGTGTGTGTCTATGTGTGTGTCTATGTGTGTGTCTATGTGTGTGTCTATGTGTGTGTCTATGTGTGTGTCTATGTGTGTGTCTATGTGTGTGTCTATGTGTGTGTCTATGTGTGTGTCTATGTGTGTGTCTATGTGTGTGTCTATGTGTGTGTCTATGTGTGTGTCTATGTGTGTGTCTATGTGTATGTCTATGTGTATGTCTATGTGTGTGTCTATGTGTGTGTCTATGTGTGTGTCTATGTGTGTGTCTATGTGTGTGTGTGTGTGTGTGTGTGTGTGTGTGTGTGTGTGTGTGTGTGTGTGTGTGTGTGTGTGTGTGTGTGTGTGTGTGTGTGTGTGTCTATGTGTGTGTGTGTGTGTGTCTATGTGTGTGTGTGTGTGTGTCTATGTGTGTGTGTGTGTGTGTCTATGTGTGTGTGTGTGTCTATGTGTGTGTGTGTGTGTCTATGTGTGTGTGTGTGTCTATGTGTGTGTGTGTGTCTATGTGTGTGTGTGTGTGTGTGTGTGTGTGTGTGTGTGTGTGTGTGTGTGTGTGTGTGTGTGTGTGTGTGTGTGTGTGTGTGTGTGTGTGTGTGTGTGTGTGTGTGTGTATGTGTGTGTATGTATGTGTGTGTGTGTGTGTGTGTGTGTGTGTGTGTGTGTGTGTGTGTGTGTGTGTGTGTGTGTGTGTGTGTGTGTGTGTGTGTGTGTGTGTGTGTGTGTGTGTGTGTGTGTGTGTGTGTGTGTGTGTGTGTGTGTGTGTGTGTGTGTGTGTGTGTGTGTGTGTGTGTGTGTGTGTGTGTGTGTGTGTGTGTGTGTGTGTGTGTGTGTGTGTGTGTGTGTGTGTGTGTGTGTGTGTGTGTGTGTGTGTGTGTGTGTGTGTGTGTGTGTGTGTGTGTGTGTGTGTGTGTGTGTGTGTGTGTGTGTGTGTGTGTGTGTGTGTGTGTGTGTGTGTGTGTGTGTGTGTGTGTGTGTGTGTGTCTATGTGTGTGTGTGTGTGTCTATGTGTGTGTGTGTGTGTCTATGTGTGTGTGTGTGTGTGTCTATGTGTGTGTGTGTGTCTATGTGTGTGTGTGTGTCTATGTGTGTGTGTGTGTCTATGTGTGTGTGTGTGTCTATGTGTGTGTGTGTGTTTGTTTTCATTCGCTCGAGCTCGCGTAGACCTTTAATTTGATGCCAAACTTGATATACTTTGGGCTTTAGTTGGTCGAGATAATGTTTATTGTACGAGTATCTATGTGTGTGTGTGTGTGTGTGTGTGTGTGTGTGTGTGTGTCTATGTGTGTGTCTATGTGTGTGTGTGTGTGTGTGTGTGTGTGTGTGTGTGTGTGTGTGTGTGTCTATGTGTGTGTCTATGTGTGTGTCTATGTGTGTGTCTATGTGTGTGTCTATGTGTGTGTCTATGTGTGTGTCTATGTGTGTGTGTGTGTGTCTATGTGTGTGTGTGTGTGTCTATGTGTGTGTGTGTGTGTGTGTGTGTGTGTGTGTGTGTGTGTGTGTGTGTGTGTGTGTGTGTGTGTGTGTGTGTGTGTGTGTGTGTGTGTGTCTATGTGTGTGTGTGTGTGTCTATGTGTGTGTGTGTGTGTCTATGTGTGTGTGTGTGTGTGTCTATGTGTGTGTGTGTGTCTATGTGTGTGTGTGTGTCTATGTGTGTGTGTGTGTCTATGTGTGTGTGTGTGTCTATGTGTGTGTGTGTGTTTGTTTTCATTCGCTCGAGCTCGCGTAGACCTTTAATTTGATGCCAAACTTGATATACTTTGGGCTTTAGTTGGTCGAGATAATGTTTATTGTACGAGTATCTATGTGTGTGTGTGTGTGTGTGTGTGTGTGTGTGTGTGTGTGTGTCTATGTGTGTGTCTATGTGTGTGTGTGTGTGTGTGTGTGTGTGTGTGTGTGTGTGTGTCTATGT
>OX467712.1:54673402-54720902 GCA_950111635.1 Agelastica alni | reverse complement strand
TAGGAATTGTGACAAACGTTGATTGAAGCCATTCCTTCGGTATTATTCCCGTTTCATAGATCCTATTGAATAAAGAAGTTACAGCATCCAAATGTTGTTCTTCGATCAACTTAAGCACATCTGCGGGTAGGTCGTCAGGGCCAAGTGCTTTCCCATCTTTAGTTGATTTTATTGCTGCCTGCACTTCTTCATTTAAAATAGATGGTCCAGTTTGATTGGTAGTGTTGGTAGTGTTGGTATTTATTTCTTCTCTTTGGTCGTTGAAAAGCTCTTTGATGTATTCTTCCCACAGAGTCAACTGATCTTTAATATCCAAGACAATGTTTCCCTTCTCATTTACAAGGATGTATGATTTTTGCTTCCGAAAAGTTCCAGTAAACTCTTTTATTTTTTTATGCACATTATGGGAGTCGTGTAGTCTTTGCAGATTCTCGATTTCTGTACATTTCTGTGTGTGTGTGTGTGTGTGTGTGTGGGTGCGTGTGTGTGTGTGTGTTGTGTGTGTGTGTGTGTGTGTGTGTGTGTGTGTGTGTGTGTGTGTGTGTGTGTGTGTGTGTGTGTGTGTGTGTGTGTGTGTGTGTGTGTGTGTGTGTGTGTGTGTGTGGGTGTGGGTGTGGGTGTGGGTGTGGGTATGGGTGTAAGTGTGGTTGTGGATGTGGGTGTAATTTTTTTTTAGTTTTATTTTGTTTTCATTTTAAAATTAATTTTTTTTTTTGTATATGTGGCTTTGTGTGTGTGTTTGTCTTCCTGTGTGTTTTTTGTTTTTGTAGAATTGTTTTTGTTTGTTTCTAGATTTGATTACCGTCATTCGCTAGAGCTCGCGTAGACCTTTAATTTGATACCAAACTTGATATACTTTGGGTTTTAGATGGCCGAGATATTGTTTATTGTGCTAGTATCTATGTGTGTGTGTTCATTTTAAAAAACAGTATTTCAAATATTTTTTTAATTTTTTGACATTTTACATTTTAAATTAATAAAGTCCATCAAAAAAATTATGCAAAGATAATAGTAGGGGAAAACTCGATGCTAAATAAGGATTTACTCGAGCGTCATAGAGACCTATTGGGTTGCAAGGCTTAGATGATAAAAAGAAAAAATTGTTATATAATGTATAGCTTTTCATCGGTGGGGGGAGCAGCTATAGATTTTCAAAAACATACTCGAGCGCGTCAGATATTGATAGCATCCATGTCCTACGTATTTTTAATAATGTACGTATGTTAATCTGATCGTTTGCATAATGTGGGTGGTCGTACGTAAAGATTGAAAATGAAAACAAAACAAAATTTAATCGAGCGCGTCATATTTTTTAAGGGGATGTTCAGTAAACCTAAAAAAAGCTCTTATTCAATAATCTGACGATTTGGATGTGACGCAAACTCGCGGCCATTATTAGAATGTGCAAAAAAAATCGCCATTTTGAAATACTCAAGCGCGTCAGATTAAGGTATATACGGTTCATTTTTATGTCCTCGAGGTGCTGACGATTATCTGAACGGATTCGCCTAATCTGACAATAAAAAAAAATTGATCGATTGATTTTTTTAAATCATTGAACCTAATTGATTGAAAAGCTCAGGAAATGGTATGCAAATAAAAAAGTGTATGTTTTTAAGTAAGTAGAATACGTGATATACTTTATTTAATGAAGATTCTATCGAAAGTTTAAGATTATCCTTTGTTGTTCGGGATTTTCGGAAAACCAGTTTGCTCCGTCAATTTTTACAAGTCAATCACATTAGTAGGTATGGCTGCCGCCGCTACCGTCGCTTCTGGGATACTTGGGTGTGGAGTTACCTCGTTTAATTTATTAGTAAGCTCGGTTAAACCACAGTGAACGATGTAAGGCTGTACCCACGAGATCCTTTAGATGGCAAAGAAACTACAACGGCTTACGATCGCCCGTCTCTTTATGTGACTGGCTGATAACCTGCTAGTTGGTTGTTTCTTAAGTGCCTCATACTTCCTGATCACTGGGGGATTTGTGACAATATCTTTCACCTCTGCTATGTACCAATGCGGATACGACGTGATAGAATTTTGTGTAGGAACCAACACTTCTCTATGCACAGACAGACGTGCCTTTTTTGACACTTTCTGGGTGTTCATAAAGCTGTACAGTGCCCCATTTATTTGTTTTCCTGCCAACACCCTTCGCTCAATGTCACTGTCATACTTTCCATCTCTCGTAAACTTTGAACTCAAGTATACAAACTCATTTATTTGTTCCACGCTTTCTCCCTTAATCATAACTTCACAGTTTGTCATGCTTTCTTCTCTTTCAAAAACGATTACTTTTGTTTTGCTTACATGACCATTGCCTCTAACTTCTCTTCAGATATAAAAAATTATTCTTCATTTAGCTATCAAAAAGACGTGTCTTCCAATACATTTAAAAAAAGAAATATTATAGATTAAAGAAATGCAACAAATAGAATAAAACAGTATCGTGAGGAAGATATATCATTTATACCAATGACACATTTGCATAGTTCTCATTCTACAACAAATGTTGAATATACACTGCGGTCCATATAAATGGAATACATTTATTTTTAGCGTTATTATGTATTTGTTGAATAAAAACTGAAACAGGTCGATTTTTATTGTCAATTTGACAATTTACAGCACGAAAATATTACCCCCTTCTTGCACCCCCTCTGAATTATGAGCACCACCTTAAAAATTTTAAATGAGAAGGGAAGTCGTGTGGCACCTAGTTCGGAAGGGATTTTCATTCTCTGATCAGCTAAACCAAGTTTTTTAAATTTGGTGCAATCATAACTGAAAAAAATAATTTTAAAAATGTAAAATGTTTATACTATAAGTTATGTATTTGTTTAAAAAACCTGAAACATATCAATTTCTATTCTCAATTTGACAATTTATAGTATAAAAATATTACCCCCTTCTTGCACCCCTTCTGAATTATGAACACCCCCTTAAAAAATTTAAATTTGAAAGAAGGTCGTGTTGCACTTTTTTTAAAAGGGATTTCAATTCTCTGTTTAGCAATACTAAGTTTTTAAAATCCGGTGCAATTATAGCTGAGAAAATTTGTTTTGAAAATGTGAAATTTTTATACTTTACGTAGAATGAAGGAAATATTTTTTAGGAAGTAATTTTCAATTTATTTTACAATTAAATGACATGTTAAAATGACCACCATTCACTCCTTGACAATAAGCAAGGTGATCTTGGAATTCTCGTACAACATTTTGTAGGACCTCAGAGGTAATGTTGTTAATTTCTTCCTTTATCTAAATTCATCCATATTATACACATTCAGAATAAATTTTCTGTTATGATTGCACCAAATTTGAAAAACTTAGTATTGCTGAACAGAGAATGAAAATCCGTCTCTAACAAGGTGCCACACAACCCTCCATCTCATTTAAAATTTTTGAGGGTATGCTCATAATTCAGAGGGGGTGCAAGAAGGGGGTAATATTTTCATACTGGAAATTGTCAAATTGAGAATAGAAATCGACTTGTTTCAGGTTTTTTCAACGGACACATAATTTACAGTGTCCATATTTTTAAATTTTAATAACAATTTTTCTCAGTTATAGTTGCACCAAATATGAAAAACTTAGTATTGCTGAACAGATAATGAAAATCACTTTCGAACAAGATGCCACACGTCCCCCCTTCCCATTTAAATTTTATGAGGGGGTGCTCAAAATTCAGAGGGGGTGCAAGAAGGGGGTAATATGTTTATACTGTAAATTGTCAAATTGACAATAAAAATTGACCTGTTTCAGGATTTTTTGATAAAATACATAACGCTAAAAATAAATTTATTTCATTCCTATGGATCGCACTGTATTTACTTAACTCACGCAATATCCTGATCATATAAACCGAGATTTTGAGCTATTGGTTAATTGAACTAGAATTTTTGAAATAATTATGTAATATATTTGGTATAGGTAGGTACCAATAATTTTTATTTATAATTTTTTTTATTTACTTTTAATTTCAAAACATTTTTGATAGAAAAAAATGTAGTAACCGTTACAAAATGGTAACCAATTCCGTTTAAATGAGCACTCGAAGTCGTAATGAAGTAGGGATGTTGCAAGTGTGCCTTTCAGAATTTTATCTCTTGCAATTGCAATTTTTAAACAAAACATTTATTGACAGCATTTGGTTCAAATATCAGAATAGGTCCACAGTGTACTTGGCAGGCAGTTAGTAAACCAAAAGTTATTGTTAATTTTTAAGTAAAAAAAAATACAGTAGTGATGTGTTAATTTTGTCCAAGAGTTTATAATTAAAATTTTGGTGGTTTTGAAAATTGATATACTTTTTAAGTAACAATTAATTTCTATCAAGTTTTTCAATCTGAAACGTCCAATTTAAGGAAATAAAAAACGTATTGGTTGATAGCCTATTCAGATAAAGCACGTTTCCTTAAAAAAAACTTAAGAAAACAGTAACTGACAACTGACACTTGATCCACAGCACATCCCCAATTACCCTTGACAACATATCAGCATATCCCACATGCACTGATCTTAGTAATTCAATAATATGATCTGTGTTAGTAATGCTCTATGAAAGAGAAAGATAATATGAACATTTTTTCTAGCTTCACGACTTAATAATAATGGTAATGCTATTAAACATACAATATAACAAAATATATTTTATCCAAAAAATATTGAAAAAATGGATTGTACAGAAACATTTAAATAGTTAACATTTATGCATTTTCATTATTACTAAAACTTGTTTCTTTACAAAGTGTTAAATTTATTTTGGAAAAAAAGTACCTAATTTTGATGTGAAATACTGAAAATATATAAAGAAATAGGTATGAAACACACTAATAAAAATAGATAGATAAAGAACCATATAATCACTTTCATCTTAGAAATCACAATATTTCTTAAAACGCTTTTAAAAATTAAACTTTCCAACCAGCAATGTCAATATTTCAGTTTTCACATGTTGATTTTGGAGATTTAAAGCCATTTCATAAAAATTTCTTTATTATTATTTAACATTACAAATAAAATTAATAATTTAATGTTATTATTGCCAAAGGCAATTAGTAGCAAAGTAGCATGTTAAATTTAATATATTTTTTTACTCCATTAGTATCTGTACATAAAATGGTTTTCAAATAAAATAACTTATTAAGATATGTAATTTTTATTATATAAAATGAATTACTGGTGTGTACTTTCTAAAAATATGAAAAGATTTTTCTTATGTTTTAAAAGTAATAAACTATGTTATTTATAAGACATCTAGTTTTAAATGAATTTCTAAAACTTAAAAATGTAGTCTTTAACTGTAGCTAAACTTATATGTTTACCTCAATACCCATATGACAAACCCTTTTTCTGAATAGCAACTGACACAGCTGCATTTAAAAAATCTGTAGTCTCTTCCATACACAAATTTTCTTGATTTACTGGATTTATTTCACAGGAGCTACCACTATCTGTTTCAGGATTTTGTTTTTTTACCCTTTCATTTTCAATGTTTTCAAGATTATCATGCGTGAATTCTAGTATATCAGGATTTCTTTCAAGCAACTCTTCCTGATGTGTAGAAGTAGATATCAATCCTGAGCCAGCAGATTGTAAACCATGTGATTGAATAGCCATTAAAATAGCATTATCTTCTACTTGTCCATCACTGGCGTAATTATCTAGAAAGTCAGCTGCTTGTAGAGGTCTATGTGACCAAGTTTCAAGTACACTGTTTATTGCATTCTCCACAAAACCTCTTGCAATTTGTTTGGTTTGCCATTTATGTAAATAGTATTCTTGATTCTTTGAATTAGGTGATCCCATTGTAAAATCGATTTCATTGGATAATTCATCTAATTCATCATTAAAATTGTTCGAAGTTCTTTCTAGTAATGTTTGTAAGCAACCACTATTACACCTTTTGTCACTTTTAGCCTGAGAGGAACTAGCATGACTTTCTAAAGAAATACTTTTTTCTGAATTTTCTTCAGCACTTAAATTATCTATTTGTTCAATGGTACTAAAATAATTTATATTAGTATTTTCAAGTAAAGCTTCTTCATTCAAGTTATTGTTGTTTTCAGTTTCTTTTAGGTGATGTTTACCCTTAAGTTCCCAAACAAATCGGGCTTTTTTGAGTGGTTTTTCTCCATCACTGGGACCTTCTCCATTTGAGAGATCATTACGAAGCTGCTTAGGCATTTATTAGATTTTGAACAAAAATATTCTAATAAATGTTAAGAACCAACTTCTCTTTCATAACACATCACTTTCTATTGATTTATTGTGCGTTGATCAAAAGGCTTGCAGTAAGACATGATCTGTTATTAATTTCCTCGAATTAATTCTTAATTCTGACTATAAAATCATTAAAAATAACAAATTTGAACAACACTACATTCACTTTCTTCTTTCTTTTAATCAGATGTTTATAAATGTATCTATAAAATTATTTTTAGATCCAACATACGTTTATGATTTAATTTCAGCTTTTAAGTGAACTAAACAGAAACAGCGTTAGGACGTTTGTCGAGTTTTGTATCCGTATAAATACATGACGATTTCGCCAATTTTACCAGAGTGACAGATTTCCGAACGTACCCGAATGTTCATAGGCGTGCTTTATGATTGATCGTATTAACAGAACAACATAAACGTGCAATATTGATATCGTAAAAAAAATTTGTTGTTATTATTCCAAATAAATACCAAATTGATTTTACTTTAAAAGAATAAGAATAAAATTTTTATATTTTCACCCATAAAATCTATCCATGCTTCTTGTATCAAATTGAAAACAGAAAAATAAAAAATTGTGAGTTGGATTTTTTATGCATAACCATGGCCAATTTAAAGTAAATGTAGTTTAGTCCGTTTTGTAGACTTGTAAGATTTTCGCTAATATTTTATTTTAAGTAAGTTTATACACAATCCCGCAGTTGAATTAATTTTTTCACTATTAAGAATTATATCCCAGCGGACACTTGAT
This sequence comes from Agelastica alni, assembly GCA_950111635.1. Classification (NCBI taxonomy): domain Eukaryota; kingdom Metazoa; phylum Arthropoda; class Insecta; order Coleoptera; family Chrysomelidae; genus Agelastica; species Agelastica alni. The sequence continues at coordinate 54,713,924 of OX467712.1, read as the reverse complement.
ATTTAAATAGAAACTATGATGTTTACTTGAATTATAGCTCTATAACAAAACCTTTACATCATATATTACGATTTTATTTGTATTAAAAAATTGCATCTTTAAATTTAGGTACTCACCTCGACTGTTTTCCTAAAAAGTGCAGAAGCTTATACTCAATACTCAGAATATAATTGATTATGTTTAAAATAACTACCTACTCTTCTCAACGAGTAAGAAACTGCTTTATTGACATTTTGAGACCTCGGGGTTTATTTTGTGAATTTAAAAAAATCACCGATTATTAGTTTATAACAAATTAACATTTTTAATTAATTTTCTAGTTTATTATTGCGCAAAATTGTAAATACTTGTTAAAAAATAAATTTAAAATAACTTTCCAACTAGTTGCCGTAAAACTATTTTCTAAATTGAAATTTATATAGGTGCCGTCATAATTTAGAAGAGGTAAAGTACGGGCCAATATTTCCATGTTAACAAAGTTTACAATCACGCTTAAAATTAATAAATTTTACATAAATGGACCTCACTGTAGATGCTATTGCAATATGTAGCGGTTACATTTTTTTAGCTCGTTGATAAAGGTATGTGTGTGGTTTGGAGGAATTCTATCTCATTTAAACTTTGTAAGGTAAGGAAAAAATATGGAACACACACACATAATTGTTGTGCCAAGCGTACCTAAATAAAACAGAAAAAATTAATGTTAAAGACGAAGTACCTACCAAAAGATTAAAAAAAGGATGAAAGAATTTTACAGGAGTTAAGATATTATTTTTCAGAGGTGGAGAAAATCCTTTACGGAGAGGTTATGAGTCTGAAAGCTCAAGGTCTACTCACTAAAAAATCTACCTTTATTTAGGTCCGTCTGGCTATTGCCTCCAGTGACGCTTTGGTACCCCTAGCATCTGCCCTCGGTTTAGGGGAGTTTCCGAACCTCTTTTGCAAGTTCGTCTGCTTTTTCATTACCTGCAATTCTCTGGTGTCCTGGAACCCATATTAGTTTGACGTGATTACGGTCTACCAGCGTTCTCAGTTCTTCTTTCCAGTCCCATACCAGTGTGGACGTCACTTCCTTCCTGTACAAGGCCTTAAGTGCCGCTTGACTGTCTGACAGGATGTTGATATGCGCGTTTTCAACATTCCTCCTATTGTTCTCTTTCGCGCATTGAAGGATGGCGTACACCTCTGCCTGAAATACGGAGGTGTGGGTTCCCAACGAGTAGTTGATGCCAGTGTTAGGGCTCCTGGATAACACTCCTGCGCCCGCCCCATTCTCAGTGTTGGATTCATCTGTATACCAGATTTTTCCATGTAGAATGTTCTTGAGCTTATACTTACATACACAGAGTCACGCCTTTTTCCTTTAGTGGTAGGGAGAGACCACTTCCACTTTACGGTTCTTACACACGTCTTTCGCTTCTTCTACTTTTATCAGCGCTTTTATATATACTTGTCGGTTGTTGGTACTGTTGACCTGGCCTCTCTTCAAAACAATGTCTACCTGATCTCGAGGGCGACCAATACCGACTTGCCCATTCACACTCTCCTTATAAATCTAATTCGTCAATCTTCTTTCATCCATCCTCTCTAAGAGTCCAAACCATCTAAGCATTCCTTCATATCTTTGTTACCATATGTTCTTTCACACCACAGCGTTCCCTTATCTCACTATTCCTCACTTTATCCATCAGAGTTACTCTATGTACAACTAATCGTGCATTATTGATACGTTCTGGCTGCTCATTAAGCTGTACAGGGACCATGTATTTGTTTCACCGCCAACACCCTTCGCTCAATATCTCAGTCATACTTTCCGTCTCTTAGAAACTTTAAATCCAAGTATACAAAGTTTTCCACTTGTTCCACTTTTTATCCTTAAATTAGCACCTCACAGTTTGTCATGCTTTCTTTTCTTTTAAAGACCATTACTTTTGTCTTGGTTACATTCACTTTTAACCCTTTGATTTTTAAGGCATCATGCATAATATTAACCATCGCCTGCAACTCCTTCTCAGATCATACTCTAAATAAAATAAACATCAAAAGTAATAAAGCAACACGTGGCAATAATTTTAAACAGAAATTGGACAGTTCTATTAATTTATTTTACAGGTACAATTTTTAAAACAGCTCTCTTTGTAAAAGATATAACAACTAAGACTAAAGAAGTTGTAATTGTGTGTCACTTTTATCAATACTCTCCGTTTTATCAGAGTAATTTAATTCATTTTTCAACAGCTTCTCTTTCTCATTAACTTCATTTGCAGTTGATTCAGGCTCTTCTTGTTTAATTGTTGGTACATATAATATAGCATCAGTTTCTTCTGCATTAATTTTACGTACACTTTCATTATCTCTGAAATCATTTTCGTTTACATCTGAATCTGGGAAATTTTCCGACGTTTTTTCTTCTTCAGCTAATAACTTATTTTGTTGGTTTTCATCAACATTTGCAGAACTTTCTGATTCATCTTCCAATAAGCGCTGTCTTCGTTTTAGTTTTTTGTTTATAGTTAACATACCTACAAAAAAATCGTTTTAATGATATCTGGTTTATTTTAAGAAACTTAAGCTTATTTAAATATTCGTGATTTTTTTTATATACAGTCTGTTTCATTAAGAATTGTCAATAAAAAAATATATAAAATATTCCTCCTTACCGAGATGTTTATTAAAACATTTTAAAAAAATGTTAGCTATTTGTTTTACATACATACATATAGTCATGCCTTTTTCCCGTAGGGGTAGGCAGAGACCACTTGCTACGGTTCTTACACACATCTTTTGCTTCTTCTACTTTCATCAGTGCTTTCATACATGCCCGTCGGTTGTTGGTACTCTTGGTACTTTCTTCAAAACAATGTTTTAATACCTCCCAATACGTAAATATTAGTAAAAGATAGTTTTCCGCTATTACCAGAGGCGTGCGATAGGGTTATTAACTCTCGTTTCTCTCATTGTATTATTCGTCACTGTCATATAATAATTGTTTTTAAACTTTCTTTTATTTTGCACTATTTTATACGTAAATAATGTCTCATTGCGATAGAGTGACTAGCTTTTAGGCTGCGTTACAAGGTAGGAATCCTAAATACCTTCCTAACCTAATATACTGCTACAATTAAAAAAATTATTACCAAATTGATAAATTATTGACGAAATAAAATTAAATAATAAAGGTAAGATTCCTAAATTTAACAAAAATGGGGGGTTGCCAGAACTTAGTTGTGTATCATATATTGGGACATATTTGAACAGAAATATTTTTAGAATGTGCCTCATTGTATATCATTTCGGTCTTCTTATGCAGAGACTTTAACCAAATCAAATTATTTGCTCCATCTGCAGGTAAGGAAACAACAGCTAGTATGAAATATATACTTAGGTCACAAATATAATATTTTATATTTTTTTCAGTATAATGATGGTTCAATATTTAGATCTGCAAAGCCATGATTGGTCGCTACGGCAGAAGTATTGTGTTCTACTATTTTTTAGCTGCTGAGGAGAATGACCAGAGTGGGTTGTTAAACAAACATGGTCTTAACATTACGATGTTCATAATCAGATACATTAAATTGACTCTCAGCATCAGATGTTTGATCGTTAAATAAATCAGAAGCAAGAATTGTACCAGCAGCATAAATGTAGGTGTTACAGTTATTATTTATTGATATTATTTGTGCTTACCTATATGATCTGATTTATATATATATATATATATATATATATATATATATATATATATATATATATATATATATATATATATATATATATATATATATATATATATATATATATATATATATACAGTTGCTAAGGGGATAGTGGAATGTAAAAAATAACAAAACTAGAGTTTGATATATGTCATATAAAGTTAAGTAAATTACTTAAAAGGCATATAAAAGTCCGTTATTCAATAGCAGTGAATAGTACAGCTTCATTTGGTCCTTTGAGCAAAAACTGCCCAGTCCGTGGAGAAATAGTAGAAAAAGTATTGAAAAAAGCCCATGTCCGTCAGAAGAAGAGCCAGAAAGAATATAGGAATAGCTCCAGTAAGATATGGGTATGATAGCCACAAAGCAATTTCAGAACCACATATAATTAATTCACGTTCAAATAAACCTGAAAAATTTCAAGAAAACAAGAAGATACAGACAGCGAAAGAAAATCAGTGGCAACGAGAACCTTTTCAAAGATGACGAGGAATAACACAATCCGAATGCAAGAACTAGAAATAGAACTTGAAACTCAACGCCGGATCGTGGAATTGGAGAAGTCACTGATTCAAAAGGAAATGGAACTTAAGAAAACAGAGTTAAAGAGCAACAAGATATAAGAGATAGAGAATCATTTGAAACAAGAAGCCATTGTGGAAATCAAGCGAAAAGCTGTTGCGCCACAGAAAACAGGGTCTAAAATTGGGTTGACAACGTTCATGATTTTACTAATAAAAATCCTGTTTTAAGTTTTAGGTCTGGCAAAGATAATTATCCTGAGCACCATTTGGGTAGTGAGAGCGAAACAGAAGATAGAAAGGAGAAGGTGCACCAGAAAAATAAAAAAATAGGCTGGTTTCTTGCAAGACCATTTCCAAAGAATTCCCAATATTTTTCGGAGAACCTACTAAATGGTTGCAGTTTGTAACAGCTTTTAGAGAAACAACTAAAATATGCGGATTCAGTGATAGGGAAAATATTGCCAGACTCCAGAAATGTCTACAAGGAAAAGCAAAGTTAAGTGTACAAGCAATATTAAATTTTACCTGTGAAGTATATAAAATAATTGACACACTTGAAAAAAGATATGGCAAGTCCGAATTAATTATCAATGACTTGATAGCGGTTAGTAGAAAGTTTCCTCAATTACGCGATGATAAACTGGAACCTTTACTAGATTTTGCTACAGCCGTGCAGAATCTGTCAGTGACAGTGACAAGTCTCAACTGTCATCAATATTTTTCCAATCCGCTGCAACTGGGTAAACTAGTTTCAAAGTTTTCAACCACACTGAAATTGGATTGGGGCAAAAAAGTGAGTAGCCTAAATGTCAAAACTGAAAATATTACTATTTCCGAAATTTCTGATTGGTTCGCTATGATTGCTAATGCCGCGTGTTGTGTTGTGAGCCATCCAGATCCCAAAAATGATAGGAAGAAGAAATATGTATGTGCCGTCACCAAAGAGAGTCCTTTCAGTAAATTTGATTACCTGTACTGCAAAATGAACAACCATTGGATAGAGACTTGCAGTAACTTTCAGCAACTCAATTCAGACAGAAAATGGGATTGGGTAAAGAAAAACAAAATTTGCTTCTGTTGCATGCGTAACAATCATCAAATCAGGTATTGTAGAAAGAAAAAAGCGTGTAATAAAGATGGTTGCAGTAAATTTCATCACAGCTTACTCCATCCAAAATCTCCAGGGGAATGTATTGCCACAGCACTAAACCCTGAGGCTGAAACTGTGAGTTACCATGCAAAAGAAACAGAAAAACAAGTTTTATTGCCCATAGTCCCTATTACCTTGAAAGGACCTAAAAACGAGGTTCAAACATTTACCTTATTCGATGAAGGGTCCACTATTACCATGATAGATAAAGAGCTCACTTTTAGGAGCAACAGGTCCAGTTGATCCTCTGAGAATGCGATGGACAAATTCAACAATTAATAAGGAGCATGATTCTTAGAGCATCAACTTGACTATCAAAGGCCAAAATAAAAATCAAGAATATTTGATGATAAATGTAAGAACAGTCACCAATCTGAATTTACCTACTCAGACCATCAATTATGAAAAATTTATGAAAAAATGAAAACATTTGTCTTCAGTTAATATACCATCCTTAGTAAATGCGCAACCAAAAATATTAATCGGACAAAAAATTATTCACTTAATCATTGCACGTGAAGTTATAAAAGGTGCAAAAAATTAACCGATATTGTCTCGTACAAAACTTGGTTGGGTTATTCATGGCACTATAATGCATCGCGGGCGTGTTGACAATGAATTCATTTTACACGTCATTCGGGATGAAGAATTACCTGAATTAGTTAAAATGTCTTTCAAAATTGATAGCCTTGAAGTTAGGATGGAAGAGAAAACTACAGTGGAGGAATCCAGAGCTATAAAAATAATAAAGAGTTAAAAATAGATGGGAGATAGGACTAGTCAGGAGTCCAGGAATTTCAAACGAATATTTGAAAAAGTTAAAAGAATATGAAGATAATGGGTATGCAAGGAAGGTCATAGATACGGGGATCATACAGAATGATCTATCATGGTACAGTGCAATAGAAGTAGCTTAGCGGGTGACTAGCCTCTAAAATAACAAATATTCGGCTGAATATACTTAACATTCGTAAACTTCTTCCTCCGATTGTACTTAAGACTTAAGATTACTGAAAATTTTGTCGTCGCCGATCCTATCGTTATTCGAATGTTTTCGTTGTACGCAGATTTTGTGATCTCTCGCCCGCCAAGCTACTTCTGTACCTACCGCACTTTGGAGTTGTGAATCCCAAAAACGTTGAAAGGTAAGACTTGTCTTTGACGCTACCTCCAAGGTGAATGGTATCAGTTTGAATAATAAATTATTGAAAGACCCTGATTTTTTTAAATTCTTTACTGGGTGTAATTTTCAAGTTCAGACAAAAGAAAATTGCGTTCACAAGAGACATCAAAGACATGTTTCACATAGTATACATCAGAGAAGAAGATAGACAGTTCCAAAGATTCTTGTGGTGGGGAGAAAATAAACAAACAAAAGAATATGAAATGACAATAATGATTTTTGGAGCAGCTTCTTCTCCAGCTTCTGTCCAGTTCATCATGAGGAAAAATGCGAAAGAATTCGAAGAAGAATTTTCTAGAGCGGCAAAGGTTATTTTGGAAAAACATTATATGGATGACTACTTAGATAGTGTTGATACGGTGCAAGAGGCATTAGATTTGATAACTGGTGTCAAAGAGGTTCACAGGAGAGGTGGTTTCCATATAAGATACTGGACAAGTAACTCCAAAGAAGTTCTGAAGCTGATTCCAACAGAACAAAGAACGAGGGGAATAAGGATGTGGAAATTGAGAGAGAACTTCCAACAGAACGTGTTCTAGAACTTCACTGGAATCCCATCAGTCATCAGTACTTCTGGTCGGATTCTAGGATTGTGATCAGCTGGTTGAAATCAGACCCTCGGAAACTAAAACCTTTTGTTAGTCATCGGATAAGTGAAATATTGGATATATCTGAAGAAAGTGAATGGAAGGATTTCAACGAAGCAGAACGTAGCAGACAAAGCAACCAGAAAAAATATAGTTTATGAGTGGCCAGAAATTAGTCGTTGGAATATTGGACCATCCTTTCTTAGATGTAATGAAGACACGTGGTTTGAAGAAAACGAAATGGAGATGAAAAAAGAAGAAAATGTTGAAGTAGATGAATTTTTCAGTGAAATTAAAGAATACGTTGCCTTAGCAACTGAAGAAGGGAATTTCATTAAAGCAGTTCCAAAAATCGAGATTCTCATCTTATCTTCGACTCATAAGGTCAACTGCCTGGTTGTTGAGAGCCATTCGGGTTTTTAAAGGTACCAAAATAGCGTTCTTTTAGTTATTAACAAAAGAAGTGGACACAGCTGAAAGATTATGGATAAAATGTGTACAGGAAGCATGTTTCAAGGAATAAATTCGAAACTTGAAGAATAAGAAGCCCATAAAAAAACAAGTCGTTTATACAAATTGTCACCTATGTTGGACAGTGAAGGAACTTTGAGGATAAACGGAAGAATAGAAGAATCAGAAGATATCCGTTATGAGACGAAATATCTAATCATTCTTGACAGAAAACATCAATTTACTCGTCTTTTGATACTTCATTATCATAACAAAGCCGGACACCAGGGTCAAGCGTTTGTTCTAAACGAGTTACGACAGAAGTTCTGGATTTTACAAGCTCGTGCTTCTATTGGGAGTGCGTGGAACTCATGCTGTAGGTGCAGGAACTTCAGAGCTAAGCCCATAGTTCCAGAAATGTCTCCACTCCCAAAGTGCAGGGTAAGTGCCTTTGTTAGACCTTTTACTTTTACAGGTATGGACTATTTCGGTCCAATGAAAGTCACCATTGGAAGGCGTCACGAGAAACGATACGGGGTGTTATTCACCTGTTTAAGTGTTCGTACAGTTCACTTGGAGATTGCAAATTCTCTTACCACTGACTCCACCATCAAGGCCATCAGACGGATGATCGGACGAAAAGGTTGTCCTCAGAAAATATTTGCTGACAAGAGAGAGAAATGAAGGAAGTATTGTTGGAAATAAATAAAAATCAGATTTTAGCTGAAATGACTACTAGGGGAATCGAATGGTTAAGGATACCACCTTTAACACCGCACATGGGGGGCTGCTGGGAGAGAATGGTGAGATCCGTGAAAAAGGCTCTAGCAGTCACTCTTAAAGAGAGATCTACGAAAGAAGAAGTATTATCCACTCTCTTTATCGAAGCAGAAAATTTGGTAAATAGTAGGCCCTTAGTCCATGATACGATAGATCCCGCAGATGGTGAAGCTTTAACGCCAAACCATTTTCTCATAAGGACTTTAAGTGCTTCTCCACTTCATTGTATGCTATCGGAAAGAGATTTGGTTAAAAAAAATCAATGGAAAAAATATCAATATCTTTCAGATTGCTTCTGGAAATGGTGGATCAGAGAATATCTTCCATCACTCATGAGAAGAGAAAAAATCTAGCAGTTGGAGACGTCACAATGGTAGATGGTGATTTGCCTAGGAACTGCTAGCTGAAAGGAGTAGTCGAAGCTGTTTTTGCGGGGAAAGATGGTCAAGTCAGGAGCGCCGATGTTAGGACAAAGCTGGGAACATACCGAAGACCCACCGTCCTTTAGATTTTAAATAAAATACTTTCTATATTTATTTTGGGGGGAGAGAATTTTACAGTTATTATTTTTGCTTACCAATATGATCTGATTTATATATATATTTATATATATATATATATATATATATATATATATATATATATATATATATATATATATATATATATATATATATATATATATATATATATAGTCCGTTATTCAATAGCAGTGAATAGTAAGAGGTTAATAGTACAGTTTCAGTAGGGGAGCGGGGGGAACAGCGGATAATGCCGAACAACCATTTATGTCTTGGGTTGACATCTATTGACTTCCAAAAATAATGTGGTATGTTAGGAAACTGTGTTACAAGTTGACAGTTCGACTGGAAATGAATCTAGGTGGCCATTTGTAAAAGTTATGACGTTTGTTATTATTGTGTTATTATTTTGATTATTTGATACTGCAACATCAAGGTAAATTAATTACACAAGTTGATATTTCAATGAAAATTAGCAACCAATATAATTGTCTAGGTCTTATCTACCTGTTTGCATGACAATTTTTACAATTATGTTTTCTTAGAAACTATAGCCTAATAAATGTTTAATTTCTGGCAATGGCGAACAGTTATTCGGCATTACCCCATTTGCATTTTCGTGCAGTATAAAGTCATTATGTTGAATTAAATACAGCTAATTACTTTATTTTATATTTTATTCTTTTTAGATGCCGAGAAAACATAAAAGAACAACGGCAAAATATTCTTGGACGAAAGAGAATATGCTCTCTGCAATAAATGCTGTAAAAAGGAAAGATACTATAAGCAAAGGATGGGAGTTCGTGCAATATTTTCTGAAGAATAAGAACGGGAGATTTCTGATCGTTTGTTACGATTAGCCGAAATGTTTTACGGTCTTACACCAATTCAATTAAGACGTGCTGCTTTTTCGTACGCTAAAATTCCTTACAAATTTAATCGGGATAAGAAAGAAGCAGGTAAAGACTGGATGTATGCATTTATGAATAGGCATCCTGAGCTCAGCTTTAGAAAGCCAGAAGCGACCAGTATTACTTAATAGAATTCAAGCCTTCAACGTGGAAGAAATCGGCAGGTTGTTTTCGAATCTACAGGATTTGATGGTAAAAAGTTATCTCCAACTCGCATATTCAATATCGATGAAACGGAAATAACTACCGTTAACAGACCGCTTCGAATCATTGCAAAAAGGGCAAAAGCAAATTGGAGCTATAGTTAGTGAGGAAAGAGGAAAAAATGTCACGGTGTGTTGTTGTATGAGCCCAAGTGGTTTATTTACCCCACCTTTATTTATTTTGGAATTAGGATGGCACCTTCTTTGGATCAGAATGGCCCGCCAGGTTCGTTTTAGACGTGTACTTAGAGCGATTGGATGACGGAAGAGGTATTTCTCATTTGGTTAAAACATTATTCCAGAACAAATAGCGCTACAAAAGACAATCCTGTTCTTCTGATCCTAGACAATCATACAAGTCAAATATCTTTACCGATCTACGAATTTTGTAAGGACAATGGAATTCATATGCTATCAATACCTCCACACACGTCTTATCGAATGCAGCCACTGGATCTGACTTTTTATTCTTTGTTTAAAAAAACTTATGATAAAGAATGTGACTTGTTTTTAAAATCAAGGCCATATGAACGGATTTTGATGACTGATGTTAACGGTATATTTACTGAAGCCTATATTGCAGAAAAAGCCATAAAGGGCTTTGAAAACGCCGTGATTTTTCCTATTATTCCTTGTATATTCCGTAAAGAGGTATCCACCTGAACGAATCACACAAGAACCGATAGTGGTGGCTGTTGACGATAATCCATAAGCAACGGTTTCCAGTTGCTTTGAGCCTAGACCAGGTTGTTTAAAAGATCCTAACGTCAGTCTCAGTTGCTTTGAACCTAGGCCAGGTTGTTCAAAAGATCCTGACGTCATTCTGGAACACCCCGATGGTGGTTCTAAAGATACTAAAGAGAGCGACGACAATCATAATAATTCATTTATTTAAATTATACCTTTACCAAAAAACGCCCCCAACAACCCAAATATCCCAAAACAACAAAGACGACGTTCACAAAAATCTACGCCCTTAAAATCGGTATTGGAAGAGAAACTGAATAAAAGATTATGAAAGAAGAAAAATAAAAAAAAGGTAAAAAAATACTCAAAAAAGATAACAAGTCCTTAAAAAAAACGGTCATAAGAAAGGTGTTTGATTAATCCAGTGAAGAAGCTGATGTAATCGAGAAAAACCTATGCGATGATAGCAAGTTAGACGATATAGGAAATATGGAAACCGAGCAAAATGAAGGAGAAGAATGCCGAATTGGCAATATATTTTTGATAAATTATTTTGACTTTTTTTTTGACCTGGACTGCTCCAATTTCTATAATATACTTTATAACACATCTCTTGACCATCTATACCAAATGGAACGATCCTAATATTAATAGTTTTAAAGTTACGATTTTTTTCCCTAGGTGTTCGCAGTTACCACTCGCTCCCCTACTGATTGATTAATGTTAATAGACTTTTAAATTTGTAGATTTAAAATAAATTACAGAGTAAACCGACCTATTACAATAAATCAAGAACAGTAATGATATGGGATATTTGTTGAAATCAATGATATTATAGTTTATATTTATTTAATTTATTTATATATTTATAACCTGTATAAACCTTGCATAAAAAATTTGTAAGTTAAAAAGTATTTTTTGATTAACAATGCTATTGAGGGAGAAACCAAATACCTTTAATTTTAAGATTATTTCCTATAAGAAATATTTAAAATGTATCTTTCTAGATAAAATATCCGGTAACTACTTACATTTAAGAGTTTGTACAAACATATTCTTTGGTTTTCTCAAAGCAATCAATCTGGAAAAAAATAATTCAAATTATTTATAAAATGCTTCAACAAATATGTTAAATTACTTTACTATTATTAGCACTATATGATTTATAAAATTAAATGTATTTTTAAAAAGTCGCAGATTTAGGAAATTTACAAATCTTAAGAGTTGTTACGGTATTTTATTTATTAATTGTATACCATGTGGTGCAACCATATAGAATAAATTCATTATTTCAAGTATTGTGCATTTTATAAAAAATCTTGAAACACGTCAATTTTAGATTATGAAATGAAATTCTGCAACGAAAAAAGTTAATTCCTACATTGAACCCCTTTCGAGTGACACTTATAACCCCCAAATTTGTAAATAGGATATAAGAGCTTGTGATACATCATTTAAAAGGTCTTCATTGTTTATTAAAAAATGTTATTGTATTCAAATTTATTTGTATATTTTTGTATACTATACTTTTGATTTATCCTCAAAAAAGAAGTCTAATCTCGTAAAATCATTAGATTGTGCTTTGGAAATATTAGGCCGAGGTACTGCCGGACATAAATAAGGTATTGTGACGGTGCTCTATCCTGTTGGAACATTATTTTGGAGCTTTGCTAAATAATTATCTCCATTTAAATTCCAATTATACCTGCCCAAAAATTGACCTATTCAAGGTATTGCTTATATTCTTCTCTCATCCAGAGAGGATTAGCTATAGACCAGTAGTGGCAATTTTGACGATTAGCATTTCCGTGAAGTGTAAAAGTGCACTCACCAGAAAACAAAGTATGTACTAATTGGATCACATTGTTATCGAACATCATTTGTTCACAAAAATACGCTCTTCTATTAAAATCGTCTTTCAAGAGCTCCTGAATTGGTATCATTTTATATGGATGCATTTTTTTTTAATATTCGAAGAATCGATGAATAATAGCTAGCATCCGATTTTGCGGCAGCTTGTCGACTCGTATATGATTTTTCAGCAACACAAGCATTACATCGAATTTGGTATATTATTTATTGCACTGGAAGGGATTTTTTCCATCTGTCTTACTTATCTAAGATCAAGTATATGCTTTTCATCTGCAGAATTGTTATTTTGTGCATTTCTGTTAATTAAACCACATTTCTGAAGTGCAGTCAATGAAATTTAAATAACCGTAACACTGACAATTACTATCATGCATTATAATCACACAATTTGCTAACGCATGGTAAAAAAACCAACATTGCCATGTTATATTTTGATTTCTTTTTTTTTTATTTTGAAAACAAGAACATTTTTTAAATAGATAATGAAGAGACCTTTTAACGATGTAACAAAGCCCCTACTTCCCATTTAAAAATATGGGGGTTATAACTGTCACTCAAAGGGGGTTAAATGTAGGGGTAGCATGTTTTTGTTGCAGAATGTCATTTTAAAATCTAAAATTGATGTGTATTGGGTATTTTTATAAATATGCTTAATAATTGAAATAATGAGTTTATTTCATTTGGTTGTTCCACATGATATAATCATCGCAGCCGACGAAAACAACATTAACAGCGTAAAATAAATGTACATGGAAATAGAATATTAAATCGTAATACTCATCATCATCATCACTCAGCCCTTTGCATCCACTGCTGTATATAGGGCTCCCCCAATATTTTCCACTGCCTCCTGTCTTGAGCGCTCTGCATCCAATTGCTTTCCATTCTTTTAATGTCATCGGTCCATAGTGTGGGTCTTCCTTTACTTCTTCTATCGGCTCTCGGTCGCCATTCGAGCAATCTCCTCGTCCATCTACCATCTGTCATTCGAGCAACATGCCCCGTCCAATTCCATTTAAGACTAGCGATTCGTGATAAAACATCAGTGACACCAGTTTTTCTTCGCAGATATTCGTTTCGGATATGATCCCGCAACGATACCCCAAGCATAGACCTCTCCATTTTTCGTTGGGTTGTTCTCAGCTTCCTGGCAGACGCGGTAGTTAGGGTGAAGGTTTCTGCACCGTAGGTCAACACCGGCAAGACGCACTGATTGAAAACTTTCCATTTTAGTGATATTGGTATTTTCGATCTAAATACATCATTCAGTCTTCCGTGGGCAGCCCAGGAAAGTGTTATTCTTCTCTTCAGTTCACAGGTTTAGTTGTCTCTCGTTATTCTTATTTCATAACCCAGGTATACGTAGCTCTTTACAAATTCTACCTCTTGTCCACCAACAGCAAAACTTTCACTAGGAACCAGGTTTGTCATGTATTTCGTTTTTGAAAAGTTGATTTTTAAACCAATCTCAGAGCATACTTCCTGTAGTTCCTGTAGCATCTGCTTATTATCTTTCAGGTTGTCTGACAGTAGTATTATATAGTCTGCAAAGCGCAGATTTGTTAGGTATTGACCATCTATGTTTATACTCAAGTTCGCTTTTAAACTCGGAATATCCACTTATACTATACATAAAACACCCAATTTGTTTATGGTAAACAATCCATGAAGGAGATGACTTAGTATACAAAAGTATCATTGGTATTATAATTGTGAATATTAATTTGTTAATAAGGGTCTTAAAGTATTAATTTTTGGAAAAAAGAAAAACTTCGCAAGGAAGTTACACAATATAGAGGTCCTATATTCAAATAATAGTTCCAGGGGAAATCCTAGGTATCTATAACTGCAAGGTGTAAGGTTTCATACATTTAAAACAATACAGTTAAGAAGGGCTCCTTATAGCCATGGAATTATTTAAAAAAAAAAGAGGTTTGCCAGTGCTCTAAGATGAGCAAATGAAATGTTTTTTTATCATACTCAAGTCGTTGATCAGGCAAATAGGTCTCAATCTGGATAGAGCACAGCAGCTTAAAAAACTGAGGCGTCTTAGATACCAAAATGTGAAAACAAAAACTCCAAGCTTGGTTTTATTTAAGCTTTGTACAAAATTAATAGATTGGCAGAAAATTAATAATATTCTTTCTGGCTCTGAATAAGAATCACAGCTTTTGAGTAACCTTTGTGGCTATTCGCCCTTTCAAAAATCTGGACGCCATTAATTTATAAAGCTAGTTTGTAAGTAATCATAACTTCTCTAATGTAAGGAGCTTCATCCTAAAATCAAAGCTAAACTAAAAAAAGATACAACAAAAAAGAATTGTGAACAGAATTTTCTGAAATTCCTTGGGATCGATAAATGCCACTATTAAACTGAAAATAAATATAACCTGGTGCATTTTAAAATTGTAGAAGAGATGTGGTTGCATTTCTCTTATGTACAAGCTTTCAACATACATAAAGTCACGCCTTTTTCCCATAGGGGTAGGCAGAGACCACTTCCTTCCACTTGCTACGGTTCATACACACATCTTTTGCTTCCTCTACTTTCATCAGTGCTCTCATACATGCTCTTCGGTTATTGGTACTCTTGACCTGGCCTTTCTTCAAAACAATGTTGATCTGATCGAGATATGTTCTCCGAGGTCGACCTCTACCGATTTGCCCATTCACACTCGCATTATAAATTTGTTTCGTCAATCTTCCTTCATCCATCCTTTCTACGTGTCCAAACCATCTAAGCATTCCTTTATCTATCTTTGTGACCACATTTTCTTTTACACCACAGCGTTTTCTTATCTCACTATTTTTAACTTTATCCAACCGAGTCACTCCGGCTATACTTCTCAGACTACTCATCTCTGCAGCATTAATCCTATTTTCATGCTTCTTCTGCCAAACCCAACATTCACTACCATATATAAGTGTAGGAACCAACACACCTCTATGCACCGCCAGATGTGCCTTTTTGACACTTTCTGGCTATTCATAAAGCTATACAGTGCCCCATTCATTTGTTTTCCTGCCAACACCCTTCGCTCAATGTCACTGTCATACTTTCCATCTCTAGTAAATTTTGAACCCAAGTACATAAATTCATTAACTTGTTCCACTCTTTCTCCCTCAATCGAAACCCCACAGTTTGTCATGCTTTCTTCTCTTTTAAAAACCATTACTTTCGTTTTGCTCACATTTATTTTCATCCCTTTGATTATTAGGGAATCATGCATAACATTAACCATCGCCTGCAACTCCTCTTCAGATAACGCTAATATGACTTGATCATCGGCGTAAAGAAGACATTTGACGATCAAATCATTCATTTTTAATCCATATGTACTCTCTTTCAGATCTTTTAAACAATTGTCTATGTATAAGTTAAACAGCCATAGCGAAGCCACACATCCCTGTCTCACACCTTTTTCGATGTTAAACCAGTCCGTGCAAGCTCCGTTTATCCTGAAACAAGCAGTGGAATCCTTGTAAAGTGATTTCAGTGCTTTCAAATATATGCAAATGGTGGTATATTCCAACTTTATTCAGAAGAGTTTAATTCTAATCATCCAGTGACAGTGAGGACGCTGGTTTAAAGAAAAAGTGACATGATTTTGAAGGCTGCATAAATTTCGTCAACTTTAGATTTTACATCACAAATCCCACATAAAATAAGGTTCAATACTTGTTCGCCCTCTACCAAGCACTATTGGGCGTTGTTTCCAAATAACCAATGACAGTCGTCAAATTCAAATATATATATATATATATATATATATATATCTTGATCATCCATGATACACTGTTAAATTAATAAAAAATGTTATTACAATTATACTTTAAGAAAGAAGACATTGACCTACATATTAATACCCACAACATGACAATTTCAATAAACCACTTTTCCTGAAAAATTACCAAGAAGACTACTGAAATACGAGGAAAGTAACTAGTAGATAAAACCAAAACAAATTCTGCCTTTGACATTACTTACAGTTCTCCATATTTGTTTTACGTCTCTTAACGCTCTCAACTGCAGTTGAAAACGCGAAAACCTTGTACATACAAGACCTTGTATGGAAGTACTTCTTACCAAATTAAGACCTTTACAGTTTCGATGGACCTGATACCTGATCATTTACGTTTATACATATGTTGAAGTGTTTAAGTAGTGAGTATATATACATAGACATGACTGTGCATTGGAAGCATTAAATTGGACTAATCAACTGGTTCCCCATAATATATTACACAATAATTGTAATATCTACATCTACAGGTTTTTGTACCTGTTAGGAAGAAGAGAAGAAAGCATGACAAACTGTGAAATTTCGATTGAGGGAGAAAGATTGGAACAAGTAAATGAATTTGTGTACTTGGGTTTAAAGTTTACGAGAGATGGAAAGTATGACAGAGACATTGAACGAAGGGTGTTGGCAGGAAAACAAATGAACTTTATGAACAGCCAGAAAGTGTCAAAAAAGGCACGTCTGGCCTTGCATAGAGGTGTGTTGGTTCCTACACTTATGTATGGTAGTGAATTTTGGGTTTGGCAGAAGTGAATGTTGGATTTGGCAGAAGCATGAAAATAGGAGAGGAATAGAGAATAGAAAGGATGGATGAAGGAAGATTGACGAAACAAGTTTATAAGGCGAGTGTGAATGAACAAGTCGGTAGAGGTCGACCTCGGCGAACATATCTCGATCAGATCAATATTGTTTTGAAGAAAGGCCAGGTCAAGAATACCAATAACCGACGAGCATGCATGAGAACACTGATGAATGTAGAGGAAGCAAAAGATGTGTGTAAGAACCGTAGCAAGTGAAAGTAAGTGGTCTCTGTCTACCTCTACTGGAAAAAGGCGTGACTATATGTATGTAAGGTTAATGTAAACACCTATTGTAATTTAAATGTTTGATTTTTTTATATACCTATTTTCATTAATATTCATCTAATAACTTTATCGTCAAAACTATTTATGTGCTTCACATTTGCTAATGTTTTAAGAATCTGTTAATAATACATTTTGATTTGAGTTAAGTACCTATTCTTAATAAAAATTGTGACCAGAATTTAAAATTCAGATGCCTACAAATTAATATTGGATATACGTACTTGTTTTTTCTCTCCTGAATTTCTCTTCTCACCTTTAGGATTTCAAAAGCAAGATCATCTCTTGGAAGAAATAGCGAACATTCTACCAAACTTAGTGAACATTCTCGAACTTTATCTAGCTGCTCATAGCCTTCAGAACTACTCAAACTATCTTTTCGTTTAGAATCTTGGATGTGATACAACCAGTGGTAGATAAATTTAAAAATAATCTTAAAAAAATGTGGGATCGTTATTACAAATAAATTACCCTGTGTTTGATGTTTTTAGACCAACAAACTGTTTGTTGTATATGACTGTTGGTATTTGACTTGACTGTTTCATTGTACATTGGCTGTTTATTATGTGATAGGACTCAATAAAAATAAATATCTATTTTTTTACTAATTTTTTACAATTGTTTTATTCAAAATTAAATTTTTGGAAAATGTTTACAATCTGTTTGATCGTAATACAGGTTTAGTGAGTAGTAGTTGGAAATTTTCTTAAAAAAATTGTTTTTTATTTATAGTTTATTTAAATTAATTGAGTGGTTTATTTCCAAAGTAAACCATAATCAATTTTTATGAATATCAAGGTAGGTAACGATATCTATGTAAAAATCATAGACTTATATACTTATAAAGGTAGATTTATACATAACCAAATACTGAGCGTGTCAAACACTTGACATCTGTGAGGCAGAAGACGAAAAATATACAATGACATTGTTTTTTCTTTCTCACGCTTTCTGAAGAGAGGGGAGAGGACAAATGAGGAGCAGAAGAATAATAACATACATAAAAATGTTAAGTTTATATACCCACATATTGTTTTATTTTTTCATGAGTAAATTTTTAGACAAATATATTGTTTAAACTAAATAATTTAGAAAATATGGCATGACCTATAGAAGCAAAAATAAATTCATTATTTTTAATCTCATAAAATTCTACTTCATCTTTAAGTGGTTTATTTGTTTCTATATTATCGAAACATTTAAAATTTTCACACCTGCAAACATATTTCAAATTCTCTGAACGGTTACTTTCTTTTCCCTAAGATGTCGGTAATATTAAAAATCTAATGTTACCATTTTATAAAACTATATTGAATTTGATCAACTAAAGTAATCACTGCACTTCTGAAACATTTTTTCCAATATCAGTAATCCATTTTCTCTTATTTCTAAAATGGTTGGTATTGAGACATAACATAGAAGCAAACACATGAGAAGAATGAAACCGACTGGTGCTTGCTCCCAAACCAACTTTACAATAATACCATGCCATGGACTAAATTCACATTTTCTTTGGTCACCACAGTTTTGAAGGCTCCTGCACCTGGTGCATGACAGGACTCTCTTCCCGGTTTGAAATCTCGTGACCAGTTTTTGATTATCTGGTACGAAGAGGCAGAGTCACCCAATACTTCTACCATGTCCTTATAAATTTCTTGTGGGGATAACCCCTTTTTACAAAGGTACTTTATTGCACCTCTAAAAAATTAATAATTAACACTCATGAACTGATGTGCTGATACTAATTGGCACACACTAATGTCATACAATAAGCTTTTGCCTGACACTTTAATTGCATTTGTCATTTAACGCCAACTATGTTAGGGACAACAGTTCGTGAACTATCCTTGTATGCTAATAAAGTTAAGTCTATGGTAAAAACATCCAAGAAATTCGACGATGCAGATTTTTTTGGTTGACGAACCTAAATATCAAAAATGATTTCCGAGATATCAAATTGATTTCATTTCAAAGTGAATCTTAAACTATAATTAATTTTCATTCCAAAATCGATCCTAATTTTCTACTCTATCTACAGGTCCTCTTTTCTGTGCTTTTTTTCTTAAGAATATTAATTTATTACTCGTTTTAAACCGCATGATTTTTCTGTGGTTGATAAAGCGTTTTTCATAGTAATAGAAAAATAAATAGAAAAATTTGTATGTTTTTCACGCTTGAATTATCCAAAGTATTTTGAAAAAATAAATTAATCAGAAGCATTTATAAAAATTTTTACTCGAATAAGCGGCCGTATTAAAAATTAAATGCTTTTTAATTAATATTAATATATACAATGATTTTTAAAAATATATGCTACAAAAAATAAAGAATTTAAAAAAATTGGTTTTGGTATCACAATTGGAAATAAAATATAGTTTTTCGCGTTTCCTATTTGTCAATAATAATTAGGGTTCGCTTTGGAAATAAATGACTAAATTAAAATATATACTTACCGACTGATATATTTCTGCAACAAGCCATGATAGTAAATTGGAAAACAGAAACAGTAGTAATATATTTGGATAATCGGATATTATCTTTATACCAAGTGGTACGATGAAGGTTAGGGGAATCACAATTAAGTAAATAGCCACCCTAAAAAAAATGATTATTGTTAGTTTTTAATTTGTTTGATATTTACGAGATAAAAGTTTTTCAAATATTACGTAGATGCGGTTTACTCGACTACTCAACCACTCGAAAAAAGCGTAGGTACAGTGAACGGTCACGGTTATAGGTAATATATAAAAAGAGCTCTAGCCGTGCATGAACGATTTATTGGACAATTCGTTATTTCATTTGAACTAAACTTGGGATCATTCGTGAACTACTTTTTGAACGGTAATTTCGAATGTAAAAACTGTTTCGACTGACATGTGCATTAGGTACATCAAAGTTGGAGCTGGCACTTTTTATTAGTCAATGTTGAGTTGTTAGTCCATTATAAAACGGTTACAAAACCGACCTACAATCAGATTTTAGTATGGTAACGTGCACGTGACGTTTTAGCTTGAAAACGAAGTGACATACATGTGACGTCGTAGTTTGAGATTCTTCTATCTTTTAAAAAGTGACTTCCGCTTCAGGTAACATAAACCCAACGATTAAACACTACAGAGGATGGCTTATTTCCTATCTCCGCACATTGGACATATTTCAGCTGCACATGCGCGGATTTGCAACGTCATTTGACGTCACCGGGCCTGCAGAACTGTTCGTCTGCCATAAGAGGCCGTGTATTTTTATACTTTTTGACAGTTGGTAAAATTTTCGCGTCTTTAGCATTTGTGTTTGGTGAATCATTTGACTTTCCGGTCAATAGATTTCTAGTGCCATAAACATCTTAGTTTGTCATGAATAAGTGTAAATTGAATCGACTGTTAAGTGCGTGTTGAATCTCACTTCGTGATAGGACACTTGTTTATTTAACTATTTTTCGATTTATTAAAAATATTTGAGTCTTCACGTATTTATTCAAAATGTCCCATGTATTTTTAGAAAAATCTAGTTTATATTGTTAGTAAACTCAACATTTAGTTAGAAGAAAATAAAAGTTTTTGGTATGTGTAATTTGAGTTGTATTTATTATATATACAAGGTGGGTAGGTAAAGGTAATAGAAAATCTGTATTGATGGTAGTATTAGTACCCTAGTACCAATCACGAATGTGAGACCAATCAAAAAAGTTGAGTATTGTCGAAAAAACTATTTGAAAAATTATTTTTAATTACCCATCTCATAATTCAGTATTTTTACGTAATTCTAATATATCTAGCATTAACTGGGTCAATTAGAATAAATCAGTACAACCATGGCATACTCAAACAGAAAAATCAAATGAAGTTTGGAATGTCACATGTATTTCATTTTCAAATAATTATTTTTATTTTCTCAAAATCATACATACATACATAGAGTCACGCCTTTTTCCCATAGGGGTAGGCAGAAACCACTTCCTTCCACTTGCTACGGTTCGTACACACATCTTTTGCTTTCTCTACTTTCATCAGTGCTCTCATACATGCTCTTCGGTTGTTGGTACTCTTGACCTGGCCTTTCTTCAAAACAATGTTGATCTGATCGAGATATGTTCTCCGAGGTCGACCTCTACCGATTTGCCCATTTACACTCGCCTTATAAATTTGTTTCGTCAATCTACCTTCATCCATCCTTTCTACGTGTCCAAACCATCTAAGCATTCCTTTATCTATCTTTGTGACCACATTTTCTTTTACACCACAGCGTTTTCTTATCTCACTATTCTTAACTTTATCCAACCGAGTCACTCCGGCTGTACTTCTCAGACTACTCATCTCCGCAGCATTAATCCTATTTTCATGCTTCTTCTGCCAAACCCAACATTCACTACCATACATAAGTGTAGGAACCAACACACCTCTATGCACCGCCAGACGTGCCTTTTTTGACACTTTCTGGCTATTCATAAAGCTATGCAGTGCCCCATTCATTTGTTTTCCTGCCAACACCCTTCGCTCAATGACACTGTCATACTTTCCATCTCTAGTAAATTTTGAACCCAAGTACACAAATTCATTAACTTGTTCCACTCTTTCTCCCTCAATCAAAACCCCACAGTTTGTCAGTTTCTCTTTCAAAAACCATTACTTTCGTTTTGCTCACATTTATTTTCATCCCTTTGATTTTCAGTGAATCATGCATAACATTAACCATCGCCTGCAACTCCTCTTCTCAAAATCTCCTGAGTAAATAGCTTTATAGTATATACAATAGCCAATAAATAAAAAAATGAAAATAACTAAACACAATTTTGTTTTATTACCAACGAATCACTTCTCAAAATTGCCTTCAAATCTGTTCAAGTCGTATCTATATCTTGATTTCTTTCAAAATTATGTAGATTTAAAAAAATGTACAAGCTATTCGTGAAAAATATGCACCAATTACACCTTTAAGTAGATTTTTTCAATATTTATATGCTCATTCATATTAATTTCACACTTAACTAAATTATCAATTTATTTTATTACCATATAGGTACCTCTCCGACTAAATTTGAAATTTTTTATTTTCAAATAAATCCATACCCACAATTGATGCTTTTCCTTTAAAATCACTTCCTCACAGGTATATTATTGAACGTCACCTCAACTTTCAACTCATAAAAATATCGATAAAACTCATTAACTTCTATTTATTAAAATGGGCCCAACTTTTGCAACCTAATTTTCCCCAAATTATTTCAGTAAATCGAAGTGCCTTATTACGTTTTAAACGCATTTAGCATCAGTTCAATTTATGGTTTATCCACAGCAAACTAGGGTATCTAGAGTTCTAAAAACTCAATGGAGCAAAAGAAAATTAACACACCAAACAGAAACGCCCAAAAAATTAACAGGTTTGCCTCATAAATACCGACATAGTTTTAAAAACCGAGACAAATGCATGGGCTCTGATGGCAAATCAACCATGGTGTAGGCCCGGTGACGTCACTCATAGCTGGTGGCAAGCGGAGAGGAAGGCAGATAAAATCACTGAACTCGGTCATCCTTTGTAGTGTATAATCGTTGACATAAACCTTACTTTTTAACACTTGAATATTAATGTTTAGTCTATAAAAATCACTAATAACACCACAATATTGTTCTTTAAAGCTAAATAATTCTTAAAACCCCACTCTAAATTCAAAAAAACTTAAATCGTTAATCAAACACACACACAACCTCATGAAATATATGTCATTTGTTGTACAACGTGCACGTTACCAATCTCAAGCTATGACGTCACATGTACGTCCCCTTTTTATTCCTTTTTATTCTGTTTGTATTTTGACACAAATTTAATATTTCAAAAAATTTTAAACAAGCAAGTTACGTATAGTTGAGGTCAGATTTATATTTTCTCTTTTCATAATTAGTATTATTAATATATATGAATATATACATACATATAGTCACTTTTTCCCGTAGGGGTAGGCAGAGACCACTTCAGAGTCACTCCGGCTATACTTCTCAGACTACCCATCTCCGCAGCATTAATCCTATTTTCATGCTTCTTTTGCCAAACCCAACATTCACTACCATACATAAGTGTGGAACTAACACACCTCTATGTACAGCCAGACGTGCCTTTTTTGATACTTTCTGGCTGTTCATAAAGCTAGAAGTACCCCATTTATTTGTTTTCCTGCCAACACCCTTCGCTTAATGTCACTGTCATACTTTTCATCTTTCGTAAACTTTGAACCCAAGTACACAAATTCATTTACTTGTTCCACTCTTTCTCCCTTAATCAAAACTTCACAGTTTGTCGTGTTTTCTTCTCTTTCAAAAACCATTTCTTTTGTTTGTTATATATATATATATATATATATATATATATATATATATATATATATATATATATATATATATATATATATATATATATATAGTGATAGTAGTGATTCACGGATGGTGAAATGTGATGAAATATCGATCCGAGATTGCATCCGTTTGTTAGTTAAACCGTTTTTTGGCAGACGGTTTGCCAAGTGAGATCTTGGCGAAACGTCTGCCAAAAACCAAACGGTTTTTAACTAAAACGGATGCAATCCCGGATCGATATTTCATCATATATATATATATATATATATATATATATATATATATATATATATATATATATATATATATATATATATATACACCGCATTTATAAATACCCAAACGCACAGCGACTGGATTTTTGGCACACTTATTACACTGATACCGCAGAAATAATTTATGACTGGCAACGTGGCTTTATTCTGATTATAATAATGGTCCACATGCACAAGTGACCAATTACAGTGGTTGTTGGTTGAATTTGTTTGTTTCTTATTGTACTGTTGTAGTTGGATTATAATTTTTTATAAATATTTTAAATTTATAATTTATATTTACCCATTTTTAAATGAATACGTATATACTTCTATGCAGAATCCGTTCGAAAATATGTATCATCAGCTAAAATTAGAAAATAATGGATCTAATTAGTAGTGTAGTGAAAAGGATTTACGTTTTGACAAAAATTTCAAAACCCTCCATTAGAAAAGTAATTACAAGCAAGGAATGTCTTTCAAGAAATAAGCAGAATCAGAGATTTTTAGTCAGTACATATCACCTACTGTAGGCTAAATTCTCGAATTCGTAAAACAGGAAATATTATCTCTGACTTCAACTATACTTATTGAAAATGTTAATAAGAGTCACGTCAAGGATAATTTGGATTAATTAGAATCTAATATTTTAACTTAAATAGGAAACATTACTAATTCATTATTTAATAAAAATTTTACTATTACACTATTAGCGTCCGCCAGGACCGTATTTGGGGGGTTTTAGAACGTCCAACCCCCTCTCTCTCTATAGCATAACAACCCAGGGTGGGTCTTTGCTAACTTTACAATCTGCCTCCACTTTCTGCGGTCCATCATTAGGCCTCTGCTTGTTCGATATTTTGAGTCTGTAAATCCGCTGCAATATTATCTTTCTACCGCATTATTTTCCCAGCGGTCGTTTTTCTTCCGGGGTCTCTTCCCATACTTGACGACACGTTGATTTTGTCTCTTAACATGGCAGCCTATCTCAATCTTTCTGACTATTATTTTTACTATATATATATATATATATATATATATATATATATATATATATATATATATAGTTCTTCCAATTCTATATTATTTCTTATTCTGTATTGCTGTGTTGTTATCCTTAACTGATCCATATATCCTTCTGAGAATTCTTCTTTCTGCGATTTTTAGACGGTTTTTGTTTTGTTTTGTCATCTTCCATGTTTCACATGCATATGTTATTTTAGGTCTAATCACTGAATGTCAATTGTATATTATCACAAAGAAATATTGATGATTATTATAATTATTTTCAAAATTAAATGGTAAATGTGTTTATGTTAAGCTAGTTTTATTTCTAATAATAAACTATAGAAAAATTATAGTTAATTTTTTAATTCTTTAAAATTTTCTTAGGCAACTGATCTAACCCCCAAAATATTTGCCCAGATACGGCCCTGACGTCCGCAGCTTTATTATTTGTTTTTATGTTAACATTATTTTTCCTCGCCAAGTAAAATAAAAAATTTGTACCAATCACTTAAAAATTGTTTTAGTAAATTTTATTGCATAAAACGCATATACTTACTGTACAGCAAACGTAACAACAAAAAAAGCAGCAATAAATAATTTATAATAAAAAGATTTCTGATCGAACACGACAAAGAATCCTCTTGCAATTTGTAATGCCACTTGTGCGATGCTTATTAAAGCTGAAAGTAAGAATGATATTTCGACCACCCTAAAAAATCATTTTATTAATGATAAAGTAAACCAAAACAACATTTTTTTTAAATAATAAATGATGTCTTAAAAAAATCATAATCGGTGGGAAATAAATATTTACCTTAAAATATATGAAGACAACATAAAGAAAAATAGAAACAAATAGGCAAACATATTAACAATACGAGTTTTTATAAAACCTTCCCAAACGGTTGTATGTAAATAAAACGTCAAAATTAGGGTATATCCAAGCACAACTTGAGTCGGAAGTGAGTTACTAGCTGGCACTTGCATTGTTTTGAAATTGAACAATTCAACTTCATTTTGAGAAAGCGTTGCTCCACAATATATTACGCTAGTTCCAAAAAATCCCAAATGCCACAGACTATCGACCAACCTATCACGTTCAAACTGTTTAAGTTTTAATCTTTTAAATAAGGCCTAAAACAATTAAATGTACATATAAATAGTAAGTAAGTACAGCAACAATAAAAAACAGTACAGTTTCCTAAAAAATCTTGGCATATATATATATATAATATTCAATACTTTTTTTGCGTTTTAAAATTATTTTATGACATTTTTAAAGTATTAACAAATGATAAAAAATTCCCTATTCTAATTAAACAAAAAACCCAAGCCATAAAAACTGATGTAAAGAAGATGAACTAACATTTTTTAATTTTGTTTAAGATCTATATATTCTCTTGAATGGCTAAAACTCTTTTAAGGCTTACAGAAACAACCTAAAATTATACATTTAATAGAATTTTATACTGGTCACATAAGTTTTTTTAGTTAGGTCGGTAAAACTCAACAGGTAACAGCTTACAAAAATTGTCAAGATTTTAGAAGGATAATCTATCTAGGAATAACATGGACTACGTAGGTCATAATCAACACAAAACTCAACTTTAAAATTAGGAAGTTAATGCTAAAAATTACGAAAAAAATAATTTAAAAAAAATTATGATGAAATGCATGTGTACAAAATATACAGATAAATTATTAAGATATACAAGTTGTTCTACAATTTGTTATTTTTATATCTTAGTTTATGAGTATCGGTTTGTCCTCTGTAGCGTGAACAAGTCTGATAAAATATTTAAAAAAGCGCTTCGAGAATTTGCGACAAATTTTTTTTATCGTTTAACAAAAAGTGAATAAAGTAATTACTGATTAGTAAAAGTGATTACAGACAACAAACATGTTCCCCTCGGGGAACCTTATAGGTTTCGATAACAATGGCAAACCAGTTCACGAACAACCAAGAGCTATACACGGTCATTCGACTATAAATTCTTAAATTCCACAAACGCAATCTTACCCGTTTCAATTAAATGTCATACAGAATTATCCATTTATAAATAATCAATCGTCTCAAATGCCAGTGATTTCAACTCAGACACGCATTTATACCCTAGTAAACAGGAACTTTTTCCATTAAATCAGGAACACTAAAAACAATTAAAATATCAAAACAACATACAACAAACTGATAGAATGACTTCATCTAGCGATGAAGAACTTGAGAATACCAACAATGACAATCCTTGGCAAGTTGTAACCAATGTGAAAGGAAAAAATAAATAAAAATAGTTAAAAATAAAAAGAAAACGACGTACCCACAAGCAATAGATTTAATTCTCTGTCAGGTAACGAAACAGAACCTTCAAACAGTAACGAAAACCCGAAGAGAGAACATTAAAACCTCCACCAATTTTTGTATATGGAGTTTAAGATTACAAAAATATGATAAGCAAAATAAGTGAAATACTAAAAAAAGAACAATACGTAACTAAAACGATGGCTGACAACACAATCAAAATGAATACGTCTACCCCAGAAGAATATAGATTACTAAGCTAATTCATGAAGGAAAACAATATAGTGCATTATACATATCAACCTAAAGAAAATAGAGCATACAGAGCAATGTCATTAAACACCTTCATCACAGTATAGGCACTAATGACATCAAGAATAAATTACAAACCAAAAGCAATACAGTCAGGAATTTAATAAACGCAAAACATAGGTAAACATGTTTTTTGTAGACCTCGAACCTGCACAAAACAACAAAGATATATATCGCCTCGAAAAGAAAATAACATCGCTCAATACACCAGCGAGATGTGCTTTATTTGGAGAACCTCATCCTGCCAATTACAAAGGATGTGAATATTAGCATAAAATGTATAATATCCAAAAATCCAAAACAACATTCAACAACTGCAGATAATTTAGAATACCCAAAACTTTTCACTTCTAAATCGACAAGGTCGACAGTTCAGCTATGCAGACGCCGCGTAAGAGATCGGGGACCAAGTATATAGCGATGTAAATATCAGTAGTGTATCAGGCAAATTTTTAGAAGAATTTAAAGGATTATTTAATCAACTTGTAGGAATCGGGGGTTTTATAATTCCCCTTTTCCTACATGAGATAAATGATTACTCAACTTCGATATAGTGGACTGGAAGTAATAACAATTTGGCTGGATTTTTATTTAACACAAAAAATAGGTATTTCTATCTTCAAAAACACAATGCACTTTGTACTGACTAGTGATCTACTTCAGCAATGAAATTAATTCAAAGCCGTGGAAAAGGAATTAAACTAACTAATGAAAGGAAACTGAACGAATACAACTTATTGCAAATTAAGAAGCGATTTTTAATCGCCGTGGATGAAAGGAGCTGTATGACAGCCGCTCGCTACGACTGTCGGAACAATACTCTTGCGTTGAATCAAGACGGCGCGTTGAGAGAGGAAACTTAATACTGCGCCGACTCGAGACTTCGCATTGCAAACAAAAGGGGAAAAGGCCAGCTGGGGTGCCGGCCGGAGACATCGCGAGTTCTGCCTGGGGCAAAACGGTTTTAAGACATTGGCGTCGTAAAGGATTAAAATTAAAAAAAAGAAAATTTAAAACGAAGAGTTGCGATCTGTGATCACAACACAACTTATATAACAGAATCATATGGTTTTAAGTATGTTAACAATGCTAATATCCAAATTGAAGTTATTAAGACTAGGTCTCTCGAACGCCAATGGAATGATACAGCATAAAGATGAAATAGAGGTATTTCTTCATCAAAATTTACTAGATATAATGTTAATAAGTTAAACACATTTTACAGATAAATCATATTTTAAAATACCTCATTATAATATTTACTACATTAATCACCATGACTATACAGCTCATGCGGGAACTCCCATTCTAGTTAAAACAACCATCAACCCTTATGAACTTTCAAAATATAATAAAAATCATTTACAAGCCACCTTAACAAAAGTCAAAACAATGTCCTGCGAACTAACTGTCTCTGCTGTATGATTCCCCTCGGCACAATATAAAAAGAGAAGACTACCAAAATTTGTTTCAAACACTGGGACCAAAGTTTATTGAAGGTGGGGACTATAATAGCAAAAATACGCTATGGGGCTCAAGGATCACTAAAACGAAAGGTAGAGAACTTTTAAAAATATTGCATGAAAATAACTATTCCTTCCTCTCAACTGGTATACCTACATATTGGCCGAGTTATCCTGATAAAATACCAGACCTCCTAGACTTCTTCGTAACTAGTGATATGTCATCAACCTTCTCGGATATTTTCGTAAATTATGATTTGTCCTCTGACCACACGCCGGTAATAGCGACCATTAGTAGCTCAGCTATAAACTACAAGAAACCAACCAAACTGTGTAACTCTAAGACAAACTGGGAAATATAAAGAGATAAATAACAACATACATTTAAACTTTAGCCTGAAAAGTGACTTCGAAATAGAAGAAGCATACTAATCAATATACAGCAAGAAGCTGCTAAAAAGATATTCCTCCAGAAGGAACATTTAAAAACAATTTTAAAATCTCAATGGAAATCAAACGACTTATTGCCCAGAAAAGAAAAGCAAGAAAGAAGTGGCACAGAAGTCATGCACCAGGTGATAAAAACACATACAACCGGCTAAGCAACATACTTAAATTAAAACTGAAACAAATGCGTGAAGACAATTTCAGTATGTAATAAATCTTAATCGCGATAATTCAATATGGAGACCAATAAAATCAAATATAAAACAAGTGACACTTTCCCTCCATACACACCAAAACCATTAACTTGGGCTTGAAGAGACGAAGAAAAGGCAGAACTGTTTTTACGATACCCGGCTAAAGTTTTCACACCTCTCAATGATATTCCAGATCAGAATATCCAAAATAAACTTTATAGAAATTAAGATAAACAGATGACAAATATAAGACTAGCAAGTCCAACGGAAATCAAAGGAAGAATCTCTCTTCTGAGCAACTAGAAAGCACCAGGCATTGACAAGATAACAAAATGCTAAAAAAACTGCCCAAAAAAGGGATTGTGATGCTAACTTATATATTTAACGGAATCCTAAGAATGCAGTATTGGCAAAAAGATTTAAAAAATCTAAAATATTACTTGTCCAAAAACCAGGAAAAAAACTAATCAATGTCTCTTGATACATACATACATACATAAATTCACGCCTTTTTCCCATAGGGGTAGGCACAGACCACTTCCTTCCACTTGCTACGGTTCTTACATACATCTTTTGCTTTCTCTACTTTCATCAATGCTCTCATACATGCTCGTCGGTTGTTGGTACTCTTGACCTGGCCATTTCTTCAAAACAATGTTGATTTGATCAAGATATGTTCTCCTAGGTCGACCTCTACCGACTGGTCCATTCACACTCGCCTTATAAATTTGTTTCGTCAATCTTCCTTCATCCATCCTTTCAACGTGTCCAAACTATCTAAGCATTCCTCTATCTATCTTTGTAACCACATCTTCTTTTACACCGCAGCGTTCTCTTATCTCACTATTCTTTACTTTATCCAACCGAGTCACTCCGGCTGTACTTCTCAGACTACTCATCTCCGCAGCATTAATCCTATTTTCATGCTTCTTCTGCCAAACCTAACATTCACTACCATACATAAGTATAGGAACCAACACACCTCTATGCACAGCCAGGCGTGCCTTTTTTGACACTTTCAGGCTATTCATAAAGCTATGAAGTGCCCCATTCATTTATTTTCATGTCAACACCCTTCGCTCAATGTCACTGTTATACTTTCCATCTCTCGTAAACTTTGAACCCAAGTATACAAATTCATATACTTGTTCCACCCTTTCTCCCTTAATCAAAACTTTACAGTTTGTCATGCTTTCTTCTCTTTCAAAAACCATTACTTTCGTTTTGCTTACATTTATTTTCATCCCTTTGATTTTCAGGCCATCATGCATAACATTAACCATCGCATGCAACTCCTCTTCAGATGACGCAGAGGAGTTGCAGGCGATGGTTAATGTTATGCATAATGTCCTAAAAATCAAAGGACTGAAAATAAATGCAAGCAAAACGAAAGTAAGGGTTTTTAAAAGTAAATAAAACATGGCAAACTATAAAGTTCTGATTAAGGGAGAAAGAGTAGAACAAGTAAATGAATTTGTGTACTTGGGTTCAAAGTTTACGAAAGATGAAAAATATGACAGTGACATTAAGCGAAGGGTGTTGGCAGGAAAACAAATGAATGGGGTACTTCTAGCTTTATGAACTGCCAGAAAGTGTCAAAAAATGCACTTCTGACTGTGCATAGAGGTGTGTTGGTTCCTACACTTATGTATGGTACTGAATGTTGGGTTTGGCAGAAGAAGCATGAAAATAGGATTAATGCTGTGGAGATGAGTAGTCTGAGAAGTATAGCCGGAGTGACTCAGTTGGATAAAGTAAAAAATAGTGAGATAAGAGAACGCTGTGGTGTAAAAGAAGATATAGTTGCAAAGATAGATAAAGGAATGCTTAGATGATTTGGACATGTAGAAAGGATTGATGAAGGAATATTGACTTGACGAAACAAATTTATAAGGCGAGTGTGAATGGACAATTTGGTAGAGGTCGACCTCGGCGAACATATCTCGATCAGATCAACATTGTTTTGAAGAAAGGCCAGGTCAAGAGTACCAACAACTGACGAGCATGTATGAGAGCACTGATGAAAGTAGAGAAAGCAAAAGATGTGTGTAAGAACCGTGGTCTCTGCCTACCCCTACGGGAAAAAGGCGTGACTATATGTATGTATGTATGCAGTTTGGTTTCCGTCAAAATCACTCAACAACTCAACAGTGCCATCGAATTGTGCATAAAAAAAATGTAGGTCTAGAAGAAAAAAGCATATTGTGCAGCAATATTTTTAGACGTAAGCCAAGCTTTTGACAAAGTTTGGCATGACGGCTTGCTATTTAAAATAAAACGTTCTCTTTTGACTCCTTTTTACCACCTACTAAAATCATATTTATCAGACAGACTATTAAGAACAAAAATAAAAGACAAGATATCGCAATTTGAACCCATTAAAGAAACGCAAACAAACAGACCTTAAAATAACAGAATTATATTGGTTGTTACGCAGAAAATCAAAAATGATAATAGGAAACAAATTTTTACTGCATAAGATTGTCACCATTCCAATATGATATAGAATTGTGGGACTGTGTCAGCAAATCCAATGTAGTCATTTTACAGTTTATCATAACAGAAAATGTATTGAGTCTTCTTTGCAATAAAATATTTTCTTCAACTTATTTAACTACTGACTCTAGAAAGTGAGTTATTTAAATAGGACAATTTTATGTCTTTTAACATTTCATAATGCAGACATGATATCAAATATATTTTAATTGGTTCTTCACAATGATAAAATGATTTTTTTAAAATTACCAAGATTTTTTAAAAAACTTTGTTCTGTGGTTACTGTACAACAGGGAAATTTGCCTTAATGATAAAAGAAATTCAAAATATGTTGCTAGAAATTACTAGAATACAGCTAGAAATTACTAGAAATCTAAAATTTATAATTAGGTACCCTTTAAAATTAACTTGTCCTTAAAAAACTTATTAGTATTGTAGCTTTATGTGATTATGTTACTAGAATAATGTGTAACAAATCAAATGTATAGTGAGCAGTTCTTTCTCCATATTCCATAACTAATTCTTAGTATTTTTAAGGTATATTATCAGTAAGGATATGTCTACTAAATAAACCATTTTGTTGCATTATAAATTAGTTTTATTTCTGGTCTATTATGAAAAGTTTTGTTGGCAAGTCCATTTCTAACATATTATTTGCAATAATATTTGGGTATAGTAGTTAAATATTTATATGTATAAATAAATATGTATTGTTTACAATTGTCTACTAAGTAAGTATAATTTTTTATCAATGAATAATTTATGAACAACTTTATTCTGTATTACATACACAATGTAAATTTTTTTTACAAAATTACAGGAAGTTAAAAATAAAATTAATTTATTAAGGCATATTTCCTGTATTTTTACTGATAAAAAACTTACAATTAGGCACTTATTGAATCCCACATGTAGTATCCACCAGAAAGCAAACACCCAAGTAGCACCATTACATAAAGCATTATTATAATAATCACCCAAACATTTACTTAATATACTGGGTATACAAGTCAATTCAGTTTTTAAAAATAAACTGATGTATGACATTTTTGTAGAACTAAAAATATAATGTAATCAATAAAGAATGTTAATAAATATTAAATGGTTCTTTCACATCAAATAGTTAATTCCTATTGCAAATGAAAGTCTATTAAAAAATATTTAACACATACATTAATTAATTATTGAAAATGATAATAAAATGTTAATATATAAACATTAAGTAAAAAAAATTTCACATAAAAAATACAATATGTTTACTGAAAGATTAGCCATAGTGTTAACAAAATTAATCCTAGATGTAGGATAAATGTAAACATACCTAGCATAAATACTTATAACAATGTAAAAAGCTAGAACTGCATTTGACTTGCAATTTTTAGTGCCTTACTTATTAGATACATGAAGTATGTGCTGTAGTTATGTAAAATATACTTGTATCATAATTATTAACTATAGTGAAAAGTGATATTTTTAAATTCTACAGTGACATTTCTCTATGTTGCTAACTAATTCTTTTCTTTAATGACCATTTTTTACTCTTTTAGCCCATTACATTGTCTGAAGCTATTAATTATGTGGTGCAATTTCAAATAACTATATATATTTATGAAAAAATCTCTCTCTGGCTGTTTAACAAAGTTTTTTGTCATTTACCACATCTACAGCTAATCTTCTAGTTTGCAGCTTGTACTTAGGTATTCAAATATTCTATACAAGCAAACATACAGATATAAACAGTAAAGTATTGTGAAAAAGCCCAAAAAGCAATCATCAAAAATTTACCTACTAAGGTTTTGGCTGTTCCTCCAGTTTATTTATAAACATCCTTGCTAAATGATGTAATAATTAAATATTTGATTTAAAAGATAACGGACGACCTCAACATGTTTTCTTTTTAATGGATAAACACTAAAACTATGTTTTAGATACACTACCACAGTATGTAAATAAGTAGCCGATTTTTAAGAACCACATAAACGCCATTGTCATAAGACTGTCATTTTCGGTAAGAATAAAAATAACCAAAACAAATTTTGTAAAAAGACAAATAATTTAAAATATTTACCATAACTTTTTAAAAATTTAAATACATAAATTTTAAATAAAATTATACAATTTTGTAGCACATTGAAAAGTTTATAAAATTATTTTAATAATAAAAGAAATGTACCATAATATCTTCTCTTTATTGTAAAATTTGACATTTAATATATTTCACTCAATACGGAAAAATCACGTAACGCGAGATGGCGCTGTCAATGACAACATATCGGATCGAGGTGTGAGCAACAAATATTTTGTAATTTGATCACTTGTAAAAACAAAATTTTCATTAAAGGGAATAGTGCAGCGGGAAAATTTGTAGTCGTGAGCGTGATCGTTGTAAACGCTTAGTGGAACGTACCCTGTGAGATAATTTTAATTTGGTTTTTCAAGTTGTCAAATGACAGAATATTTGTGGTTCACACCTCAATCCGACATTTTGTCATTGACAGCGCCATCTCGCGTCACGTGATTTTTCCCTATACTCATAGTTCAAATGTTACTAAAGATAAAGAAGTAAAGAAGAAGAAATGAGTTGAGAAGAAGAAAAATGGTGTCAAAAAGGGGTGTTTATATATTTTGGTAAACAAAAAAAGGGTAAAATATTTAAATAATGGAGCAGTCTCCTCCTATTAAACCTCCTAGGGGTGTTAAACCTGCCAAAGAAACGGTAAAAAATATTTTAAACTTAAATTTTAGATTCTATTTGCCTACTTTTGTTATTTTTAGAGTGGACTTTTAATGTCTGTAATTAGAACTTTATCTGCTAGCGAAACTAATGAACAAAGAGACAGAGAAAAGGCAAAATTAGAAAATGATTATAAAATATGTGATCAAAAGCTAGATGAACTTGTTTCAAAGCATGAAAATGATCTAACTAAGGTAAATTACTTTTTACTTATAATTAATCAGTTAAAGCATTAAAAATTTATCTATCTATACCAAAGTTTAAATTTTTTTTTAATAACTGTTCCATGACTAATAAGTCAGATAGTTTTTATCACCTGAAATTCCCACTTTTAATGTAATACACATCTTAATGTGCATTCTTCACTGAAGGTTGGCTACAATTTCGGCATATCTCTCTCTGTCCTGTGCTGCTCTTAGTAGTGACTCTGAATTCAGGCCAGTCCAATCCCTAACATTCTTTAACCAGGAATTCTGTCTCCTGCCCGGTCCTCTTTTACCTTCAATCTTGCCCTTCATTATCAGTTGTAGGAACTCCTATCTCTTTTGACCATTCCCAAGATTTCTTGTAATACACATATGAAGAAAATTCAGCTATTGGAAAAACCTGCTTTATCTTCCTAAGAAATATTACTTTTATGCAAACCATTTGATGAAGGCAAAGAATAAGTACATGATTTGTAATACTTTATAATAATAGCAGCTGCTATTAATGGAAATGTTTATAAAACAAATATGTTCATAACACAATTATTACAACAAATTAAACATTTTAATAAAACTTTGGTTGATTCTTTTTGTCATACTTCTGATAATTAAACTAATTAATCATAATTTATTTTTTGTACATTTTTTGCTGTAGGTTATGCAATTGTTTGGTGGTATATCACAAATTGTAACCACTAATAGAGAAAAAATAAAAAGAGTAAAAGAGAACCTTCAAGATTGTAAGAAAAAATTAGGATGTAAAAGAGATGAGCTTAGAAATTTATGGTTGGAAGGCTTAGAATACAAGCATATGTTGCAATTAATTGAAGAAGTGTAAATATTTATTATTTTATAATTTTTTTTATTTTTAATTCACTTTATTAAAATGTTTTATCAGTACAATGCCACTGTTGATGATGAAAAGTACAAAATTTCGTGATTTATAGATGTGAAAGTTAAAATTTCAATTAAAAAGTTTAAAACCTGTTTTCTCAAAACTAAAAATTGTTGTGCACATTTGAGGTCTTGGCATTGCATTGATAGTAATTGAATTTATTTTAATTGTAAATTCTAATCACTACTTGTATCTATTATAAATAATATATTTTAGTCAGAAAATGAATGAAGTTCCAAATAGACTATCTGTCTATATGGCTAGAAAACAGTACTTACATGCTACAAATTTATTAGTAGAGGCAGTTAATTTAGGAAAAGGAATGTTAGAAGGTGTAGAGAGTCTAAAAGAACTTGGCAAAGAATTAGAACAAAAAAAAGAGGTAAACTTTTTAAAAATTTTTATTGAAAATAGTTTTATTCAATAATATACATTCTATACTTACAATTAAAAGATGTCATATAATTTAAATAGACACATTACCTACTGCTTGTTATTGCCAATAAAAACTAAAAGATAAATAGTATTAAAAATTATTTACTATTAATCTTTTGATATAAAATTTTATTTTAATTAAAATTTTGGTACTACTAAATAAATTATGTTTTAGCAACTGCATGTTCAACTTTTATCAGAACTGAAGCAACATTTATACATAAAACCTTCACAACATATTTTAGCATTGAGAAGACAAAATTCAGCACAAGATGGATTTTTTGTTAATTCTCCTTTACAAAGAAGTATAGAACTTCGAAGATCTGGCAGAAAGAAATCCTCAATTTCTAAAAATTTATTTGATGATTCTAAAAGGTAAATATTGTGTTTAGAAATAAATATTTTTATTTTTTTATAATATTACAACAATATTAAGGTCAGTATAAATCTATATTTTCTTTTTTTTAATTATAGTTTGTATTGTTTTTATTTTGAGTAGCAATAATATTTAAATTTAAGGTTATTACTCATTCTCAAGCAGGGTTTGAATTTATCATGATTTTTTCAAAAATATAAAAAAAATATTTTTATCAAAAACAGTAAAAAAAATACATGATATTTTCAGATTTTTTAATTTTGCATAATGATTAATATGTTTTGGTCTATTTTAAGTACCTATGTATCTTTAAATGCAAACGCAAACAACAACAAATAGCATTTTCTTGTTTTGACATATCTTGTAGTGGTTTATTCTTGTCAGAACTTGCGAAATCAAGAAATCGCTTCGCGCCGCCTCGCACTGTAATTTCCCTGTACAAACCCTGTCAAATCTTGTTTGCACCAATCACAACACAAAATAAAAGAAAACAGACGAGAACTCCTAAGCTGATTCATTTGACAAATTTTATTAAGACTGTGAGTGTGTCTGTGCCCAAGTAAAGTAAAGTAATGGTAATGGACAAAAGTGAAACTTCACTCTCTTTACATTGAAACAAAATTTATCTAAATTATAAATATCTTAATTGATTATGAATGACAATAAATTATTATAAATTTTAGTGTTATAATAGTAAAAAAGTATGCTTTATTTGTAGTTTTTAAAATAATTTCTTTTAAAATTTGTTTTTACAATTTACAATTTTAAAGTTCAATTATAGAAACACCAGGTTTATCACATTTGATTACTGTAATAATTGGTGATGAGATTGTTTATAAATATGATAAATCACATTCACGACAATGATTGTACCTAGTGCTAACCAGAGTTAGGGGCGAGAGAACGATGTATCCTATACGTCTGTAGTGGAAGAGAGTGCGCGCGTAGCATGGATTAGTGTGGAGGAGGTGAAGCAGAAGAGGAAAAAGGACGGAGCAGGAGCGGAGGCACTTCTCCTAAGTTTCCAAAGTGATAACGTCACGTTTTTGCTGATTCACTCTGTATTTATTTTTCAAGCGGTGCGCGTAAAGAAGTTTTACCTCAAAAATTAAAATAAAAGGAAACTTAACTGAACAAGGAGTTGTCCAAAGATTAAATTACCATCATAAAAAGTGTAAGAACACTGGGTCAAGTTAATTTAACATCTGAAGGTATGTAATATGTAAACATATGTCTTATATGTAGTATGTATGGTAATGGTATGATGTAGTAGAAACAGAAACTAATAAAATAATTATTATTTCATTATTAATTGCTTTTTTTCATACAAGGAAAAAGTGCTAGTGCTATGGGGTATGATTTGATACAATATGGGAAGCGCTATAATCTTACTTTTTTCCATGTATTTTATTTTATTAATAATA
This sequence comes from Agelastica alni, assembly GCA_950111635.1. Lineage (NCBI taxonomy): Eukaryota > Metazoa > Arthropoda > Insecta > Coleoptera > Chrysomelidae > Agelastica > Agelastica alni. Next base: position 54,675,565 of record OX467712.1, on the reverse strand, counting down.
ATTATTATTAATTTAACAGTTTATCTTATCATTTATCAACCTAAATAATTTCTTGCTTATTTACAGAACATGAAGGATCAGATCCTGATTCAGATAAAGCAACTATTGCAAGCAGAAGGGCTTCAATGTTTTCCAATTCGACTATCAGTTGTTAAAATTGACCTTCAAGTTCAGCTTCGTCAAGTTTGTCAGAGCCATCAACATCATCATTATTATTGCTTACTAATGAATCTAATGATTCAGTCTAAAAAACGAAAAACGGACGACGTTCCCAGTCCCGCTAATATAATGAACTTTGTCATTCAAACATCTGCAAATAAAAAAGAAAAAATAGACAAACAAATCGCAAAAGCTGCATTTACAACTAATACTAACTTTGGGTGTTTAGACAATCCGCATGTGAAAAAGGCGATCAAAATATTAAGACCTGGTTATATGCCACCATCAGGAAAAACCATTTCGACGACTCTTCTAGAACAAATCCATGAGGAAGAAAAAACAAAATGTTTTGGAAGTCTTTCTGGTCAGAGTGTAAACATGTCTATTGATGGTTGGTCTAATAACCACAATGAGCCTATAGTTTGTGCTACAATAACCACTGAAAATGGACAATCATTTTTGTTTAAAACAATTGATATATCAGGAAATCCACACCCAGGCAATTATTTAACTGGGACTGCTTGCAATTTAATTTTATCTTGTAAATCTAAATTTTCTTCTTCTCAAGGTGCCGTCTCCGCTTCAAAGGTTGGCAATCATCATAGCAATTCTTATTTTTGAGACCTCAGCTCTAAATAGTTCATTATTACTGCATCCAAACCAATCCCTAAGGTTCTTCGTCTTCTTCCTATAGATCTCTTGCCTTGGATTTTTCCCTGCATATTTATTTGTAGCATTTGATATTTTTCTCCCCTCATGACATGTCCCATGTACAGAGTTTTCTTCTCTTAATTGTCAAAATCACTTCTCTCTTCTTATGCATACGTCTCATCACTTCCACGTTGGTTATTCTCTTTACCCATGAGATTCTCAATATTCTCCGGTATATCCACATCTCAAATGCCTCCAGTCTCCTCATGTCGGTTACCTTCAGTGTCCAGGCCTCCATATAGACAGCACATAGCATCTTATCAGTCGTATTTTTAAACCAAGGTTTAAATCTCTGCAGCAGAAAAGCCTCTTCATTCTTGTAAAGGTACTTCTCGCCTGTTCTATTCTGACTCATATTTCTTGGGAGCTGTCATTGTTCTCATTAATAATCGTGCCTAGGTATTTGTATTGTCTTACTCTTTCAATGGGCTCACATATATCTTACGATTGTCTCGAGTTGTTTTTGTTATCAGCATATATTTTGTTTTGCTTATGTTTAGTGATAGTCCATATTCTTCGCTTACTGTGACCATTCTGTTAATTAGCGTCTGTAGGTCTTCGTGTGTTCCAGCTAAAATAACTGTATCGTCAGCGTACCTTGGATTATTTATTGTCATGCCGTTAATGCCCATGTCCTGATCATCAAATGCCCTATTTACTATGTCCTCCGAGTATAGATTAAAGAGGATTGGTGATTGTGTACACCCCTGACGAACACCTCTTTGTATTTCAATTTCCTCTGATGTCATGTCTTCTATTTGTACTGCTGCTTTTTGGCCATAGTATAGGTTTGAGATTATTTTTATGTCTCTGATATCTATCCTTCTCTTGACCAATATTTCTATGAGTTGGTCATGTCTAACTTTATCAAATGCTTTATTATAGTCTATAAAGCAGGCGTATATGTCTTGGTTTATGTCTAGGCATCTTTGTGATAGGACATTTCGTGCAAATAGTGCTTCCCTTGTTCCTAGGCCTTTACGGAATCCAAATTGAGTATCGCTGATATCTACATCCAGTTTCCTGAATAATCTATTATGGACCACCTTCAACAGAACTTTCAATGTGGGAACCATCAGGCTTATTGTGCAGTAGTCAGAGCAATGCCTGGCATTTTTCATTTTAGAAGGGTTATAAAATTTGATAGCAACCACTCATTTGGTATTATTCCTGTTCTATATATAGTATTGATTACTTCTACCAAAATATGAATCCGATCCGCCTCTATCAGTTTAAGAATTTCCACTGGCAGTTGGTCCGGACCTGCAGCTTTTCCGTTCTTGAGCATACCCA
>OX467712.1:54350902-54668402 GCA_950111635.1 Agelastica alni | reverse complement strand
CAACTCTAAAAGTGTATTCTTGGTTTGAGACGTTGACGGTGTTGCATAGTCCTTTAGATGTTTCATTTTCTCTATCAACATTTTTGATACGTGTATCTGGATATAAATCATGCAATGAAATGCTAGATTAGATTAGTGACTTATATTTCGAATTCAAAACTGGTAAAGTTGGTACAAATATCTAAAATTGATATAAATATTGATATAAACGTTTAAAGTAAATTTGTTACAATTATTTTGGTTGTTTCCTTGATAAATTATATATTATAAATATAATATTTCCATTATTACCGATTGAGCTATCTTATTTTAACTATTACACTTTAATATATGTTTGACTAATTTTACCCAATTACTATTAAAATTCATTAGGAACGCAAATTAATAATTAAATATATCATACCACTTAATCTACATCCATACATATAGTCACGCCTTTTTCCCTTAGGGGTAGGCAGAGACCACTTCCTTCCACTTGCTACGGTTCTTACATACATCTTTTGCTTTCTCTACTTTTATCAGGGCTCCCATGCATGCTCGTCGGTTGTTGGTTCTCTTGACCTGGTCTCTTCAAAACAATGTTGATCTGATCGAGATATGTTCGCCGAGGTCGACCTCTACCGACTTGTCCAGTAGTACACTGATTGAAATGTGCTTTATTAAATTTATAACTTTGTAACTTCAATAAAAATAACTAGTATTCTTCCAATATTACTTACTTAATAAACTAATTATGTGTCTTACAATGTAATTATTTTGAGTATCTTTTTTAGTTGCAGTTATTTGTATCAGATTATTTAGACATCCAGTATATGTCAAGTGATATGCAGCTTGGTGAAATAAATAATGTTCAAGATATTTCTTCATATTTTTCAAGACGAAAACAAGCAACGTTCGTATTTTCTCTTTTTTTATTAGTCAAAAAAAGTTTTTACTAAACATAAGGTTTTAAATTTTATTTTGTTTTAGGAAAAAAACTGTACTTTTTAAATTTGAAGGTTCATCTAGTGCTTTAAGTTTGAGTAGTACTTTAAAATCGGTTAAAAAGAGTAAAGTATTGATATGCTCTCCTCATCCAAATAACATTTTAGTCCTTTTTGTTCCATTTATGTCTTTCTTATATGAATTAGAACAAACAGTAAACATTAAGGATCAAGGGTAAGTTTAAAAAAGAATTAAAAAATAGGAATTTATGGTTTCAATAATCCTTTACCTGTAAAATATAATTTTATTAAATCTCTTTTTATTATAAATATAAATTATTCTTCAAAATATTTTCTGCTCTGTGTGAAATTGCAATTATGATACCAAAAATTGGCTTTTTAATAGTAATTATTGTGTAATCTATTGCATTTAAATTTCATACTAAAATTTTACTATTTCTTTAGAAATTCCAATTTGTACCAATTTATAACTGACTATGTTTCCAATGTTTATCTAAAACGAAAATCTGAAGAAATATTAGATCAAATCAAGTCATGTATGAGAAAGTCAGATGCTTGGAAGGCAACAATTCTTTTAGATCTCACTTCTGATTACAAACCATTACTAGTGGTATGTATAAGTTTATTTCTCATTACTTTTTGTCAACAATAATTTAGTGTAGTGTATATCAGCAACGAAGATAGACTCTTAAACAATATAGCTACGTTAAAAAGTTTACCGAAAAATTCTCGAGCTGGACGCATGCTTTTATATCTAGCAGAGTAGTAGCGCTGATATAACTGAACTTCAATTGATTGAGGGCCTAGCGCATAGGTAAACGTTCAAACAGTACGGTCCCACAGATTAACTATCTACGGACAGATGCGAAACCCGGCAAAAGATCAGAGGGTTTGAAATTTATGTATAAGTATTTAAATGGGTTTGATTGGACTGTTGCCACTATCTTCAGTTTATTACAAGTTTGACGGTAAAAGCAGTAACCTGCATTACTGCTTCTTCCCTACCTTTTAAGGCAGTGTGACATATGCTTATTTAAATATTAAATTTAAGACTAATTAAGCTTCACATTTTAAAATTGATTAAAAAATACAGGGTCTTTCTTTTGTTTCCTAAAAGAGCTAATTTCATTGTTCTATCACACTTGGGCTCCAAGATGAATAGGTACAGGGTCTTAAAAATCGCCGTTCTTCAATTTTTAGAATTTTTTGTATCCAATCCATTGATTATTGGTCAAAACGGCTTACATATCCCTATCCTAACTTTTAATGAACTATCTATTGAGAACTATCTAATGAGAACAAATACAGGGTGGTAATTTTTATTGTTTATTCTAGTTTTTTAACGACGTTTTTGAGATTGGAAGTACCATTCAATCCTTCATTTTCAAAAGACATGATTTCATCAATTTCTTAAAAATATTTTTCCAAAATGTTATATTTTGTTTGTGGAACATAATTTTCATTTTTTTTTCTCGACTTAAATTATATTTCAACTACTACAAACTTAATATACATTGAAGTCTAGGTATTATTGGACATATTATCAAAAATAAAGTACAATAAACATTACACAGTATTCAGAAGCATTTTATAAAAAAAAAATAGAGTATGAATAGCACTCAACTAATACCTATAGCATACAGAAGTTTCAGAACCAGTAACTGTTGCAGTAATTGTTAATTTTTAAATTTAAATTTGTATGCAGAAGGAAAGAATAATAAACAAACTGTTAAAAATATTTATTTAAAAGTAAATAAAACAAAACATAAAAAAATGAATATATCAAAAATATGTAATGGAATCTTTTTATATCAGAAAATGTATTGGAATTAAAAGTAAACAAAAAGAATTATAAATGGATACTTTTATTATCATTAAGGGATGCTCTTTTTGCCAGTAACTAAATAAAAAAAAATTAATGCTACTAAATATATTGTTTCAGTTACGTAAAAATATTCATTATGTAAAATAACAATTACTTATTGTTAATGGTATGGAACGATTGCAGAGTACAAATATTTACGAGTATTTTCTCTTAACCCTTACTCTCTTCGTTATTAAAATTTTATATCGTCACTGCCCAGCAAAGACCACGAGGACGTTAGAGCTTATTCTTCGCCAAGGAAATGGGATAAGGAATGTTAGTTAGCAATGTTAGTTAAGAATGTAGCAAAATTAAATAAAGAACCTGAAAGAGAAAAAGAACCTAAAAAATAAATAAATAAAAACTTGAAAGAGAAAAAATTAATTAAAATATCTGCCTTCTCTTCTCATTGCGCCGTTTCCCTTCGAAGGTTGGCGATCCAACTGGCAATAATTACTAGTGACACAGCTGCTCTGAAGATTTCGGATGATGTTTTACTGAGCCATCGGCGTAGGTCCTTGAGCCAGGAATTCTGTCTTCTTCCTATCGACCTTTTCCCCTGAATCTTTCCCTCGATGATCAACCGAAGTATTTCATATCTGTCTCCTCTCATTATATGTCCAATATACCTTAGTTTGCGCTCTTTGATTGTTAGCATCAGCTCCTTGTTTTTCTGCATTCTATTGAGAACTTCGGTGTTTCTTACTCTTTCGGTCCAGGCTATGCGCAATATTCTCCTATAGAGATACATTTCGAAAGCTTTAATGCGTTTTTCTAGCGAGGGGTTTACGGTCCAGCTTTTGCAGCCGTTCAGGAGGATTGAGAACACGTAGCAGCGTAGCATTCGTATTCTAAGACCTAAGTATAGGTCACGCCTAATAAAGAAGTTCTTCATGTCGATAAACGTCCTCCTGGCCTGTTCAATTCTTGATAGTACCTCTTTCATCGAATCGCAACTACTACACACTAGTGCCCCTAGATATCTGAAGGATGATACCTGCTCAACGATTTTGTTATGTAAAAGGAGGGCAGCTTGTGTTTGCACCTTCGAGAAAACCATAAGTTTCGTTTTAGGGATGTTTATATGTAGTCCATAACGCTTGCTGTACTCAACAATGATCTCCTCGAGTTGCTGGAGTTCAGGTAGGCTGCTGGCAATAACGATTGTATCGTCGGCATATCTTATATTGTTAATTGTTTTGCCATTAATTTTGATTCCAGCGCTAGTGTTTTCGAGAGATTCCGTAAAAATGTTTTCTGAGTACAGGTTAAAGAGCAGCGGCGATAATATTCATCCCTGTCGTACTCCCTTTCTTATGGCTATATCCTTCGACATTTTGTTCTGTACCCTTACTTGAGCTGTCTGATGCCAGTAGAGTTCTGTAATGATTCGTAAATCACCTTCGTCTACGCCTGTTTTTCTGAGTATATCTGCTAATTTTTGATGTTGCACGCAGTCAAAGGCTTTGTGGTAGTCTATGAAGCAGGCGTATATTTCTACGTTCATGTCGCGTGCTCTCTGTGTAAGTACGTTAAGCGAGAATAGAGCCTCGCGCGTTCCTAATCCGTTTCTGAAGCCGAATTGTGTGTCGTCAACTTGCTGTTCGCATTTCTTGAATATGCGGGTATGCATAACTCTGCGGAACGTTTTTAGTACATGAGACATCAAACTTATCATGCGTTAATCATCGCATTTGGACGCGTTAGGTTTTTTGGGTAGAGTGATAAAAGTTGATCTTAGCCATTCCGAGGGTAATTTTCCAGTTCTATAAATATCGTTGAACAAGTCTGTTAGGCGGCTTAACCCTGTACTGTCTTCGTGGATCAAGAGTTTTAAGGTTTCAGCGTGTACCTCATCGGGCCCAACAGCTTTTCCATCCCTCTGTAATAGGATGGCGTGTTTTACCTCTTCTTTAGTGATGTTAGGACTCGTTTCGTTGATCTCACTTACTTGGAGGGGTTGTTCTGGTCGTTCGTCATTAAACAGTTTTGTAACATACTCTTTCCAACACTTCAATTTTTCGTCAGGTCCCACGAGTATTATATTTTCTTTCAGTATTCTGCTGGTTTTTTTGCGATTACTGTCTGTCATTTCCTTGATCTTTTTATGTACGTTATGTAGGTCGTGTTTTTGCTGTAGTTATTCGATTTCACAGCATCTCTCCGCCAGCCAGGGTTCTTTTGCCTCTCTGCATTTTCTACGAATGATTTTGTTTAGCTCTCTGTATCTAGCCTCGTTTTTTGTTTTGTGCTCTCTCCGCTCTTCTGCCAGAATAAGAAAAAAAAGAACCTAGAAGTGTTTTTTTTTAACAAACCTGTTCAATTTGATTTGTTGTTTGGAAAATACAATGCTTTCATTTTTAAACTAGCCAGTCCAAATAACTTTTGATTTTATTTACTCCACAAATTAATAGTAATTAATACTGATGTTAGTAGCACAAAAAAAAGGTAGCAGTACAAATAATATGTTGAAACTTTTGACAACAATATACAATCATTTAGATTTTAGAGTTATATCAATAAACAGCATACAACTTTAAGCATACTGTCAAACTTATTATTATTGTGAAAAACTGAGATTAGATTTAGTAATTACATCTAAAGTATTTCCAATCTCAGTTTAAAAATATATGAAAAACATGTCATTAAAAGCCATAAAATCTTCAAAAGAAACCGATCAGTGGCGTATCAATTTTATTTTTAAATCAGATACTTAAAACCACATTCTATTAAAATTTGTCGAAGTGTTTCTTATGATTTATTTTTAAAATCGTTAAAATCTTGCAATTTTTTAAATATAATTTCTAATGTTAGGACTTGACTTGCCAGCTTTCACAGGAGTTTTCGAGGGTTTGCCTCTTTTGCTTCCCTGTCCCTGGTCTTTTTTTAAATATTTTCTGGGAGTGGCACCTTCCGAGGAAGGTGTACTCACCAGCGATCTACCCTTTTTTACAGTTGGAGCGGTGGACGAAGTCGACGGCTCTGGATTTCGGGTTTTCCCATTTCTTCTAAAAATAGGTTTCCCTTTTTTCAAGGTCCTTGCCTTCGCTTTCTTGCGCCTACGTGCCCCAGAAATCCTGGGTCTTTTTTTACTCAAGTCTTGGACTCCTTGCTCTACCTCTGCCGACGTGGTTTCACTCCTCACCATGGTACTAGTACCAAGTTGGGAGCCCCCTTCTGTCAGCGGAGGGGTAGCAAGATGCCTTTTCTCCTCTTTCCCAGTCGCTGAAGGTGCGGAAGAGGTTACATGAGCCTCCTCCATCTCCATTGGCTGCGGGAGTGGTTTTTGTGCAGAAGTTTCCCCAAGGGGTGCCTCTGTTTTTTGTTTTTTTCTTTTGGTCCATGTAGATCTCACGAGTAGCTGAAGGTTCCGTTTTTGACACCGTTTACCCCCGGTGTCTTCTCCCTAGTCACGGGTCGCTTGACAACTAGGGGTTTGGTCTACTCTTAGCTTCACTACTCACTATTATTTACAAGCTAAGGAGACCCCAACGCCGGTATCGCCTGATCGATCACGGTAGTTACTAAGCCCCCTCTCTGCGTCAAGGTGATAGACCACGAGGGGGAATACAACTATTAGTCATAGCGTTCCCATGAGATAAATAAAATGTATACTAAAAATAAATGCATAATAGATATTACCAAATTAACATAAAATTTAAATAAATGTCAAAAAAAAAATTTAAAGTGACAGAAAATATAAAAACCTGGTGAATTTTAAATGTACTTACGGGAAATTCCAGCAAATCTCTTGATGAGTCACTTTACCTTTTAACACAAAGCACTTTCACTAATTTCAAATTATATCAAATCTCAACAATGTTTATATCTTCAAATGTACAGCGGATCTTCCTTTTTCACAGTATATGCTTGTGAAATATGTATCGACGCGGCATCTGACGCATTATTATATTGTTCTAGTGTTGCAATATTAAAGATATATCTTTATTGTAGTTTTACCTTAGTGTTACAGACAAGTTTTCTTGAAAAAAATGCATTTTATTATTTTTAGAGTACTGTAACTGTAGAAAGATGTATTAGAGAATGGAAAGCAGTGTTAAAAGCTCTACCTCTGTATAGTGAAATGGTCGCGGGATATTCAAGTAAAACTTTAAAGGAGTACAAAGATACTTGTGAAACTGCATATAAAAGAATAGTACAACCGCAATGTGAAGATAACAGGAAGATATGCAGCGCAACGTGGCTTAAGGATGATGATATTAGCCGGTTTTTAAAGTATGTTGAAATTTAGTTACACTATTGAGCTCTATAAATCTAGCAAAAATTTGTTGCTAATTAGCTGCCAAAAAATCGATTTTGTTGCTCAAACCGTTTTCTGAAAATCGCAAAATAAAAGAATATCAATTGATTGATTGATTACTGTGCGTGCATGCTAGCTTAGATGTGATTATCATTGATAACAAAGCGAGATAGATTTTGGAATTAGCAAAAAAACAATAACAAAATATAAACAAAAAATCGGCAGTACCTCTTAATCGGTATCGATATATCTTGTTTATGATACCTTGAAGAAAAGTTATTAATAATAATACATGACAATAAATTTTGTTTCTGCTCATAATATTAATTTTAAGTACATGGCAACTGAAGTCTGTTTTTCCGACCAATATTTTTTTGTTTATACCAGCTTGACACCCAAATATTTTGAACTTTAATAACCAAAGGATTTTGTTACTGTTCAGAATATTGATGACAAGTATGCTAAGGGCAAGCAACAACATGGCAGCAATATTTTTTTATGTCAGCTTGGCACCCGATTATTTTAAACTTTGAATATTCGTGGAACATAGAAATTTTAATGCAAAACGCTGAGGTGCACTAAAACCGGTAGACTAGCACATAATATAATAAATAATCGCGATAAACATTCAAGTAATTAATTACTCGACTCCAATTTGAACTGTCCACACCTCGCCGACATGTGTCTGCAACGCTAGAAATCAGTCTAAAACTTTTAGCGGCGGTGTGCACGTCTGACCTACCAGGAAAGAGACTACGAACATTGCAGGAGATCAAACAATTTCTCTTTTAAAAATGTGTTCACCCTCACTACATACATACATATAGTCACGCCTTTTTCCTGTAGGGGTAGGCAGAGACCACTTCCTTCCACTTGCTACGGTTCTTACACACATCTTTTGCTTCCTCTACTTTCATCAGTGCTCTCATGCATGCTCGTCGGTTGTTGGTACTCTTGACCTGGCCTTTCTTCAAAACAATGTTGATCTGATCGAGATATGTTCGCCGAGGTCGACCTCTACCGACTACTCCATTCACACTCACCTTATAAATTTGTTTCGTCAATATTCCTTCATCCATCCTTTCTACGTGTCCAAACCATTTAAGCATTCCCTTATCTATCTTTGTAACCACATCATTTACATCACAGCGTTCTCTTATCTCACTATTCTTTACTTTTGGCCAACCGAGTCACTCCGGCTATACTTCTCAAACTACTCATCTCCGCAGCATTAATCCTATTTTCATGCTTCTTCTGCCAAACTCAACATTTACTACCATACATAAGTGTAGGAACCAACACACCTCTATGCACAGCCAGACGTGCTTTTTTTGACACTTTCTGGCTGTTTATAAAGCTATGCAGTGCCCCATTTATTTGTTTTTCTGCCAACACCCTTCTCTCAATGTCACTTTCACACTCTCCATCTCTCGTAAACTTTAAACCTAAGTACACAAATTCATTTACTTGTTCCACTCTTTCTCTCTTAATCAAAACTTCACAGTTTGTCATGCTTTCTTCTCTTTTAAAAACCATTACTTTCGTTTTGCTTACATTTTTTTACATATTTACATTCCTTTGATTTTCAGGGCATCACGCATAACATCAACCATCGCCTGCAACGCCTCTTTAGATGACGCTAATATGACTTGATCATCGGCGTAAAAGGCATTTGACGTTCAAATCATTCATTTTCAATCCCTATGCACTCTTTTTGAAATCTTTTAAATATAGGTATAGGTATAAATTAAACAGCCATGGCGAAGACACACATCCCTGTCTCACACCTTTTTCGATGTTAAACCAGTCCGTACAAGCTCCGTTTATCCTGACAAAAGCAGTGAAATCCTCGTAAAGTGATATTAGTGCTCGTATTAAACTACCGCTCACCCCATACATAAACAATGTCGACCACAATTCACTTCTCACCAATCTGTCATAGGCATTTTCCAAGTCTATAAAAGCCGACTATGCTGAGTAAACTTACCTCGGTAGTTCATACAGTCCTGCTGCGAACCTTTTCCCTTGTAAAGCGGCACGATAATGGCCTTGTACCAGTCGTCTGGTACGCTACCACTCCTCTAACAAAGGTTAAAAAGGCGGTACAGCAGACTAGTCACCACGCTTTGTCCAGCCTTTAGCATTTCAACTGTTATTCTGTCGTACCCAGCAGCTTTACCCAATTTCATACTGTTCAACGCTTCTACAATTTCTGTCTCGTACTAATTTCACTTTCATTGCAACTTTCACTCATGTCTCCGAATGGGGCCTGTACTTGTGTATCCTCTTTCTCAAATAAACGTTCGAAGTAATCCTTCCATCTCTGCAATACGCATTCCTCTCCTTTTACCATTCCAGAAGAGTTTAATATTGTTTTGGAAATCGTCAGATAACCTTCTATCAAATTCATCTTTATCGCTCTCCTCCTTTCTTGCCTCAACCTCTTTTGCCACATCTTTTAACCATTTATATTCATTCATTAGTTATATTTTCAATATTTCTTAAGAAATCGGAGTTTTTTTCTGAGCTAACGAACTGTCAACGTTATGTTTGACGTTCATAGACGGTGACTTATCAGGAAGGAGACTATGACCTATGCAAGAGATCAAATAATTTCTCTTATAAAAATGTGTTCATTTTTACCGTAACGGCTTTGAAAATAAAATAAATATTCTATGAATTAACAAACATAACATTAACTTTTGAAAAATAAACTAAAAATTTGAACTCTAAAAAAAACATTACAAATCTAATGTAATAAAGGTTTAAATAAACCACATTTTCATACTGATTTCTAGCCTCGCAGACACACGTTGACAAGGTGGGGACAGTTTAAATTAGAGTCGTGTAATTAATTATTTGATTGTTTGTCGTGAATATTTTGTGCCGGTCGACTGGTTTTCGTGCGCCTCAGCGTTTTGCATTGAAATTTCCATGTTTTGCAAATATTTTTCCATATCTGTATACTTATTGGCATCATAAGAGGTAAATATTAATCAATTCTGTAATAGTATATTTAAAAGAACTTTCCATAAAATCATCTCATTTAATTGTATTAATATAAATAAACACAGATAAAAATGACAATTGAGTTATTATGTTATTTCTGTTCATTCTTGTGTACTTTTAATATTGGAAAATGTACTTGCATGTTGTGTTTTTAATTCTTTGATGTAACTTAAATTTTTTATGTTAATGACATTTTAGGTCTTTGCCTAATTGGCTCAATTTAAAAGCTCAACAAGAATACCACGCGCGTGGAGAAAGAAATAAAAAATTGCTAAAACGTGATCATCCATCTGAAGAAGAAAGTCCAGAAGATGTTCGCATGAGAAATAGAAGAGAGGCAGAAATGTTGGCTAGTAACTTAGGAGAAGGTGGTGTATCGGCTGGGGAATTCCTTTCCGATATGAACCTTCTAAAAGAACTCGCACAGTTACAGGAAAGTATGGTTAGTTCTGTTGATTATATTTAAAATGATTAATTTGTGAACATTATCATTTCTCATTTTCTATTTACGAGGGCGGTTTGATAAGTCAGTTACTTTTTGAATAAAACAAATTTTTTTCCGAAAATAAATATTTTATTTTTCTACATAATCACCTTTTAGCTCGATACATTTAGTCCAGCGTTTTTCTAATTTTTTTATTTCCTCCAAATATTAGGTTTTTTCAAAGCTCTCAAAATACGCGTTTGTTTCGGTAATGACTTCTTCATTCGACTCAAATCTCTTACCGCACAGCCATTTTTTTAGGTTTGGAAACAGAAAATAGTTGCAGGGGGCTAAATCTGGAGAATATGCTGGATGGGGTAGCAGTTCGTATCCCAATCGTGGATTTTGGCCATCGTAACTAGACAAGTGTGCACACGTGCATTGTCTTGATGAAACAGCACTTTCTTCTTCGCCAAATACGGCCGTTTTTGCTTCAAATCAACGTCGAATCTGTTCAAAAGCTTTTAATAATATTCACCGGTGATCGTTTTACCTTTCTTGGGGTAATCGATGTGAATGACACCGCGTACATCCCAAAAACCTGTGGCCATGTCCTTGTTGGCTGACAGACTCGGTTTCGCGTTCTTTGGTCCACGTTCACCCCGAGCAACCCACTGTTTCGATTGTTCCTTGGTCTCTGGCGTGTTGTGATGGATCCATGTTTCATCCACAGTAACAAAACGGCGCAAAAATTCGTCCGAATTACGGCTGAACATCGCTAAACACTCTTTTGAAGTGGTCACACGATTGCACTTATGGTCGAGTGTGAGCAATCGCGGCACCCATCTCGCAGAGAGTTTTTTCATGTCCAAATATTCGTGTAAAATATGATGTACCCGTTCAGTTGAGATACACCTACAGCATGAGCCAACTCACGCACTTTCATTCTCCGATCATCCAATATCATTTCATGGATTTTATCGACGATTTCCGGAGTGATCACTTCTTTTGGGCGACCTGACGCTCGGCGTCACTAGTGCTGGTACGACCACAAAGGAACTCTGTAAACCACTTCTCAACCATTGAAATTGATGGTGCCGAGTCCCCGTAGTATTTATCAAGTCTTTCCTTAGTTTCAGTGATGGATTTTTTACATAAAAAGTAATGCTTAATCAGCACACGAAATTCACTTTTTTCCATTTTCGTCAAAATTCACGAGGTTGTCTGCTTTGAACGGCTATCAAACACCAACTGCACGACGTAGCTTGCTCAAAATTAGAAAGTTAGATAGATTATAGTTGACGGCAGCACTGTTGCATTTGGAGTAACTGCGCGGGAAATTCAAAAAGTCACTTACTTATCAAACTGCCCTCGTATTATTTCTCAAAATACTATGTAATCAATAGTGCAACATATTTTCTTTTACTATTAGTTAAAACTATCTGATTTATCATATAAGTTGTTCCGATATTCGATCGACAACACTTTACAAAATAGAACCCTTAACAAACGATGAAAACTGAGGTAAACTTTGCTCATAGTTTTCTTGTTACAGATTTAAAAGTTATTTTATCTACTATTATTTACGACAGTGATTCAATCACATTTTTTTCATTTATTTAAATTTATGTTTATTTATGCCTCAAAGGTCACAAGCTTACATTTTGCTAAAATCAACAGTGTTAAAAATATTTGGCTTGAAATATAAATCAATAAAGTATTTTTGATCCTGTTGATTTTGGACCTTTGGATTTATAGGACGTTTATTAAACTATACGCAAATACAATCTTTATCCTAAACCAAAAACACAAAATATATAACACGTCAAATACAAAAAATGGCTCATTGACATCTACTGTTTTTTTAGTTGTCATCAGCATTCAAAAATGTAATTTTTCATGTTTTGATTTAATATCAACGTTTTAACTGACAGCCGCCACATCAGCCCCCTGCAGACCTATGGTCGATAAAAATCTGGCTGGGTAGTGCACATGTCTCCCGGAACACGTGATTCGGTTGGATTGGCTGGTGACGACAGGCTCTGGCTCCACAGGTGAGTCTGATGTTGGTTTGGATGTCGCAAGTATACGCTGGTTTAAACTCGATCGAGACATTAGTAACCCTTCCCTCATTATCCAATTTGACAGTTTTGTCCATACGCTTAATAATTTTATAAAGACCGTAGTATGCTGGCTGTCAGGATTTCCTAAAAAATCTTGACGTAAAAATACATGAGACACTTTTGGTAAATCTTTAAAAACAAAAACCTTTTTACACCCATGTCGAGCTTCTGCTGAGAGTTAAATTTTAAGCATGTGTAAGCAATTTTAAGCAAGCGTAAGCGGGACAAAAAGTCGGTATTGTCGGTTGTTGGCTGTAAGGATTTCCTAAAAAATCTTGACGTAAAAATACACGAGACACTTTTGGTAAATCTTTAAAAACAAAAACCTTTTTACACCCATGTCGAGCTTCTGCTGAGAGCTGAATTTTAAACATGTGCAAGCGTAAGTGGGACAAAAAATCGGTATTGTCGGTCACGACTTCAGGCATTATGGTACAGAACAAATCACCAGGTAGACGTAGCACCTTACCATAAACCATCTCTGCTGATGATAATGATAATGAGCCCACCTACCAACAATTTCTAATACCAATAATATAGGTAGGTTAGGTTAGGTATCATGTGAGTGTGGTGTATGTCGCCCCTCCACTGTGACCTTTAATAGGTCTATTGTGGCTCACCACTAGTGGTTGCAGTTCACCACACAATCCAGCCCTCGTCACGATGTTCATGGTTGTATGGGGTGAGGCAGTTTGCCTTATAGGCGGTTAGAAGGGCGTATGCGATACGTTCATTTGCCGCTTCTATTTCTGCTCTATTTTTTATAGTGCTAGTACCGTTATCCAGATGCTTTTGGAGGGATTTACAGTACCCTTTCCAATCTCTGCCTGAGTGTTCGGTAGATACCTGCCAGTTAACTATTTTGGTTCTCATAAACTGCGTACTGATAGTAGTTCTCTGCGAATTATGTTCAGGTTGGTTCCGAGCCTGCGTTGTTCACTGTTAGCCCTTCCCCTATTATATAGTTGTATAGGTACTCACCTCTTTCATTGATGTCGCTGCTACCCCAATCCAGAAGGTGGGAATTTGCGTCACATCTAATGATCAGTTGCTTGCTCTTCCTCTTGCAGATGGCAAGACGTAGCACCTTACCATAAACCATCTCTGCTGATGATGATGATTCATTCTTCCAACAATTTCTAATACCAATAATATCATAGGTAACTTCTCCGACTACCTTTCAATTGCTGATTTCAATTGCCTATGAAAGCACTCTACCATGCCATTTGCCTCCAGATGATATGCTGTCGTTTGTAAATGATGAGTGCCCGTGAGAATTGATATTTGTTTAAAGTGGTGCGATTCGAAATTCCGACCCTTATATGAAGTAATCTTTTCTGGACAGCCGAAACGCTGCCACGTCTTTTTTTTAGTTCTCTAAAGAGTACTCTGCTAGTGGTCTCTCTACTGGCAAATTATGCCCGAGCTCAGCCGTAGAGGGTAGAAGAAAAAAATATAAAAGTGAGCCGCGCCACCGACTTAGACGGTACAAGTCGGAAACCCATAGGTCTTGTAGGCACCAGCAGAGCCACACGATAGACAACAAACAATTATGGTGAACTAGATAAATAAAACTATATTTACAATTCCTGCAATTTTTTAATTAAGTAAAAATGATGATGATTTTTTACAACAAATTCTGTATTTTCGTAAAGTGAATTAAACGAATTTAATACACTTTTCTTAAAATAATTAAATTAATTATAACAATCTTTCAGACAATAATAAAAAAACCTAATGAGGTACAAAAGAGAATTAAAAAAACAACAAAAAGAAAATGTTCACAATATTTAAAATTTCAAAAATAATTGGTTTTATATAGAATTCCTGATAGCAAAAGATTAACACAAAAAAAACACAAAATAAATGGGCTTGCAACAAAAATAATAATTTGAAACCCTCACAATAACCACATAAATTATATTCAATAATGTATAAATTCAGATTCAACTTGGAGCAGGTACAAATTTAATGAAAAATAATTTGTTACTTTTAAACTTTTGAAAACACTTAGATCGAGCACATAATAACCGATAAGTTGATAAAATTAAACTCAATACCACGTAACCAATTGAAAACTTCATTAAGACGCCACTGTTACATCGATGATCCAAGAACAGAAACACCAAGTAGTATTTTTAAAGATTTACACTGTTAAAACACTCGAGCTTATTTCAAAAATAATTCTTTTTACGATGGCTGTCCTTCAAAATAGCAATATTGTAGGATATTTACAAATAAGTATGAATAAACGTTTTTACTTGGACACAAAGAACTATTGAGGATATTACTTTAATCAACGTTCAGACTCGGCATATTATCCGATGCAATAAATAGTTTTCAACAGTATACCATATTAATAAATTAAAATAAAACTTAATCGCGGTGTTAAAAATATGTTACGTCGTTTAAATATTCTTAAATAAATCTCTTGTAACCTGTGGGTATACGATTTCTCTAATCATGTGGCCGGATTGATTATGGAACTGCACCTGGTACTTCACGATGGCTTCACTTCATCAAATCCCACACGTGGTGATTTTAACTCGACCCCAATAACCAAAATATCCACCACAAAGGCACGACAGAATGGTCAAGTTAAAAATTAAATGGTTTTTCCTCAAAATCCAATGAAGATGGCCCAAATACAGCCAGATATGAAGGAAAAAAAACCGTAGAAGTTTTGCTCACGTGTTAATATCAAATCGTTCCAAAAACTCTCAACCGACTTCCACCACTGACACCAAGCGACTGATAACCACTCCTCACTCCCAGGCCGGATATCAGAAAATGACACGGGACACGCGTCAGCCAACCTTTGCAAAACTATGTCCCCAACTCCTAATTGCGCTCGTCCATGTTGATAGCCAGCCCATTCACACAGAAAAGCAAACCAAACAATAATATAGCTGACAACTCACGACAATCGAGGCCAACGATCAAGGCGAAATCTAATAACAGAGACTCTCACTCCAATTAACAGAATGTCACAGCCATTAATGATTAAATCCCTTCCCTGCTAGGTATGCAACACTATATACAACGAACCAAATACGGTATGCAAAACTAATTACGTACGCCAGACTATCATAATGAAACGGTAGATGGGAAAAAATAGGCACGTGACAACGCGACACCCAACATACAATAATTGCTCTGCCGATAGTTTCGGCTGTAATATCCGCAAGCGGAACCATCTCGGGCCACCTCGTGAATCTGTCCACCGTCGTTAAACAATACCTTAAACCGTCGGGTACTGGCAGCAGACCAATAAGGTCTATGTGTACGTGGCTGAAACTTGCATAAGGCAATTTAAAATTTTGTGTGGACACATGGACATAACGCGACACCTTTGATCTCTGAATCTATTTATCGCTTGAAGCTCACTATTACTTAGTGAGACACTGCTAAAGCCTGTAATTTCAAAGTAACTCTGTTTGGGATTTTCGGTACCCGAAATATGCCGTATGTTAGTTGAAAACAGAAATTTAGTCCATATATCGAAATTGACGAGGCGTACAGTTAGAAGATACTTTTTTGAAAGCAGCAATAATTGGTTTATAATCTGTTAGTATAAAAAATGGTTTTAATTCCAACATGAAACGGAAATATTTAATGGCCTCGTATATTGCCAGGAGTTCCCTATCAAAAGCGCTATACTTGCATTGGGCCGCTAAGAGTTTTCTAGAAAAGAAAGCCAAAGGCTGCCAAAAACCGTTAACCCGTTGCTGGATCACTTCACCGACCGCAATCTCGGACGCGTCTGTCACTAATGCCAGTGGCGCTGATGGATCAGGGTGCGCAAGAATAGTGGCTTCAATGATGTTACCTTTTCATGCCTTAAACGTAGCATCTAGATCTGTTGTCCAATTATTACGCATTCCATTCTTAATGGATGGACACGCTAACAAAGCGTGTAATTGCGCCTATGTTGTCTGGATTGGGATTATTGATTGCATGTGAACTGGAAGACGGTTAGACCATAGTGAATGAATGAACTGGTTCGGTACAGCCGTACCCAAGGGATTCTTTAGATGGCAGAGACTCTGTGACGGCTTACGATCGCCCATCTCTTCATGTGACAACAGTTGGCGCACACGCTGCTCCTGACTGGCCTGATAACCTGCTAATCAGTTGTTCTAGTAAATTCTCTCCAATTTTGCTTACAGGCTCTTCTAAGCTCCTGAATGGTGTCGTTCCACCAAATGGGCTGCTCCCTGGCTCTAACCCTACAGTTTTGTCTCGTACCCATTTCTGCGTAACAAATACTACAAATACGATCCCCCAAAACTAGAGAAATGGCTTATCAACTAAGAATAGTCGAGTGAAATGCCAACGGACTACTGCAACATCACCAAGAATTTCAAGTAGTCCTTGATCGATAGGAGGAAGTGCGGTTATTATAAAAGAAACTATATTGCATCATCAAATCATGGGTTACAACTGGAGAAATACAGGCTACCACTGTTTAAACCAAAACTTATGAGGTTAACGTCACAGCAATATACTGCTCACCAAGACACGCTATCAAGATAGAACAGTATATCGATCTTTGAAATAGCTAAGGACACAGATTCATAATGAAAGGTTTTTTTAATGCGAAACACTCATTGGGGATCTAGACTTACAATTACCAAAAGAATAATAGATTCTCTCACTAGGTTAAAATGAAAAATTCGATACGAGTGGTATATTCCGAGCGCAAGGAACCACGAATATCGAATTTTTTCATTCTAACCGTGTAAGAGACGATATTTTCTCCACGACTAAAAAATTTAAATAAAAAATACTTTAAAGAACTTAACTTAATAATATTTTTCATATTCCTGTTTTGATTTTTGAGAAAGTAGGTTTTGTTAATAGTGTAATTTGTAATCTCAAGAGGAGTATTTTGAAATTCTAAATCTGTACAGTTAAATTCTCGCTCATTTTTATACAAAACTTTTAAGAACGGGGCGTCGCCAATTTAATTTGAAACTGACATTTACTTTAAAGAGTTTATTTGACATCCACGGCAATCGCTTTTGTTTAAAACAATTACGGAATATTCATACCGTAACAAGTGATGGAATTAAAATACATGCAAACCCCTTAAGAAATAACTGTTACAGAATGAATAAATATTCTCACTCTAGAGTGTGAATGATGTCATTATGTTATTAAAAATAATTTCATAACGAATATATTCCAAGTATGTTCGTGCAGAAAAGAACTTCTAGCATTAGACAACTAAACTTTGAGACAGTATCTTACTGTCAGCCCACTTACTGCCCACAGATCAAAACAAAGTATCTGATCTAATAGATTTCTTTGTGATTAAAAATATATTAATAAACTATCTGCATATAGAAAAAGCTTGGGGTACGAGCTCAGACCTGTTTTATTAACATTAATTCAAAATATAATCCATTAATTTTAGTTAACAAACTAACTGATTGGAGAAGCTTTCAACTAAAACTTAAAGAAAATATGGAACTTTCAGTGCCACTTAGGACCGAAGAACAATTAGATAACGAAATTATACTATTTGTAAAAACATACAAAAAGCGTCATGTGAAAATAATCCTGAGATAAAGCGTAGAACAAAAGGAAACAACTATTCTAAGAAAATTAGAGAATTGATCTCTGCAAAAAGAAAACTTCGAAAAAGATGACATTACACCAGAGCACCTGTGCTTAAAACTGCCTTAAATAATGCAATTAAAAAGGAAAATTCAAAGAAAAATAATTAAGCCATTAGCGAGTACTTGAGTGTATTAACCAAAGATAATAAAACCGACTATTCACTATGGAAAGCTACTGAATGTCTATAAAGACCCATACAACAAAGCCCACCAATAAGAAATGCAGACGGTAACTGGGCACGTAATAATGTGCTAAATGCATACATATTTGCAGAATATCTAAAGATGACCTTCCAACCAAACAATGGATAAAATCCTCAAAAATGGAATGATTTAATACAAGAAGAAGAGTCTATACAACCTACCTCACCAAAAGAAGTTTCAGATGAAATCAAAACAAATATCAATCCAAAAAAGGGTCCAAGATTCGATTTAATTAATGGAGAAATTCTAAAGCAGCTTCCGAGAAAAGCCGTAGTGAAATTAGCCAATCTCATATATGTTTCATTCAGACTGAGATATGTCCCCAAGCTTTGGAGAATATCAAAAGTGATAATGATCCAAAAAGCAGAAAAACTTCCCCATGAAGTAACTTCGTACAGACCCATATCACTTCTGCCAGTAATATCGAAACTTCAAAAAAATTGCTTCCAAAAAAATTATAAGTAAAAATATAAGAAAAGAAATTGATTCCCTTTCACCAGTTTGATTTCAGAGAGGGCCACCGATAATTGACCAAGTTTATAGAAAACTTTAAAATTTCATAAATAGAATTAACACTCGGATTTAAACTTGGCGTATTAGGTTAAACGAAAGTAAGTATGTACAGGTAGACTTTACCAACAAACAAAAACAATATGTTCCTATCAGAATCAACAAAGCGACCAGATTCCACATGCTGACGTAGCGAAGTACCTGTGAATGAACTTGGACGCGAAACTACGCTGGAAAGTCTAGAAAAAGAGAGAAGAATTAGGCATAGAATCCAAAAAATTTATTGGCTCCTTGGAAGAAATTCCAAGTTGTCAATTTACAACAAATTGCTCCTTTACAAGCAAATCCTGAAACCTTTACGGACGAATGGCATCCAACTCTGGGGGTGTGCCAGCAAGAGTAATATTCAAATCATGCAGAGATTCCAAAACAAAATTTTACGGGGTATTGTAGATGCACCCTGGTATTTCCGCAACAGTGACCTATATAAGGACCTTGAAATGGACACAGTAAAACAGACTATCAGTAAATACGCCAAGAGTCATGAACGATACCTCCTACACCACGTAAACGTCGAGCCCAACTAGCTCTTCGACAACACAATCCAGACAAGAAGACTCCAGAGGACGAAGCCATACGAGCTAGTTAAATAAAGTGCCAGAGTAAAAGCAGAGCAAAGTTCGGTAGTTACACAATCGTATTAATGTAAAACATATTCAATAAGTTGGAAAAAATATAAAAGGTAATGAACTTTTAATTTTTTATTTAAAGTCTTATTTACAATTTGATAGGGTTGGTGATCCAATAACAGTTAATTTAAAGGTTAGTTGTGATTTGGATCGATATATTGAAGAAAAAACTATCGATTTATTGCCAACGTTTTGAATTTTTTATCAGAGCTCTGTAACAATAGATAGTGCATATAAAAATAAAAATAATTTTTACTTGTCACGATGTATTTATTTATTCATTCATTTCTATAATCACGCCTTTTTCCTTTAGCGGTAAGCAGATACCATGGTTGGTTGCTGGTACTTTTGACCTGGCTATCTAAGCATTCCTTTATCTATCTTTGTAACTACATCTTCTTCACACCACTGCGTTCCCTTATCACACTATTCCCCACTTTATCCATCAGAATCACTCCAGCTATTCTTCTCAGACTACTCATCTACGCAACATTGATCTTACTTTCATGCTTCTTCTGCCAAACCCAACATTTACTACCATACTTAAGTGTATGACACCTTCTGGCTGCTCAAAAATTTTTGCAGGGCCCAATTCATTTGGTAATGAAACTTAATACTAATAATGAATTATTAGTCAGTTATTGCGGCATTTGACCTATCAAATTAAAAAAGGCAGTATTAAACCCATATATGTCCCTTTTGGGACTTTTTGGTGAGTAACCTTTAATCATTTTACATTTTTGTCAATTAGATACGGTAGTTTATCGTGGCAAGTACAAACTATTTGTGCACTGATGAAGAATTTAATAAAATTCGAAACGTTTGCAAGAAACAATACTTTTATCTTTAATTCATTCCGATCCAAATCCCAACTAACCTCTTAACTTAACTTATTTACATAGTATTGATATACACAAAACACAAATAAATAACAATCTGCTCAAAGTAATGACCATCACCTTGATGGCACTGCCGACGACGTTTTGCTTTTCAAATTTAATAATTAAAAGGTATTATGCGATAGTGCAAATAACAAGGAGGGTAAGGAATCAAAAAAACAAAATCCTTTGTCTGCCAAAAAATAACATTTATTAAAATTTCCTGTCAATTACTTGAAAAATTACTTGTATATGTAAGAATTGTTAATACTTATATCTCCCGCTTCTTCTTCAATCAATTTAATCATACTGTGAATATTATTTTGAGGTGTAGGTACCTAATTCAAACGAATAATTCAAAAGATCTTAATAAAAATAATTTGTTGATTTGTGTTTAAAGCCAAATATTTCGTTAACGGTTGATTTTAGCATAATAGAAGTTGCTTACTTTTGTAACTTAAATAAATAGAATTAAATAAATTTAAAAAAACATGATTTAAACAATGTCGTAAGAAACAGTGGGGTCAAAGGTACCGCAACCCATTATAGTGCGCCAATGGATAAAGTATTCTAAGGGTAGTTTTCATTAAACTTTTAAGTCTACAAAAAAAAAAAATTAATTCATTCATTCAAGCGTTGTTAGTCGAATATCGGAACACTCTTTATGTAAGATAAAAGTATTATAATACCTACTACCTACTTATTAATATTGGTTATCATTTTTTTAAATCTCTGAAAAAATGCTTGGAATTCAAGTATGACTCTTACAGTTGTTTTTGTTATTTATGTCTTGAAACAAGTTAAATTTGCTTATATGGATACATAGATATTAAATTTTATTTATTAAAAACAAATTTTTTCTAGGAATGGTTTTCAGTGCGCATGTTTCAGTATACTAGTGAATTCAGACAAGAACCGTCAGGTCTCTCACCTCCACAACAGGATTATAATCATTTAGATCGCCCATCATCAGTTTCCGCTTCCATTTTGCAACATTTGACTAGTATATCTCAAGAATTTGATGAGTTAGCCAATACCTGTCTTTTGTTGCTACACTTAGAGGTTCGAGTACAGTGTTTTTATTATTTATTAGCACAAACTCACTATAATAAAGAAACTCACGAGCCTGATCCGAAAGTGTTGGAACTGAGCAGAGTTTTGGCTAATGTCGACGAAGCTATGGCAAATAGTTTGCATCCAAGAAAATGCAAGGTATAAATGGTTTAATTATATTTTTAACTCTTGATAAAACTAATAAAAACCGAAGGTACTACAGTATTCCTATATAATAAATTTTGATACTTTGTAGGAAATAAGTATTGTAAAAATATAATGTAAACGCTGTTGAAATTAATTAAAAATAATTACATACATACCTTATTAATTCTCTATCCTTTATTTATTTTTTTCAGTATATATTTGAAGGATTGGGACACTTAATAGCAAAAATACTTATTAGTTCAGCACAATATATGAATGTTATTGATGAAGCTGGTATCCAAAGAATGTGTAGAAATATATTTACGCTACAACAAACTTTAACCAATATTACAATGACTAGGGAAGTTGCCTTAGATCATGCGAGACATTATTTTGAACTTTTCTTTTTGACACCAGAGGTAAGTACATTAAGTATTTTTATGTTTATAAATAAAATCGGGGAAGTATCCTTGACGATATGTTTGATAAATTATAAATCAATGGTTAACAACTTACTTTTTTATTTAGGAAATTCTTAATGGTATTGTCGACAAGGGACCTGAATTTTCTGAGCTAGAGTATATGAATGCCTTCCAACTGCTTAACAGAAGTAACAAAGAGTTAGGATCAGTAACAGTACATTTAGAAAGACTATCAGATATTTTAGGAGAAGTAGGAGTGACAGTTTGATAGCTATATAAACTGATACTAGCAACTTATATTTATTTTTATTTATAATTTTCAAATAATATATAATATGTTAACTTGTTTAAAGAAATTTCTATTAAAATAATTATTTGTATAAAAAAAGTTTAAATTTTGAAATTAAAAACAGTTCCATTCTGTTTCCACTCTAAACAACTCTATTTTTACGCTCATGTTTTGATTTTAATAGAAGTAACGTTAACTTTCTGTCCAGTTCTTATCATTTTTGATAAGATACTGGTTTTAAAGTATACATTTTGCAGTTACTCAAAAAATAGCACAGTTCAAATTAAGAAGAGAACGAATTAGGATTTTGAGTTAAAAACATTTACGTTTACGGCCGCTCTCATTTTGTGCTCATAATCTTTAAGTTCCCATCTTTCTATCTTGTTTAACCGCTATCCTTTTAGTAATTAAGTTCAAACCGCTGCACGATTGTGCAATTACATTTGTGTTTATTCTCATAAGACTTTCCTGTGTTCCCAAAGATATTAAATCGAAAGACATTGCAATCGACTTTATGTTACATCCAAAAGTTCAGGAGCTTATACTTGGAGCAGAAACGGTGGATCGTGGAAACTTACAGTAGATATTCTTATTACTTGCATTAGAACCAACGAGTATGGTAGTCAAACACACCCTCAAAATATACATTCCACGATTAATCTTGATGGTTATGTAATTCCTGGATTTACAACCCTTAAGAATTATATAACAACCCATTTCAAGCCACGGCGCTTACTCATTACTCATAATTAAGTTTGTTTATTTTTTCAACAACAAATAACTTTTTAGAAAACATTTGCTACCTAAAAAATAAAAACACTTAATTATTTTTTCTGATTATTTTACAAATAATAATAAATAATTTTTTATTAAGTAAATTGCAATTATCTTTAAAAAACATTTTAGTTACAATAATCTATAACTATTTTGAGCAAGTTTTAACTAAATTACTTTTACTATTCCTACTTAAAATTTAATTTATTCCAGTAGGGGTAGGCAGAGACCTATTTCTTTCCACTTGCTACCGTTCTTACACTCGTCTTTCGCTTTTTCTACTTTCATCAGCGCTTTCATACATGCTGGTTCTTTTGACCTGGACTTTTTTTAAAACAATTTCGATTTGATAAGTTCGCCTAGTTCGACCTCTACCGACTTGCCCATTCACCTGGCCTTATAAATCTGTTTCGTCAATTTTCTTTCATCCATCCCCTCTACGTGTTCAAACCATTTTTTTACATTTCTTTATCTATTTTTGTTACCACATCTTCTTTCACACCACAGCGTTCCCTAATCTCACTACTCCTTTATTTATTCATCAGAGTCACTCCTGCTATACTTCTCAGACTACTCATCCCCGCAGCATTGATCTTACTTTCATGCTTCTTCTGCCAAACCCAACATTCACTACCACACATAAGTGTAAGAACTAACACTCCACTATGCACAGCCAGTTGTGCCTTTTTTTACACGTTCTGGCTGCTTATAAAGTTATGCAGTGCCCCATTTATTTTTTTTCCTTCGCCTAATATCACAGTCATACTTTTTGTCTCTCGTAAACTTTGAACCTAAGTATAATAACTCTTTCACTTGTTCCACTCTTTCTCCTTCAATCACTTTGTTATGCTTTCTTCTCTTTCAAAATCTATTACTTTTGTCTTGCCTTTGTCGCACTTTGTAATGCTTTCTTTTCTTTCAAAATCTATTACGTTTGTCTTGCGTACATTTAATTTCATTTCTTTGATTTAGTATTAACATAGTATTAACCATTTACGTTTAAAGATACCAGAATCAATATAAAAAAATTGTTTTTCTAAAATTTGGTTATCGTGTTGACTAAATTATTTTTATTACATTGCAATAAACATTTAATATTACTTAATTCATACCTTAAAAAGGTTTGCAAAAAGAATAAAATTGCTTTAATTTGGTATAACCCAGTGATGAGCAACCCGCAGCCCACCACAATTTCTCGTACGGCACTTCTTAAATTTTACATTTTGACCTAAAAATTTCCATGTTGTCCCACAGCTCTATTATACCGCCAAATTAAAGAATTTTCAGAATATATGAGAAATGAATATATTGACGTAGTTTACATCACAGAAGTTGCATGGATGAGTTGCTAAAAGTTTTGCTAAAAATAAAATAAAAAGTGATATTTAATTGTTTGGGGAAATAAAAGAATATTCGTTTACCCAATTCTAAGATGAAGAATAGATGTGTAATTTTACCTTTCTCGTCGATATAACCCAGCATTTGAATGACTTAAACATGAAACTTCAAGGTTTGTAAGATCGGTATAAAAGTGTTAGCTGACAAAAGTTATTAGATACCAGGGGATGCCTGACTGTTTTTGTAAAAACAATCGTTTTGAAGGCTACTTCTATGTCAGTGCTGACATTAAAAACACCAAACAAGAAAATGACCCAAGACACCCTTTCTATGACCATCCTTATCAACCGAGGCATCTAAAATCCAGAAATAATAATAATTAGCTGGGGGGCGATTCCTTCCGAAACCTGCCAACGGAACTCAGACAATGTCCATTGTGTCTCCCATAGATACGAGTAACAAGGAGAAAAATGTTCGAATTTTCAAAAAAATGCTACATTTTCGCTTCCCGATCTTCCACACTGTAGCACTATCCCGGAAGATATCGATATCCAGGAACACGGACTGGTATCTACATGTAATATTATACTTAAAGTATAGGGTTAACAAAAAAAAATAAACTAATGTCTTTTGCGCTAAAAGAAATAACACCAATTTCCCCTATTTCTGTGTTATCTGCAAAAGATGGATAATTAGAAATAGAGGAAATAAAATTAAAGAAAAGGAAGATAAGTATTTAGAAAATACAGCTACGATTAAAGAGGAATATAAACACGTTTTAGAGAAAGAACAGAAGATAGCAGACTACAAATTTAGTTATAATGTTCAGTATAGCAGCATTACTTGGTGTCTGTTTATTAAAATGCTCAGAAAATTATTTACGAACTTGCAAACATATCAGTATCTACAAGTAACCAAAACTGTCAATGTTAGTTAATGGTATTTTATGACATTGCAGTCATCGTGTATTACTTTTAAATTTAATTGCTAATAAAAAATTAAGAAGCAGTACGCGATCTACGAATAAGTCGAAGTGATAATCTGCATCGGAGAATGTTTAAAACGTTTAAAGTTTATGCTCAAAAGTATCCTGACAGAGAACACCCAAAAAAGGAACTGTTTGAAAGGCTACCATTTATTGGTAAACAACAACAATTTAATATACTGATGACGTCACGACCGTGTATAATCAAAGATATGAGGATAATGAAATTTGTGGAAAATTAGGCAGTTAGCGTTACGTTAGCAATTAAAAAGTAGTGTTTATCACTGAATCGACGGATTTATATTGATATTCGACCCCTTCAAATGATCTCAAAAGTATTTTATTTATGACTGAGGGTTGTTCGTTTCTTGGTGTTAGGATGGCACGCTCGCATAACTATTCTGCAGATTTATCGTGAATATTATTAATGTTTGGGTAAATTTTAGCTATAAGCTCTTCTACAGTAGAAACAATTGTATCTAACTCTTTAGGGAGAATTATACTATTATCCAGTTTCGAGAAATCACCATCACAAGATGAACTCTCATATTTTTAGTAATGCTCAGTTTTGTCACTGAAGGTCACAAATATTCTTTTATATTTGACATTCCAATTTTAAAGAGTATTGCATTGCACCAAGCTTTTATGTGAGTTCAACGTTTTTTAAATAAAATCGGATTGAGTTTTCAAACGTGTCAAAATAAAATATAATTTAAATCAAAAGCACTAAGGAGTATTGATATCAACTTCGATGCAAATGACCCCCAAAATAACTTTCTACCTCTTTTTAACCCCGTTAGGCGATGAGTTTCAATAAAATACACAACAAGTCTTCCATCAATTCTGTTAAAGAATGTTTATGCAAAATTTGAAGTAGATTAAACCAAGGAATCACGTTGTCCAATACAAACTTTGCCCCCGTTTTTCAGAATTTCGAAAAATCCTTTGTTATCGGATGCCTACGTTATACAAATAACACACCCTCCAAGTTTCAGGTCTCTACAATCAGTGGTTTAGGCTGTGCGTTGATCCGTCAGTCAGTCATTCAGGACAAAGCATTTTATATGTAAAGATAATATAAATGTAATAAAATTTTACTTAAGTTGTAACTTTTGAAAACTTAAAAGCTTCGCATAAAATTAGATAAGTAATTCCTGATCCAAACCATCAAATCCTGAACCAACTTTCTACATAAGATACTCAATAAGATTATACTTGTGAATTTCCACACATTTCTTGTAGGTTTTTATGCTAGTGAATGAGCATAGAATATTAATGTAATTGAATTTGGAATATTTTGGGCCACATAAAAACTCAAAAGAAAAGCAAAGAAATTCCTGATTGAAACTCAAATCCTGAACTCACTCTCTCCACACATTTCTCATAGGTTCTCAAGCTTAGAGCATAGAAAATATCATTGTTATTAAATTTAAATACCTCGTCGAATCTTATATGCTCCTAGACAATCACTACCTGATACAAACTCGTATACCGTGTATTTGGGTATACTTATTAATTACACCTACTTATAAATCCTGGATGTTTGCGATAACATTTTATATCTCTTCTCTGTTTCTTGCGGTGTGTATCAGCGACTGCACATCATGTATCCCTGTCCACTGTCTGATGTTTCGCAGCCATGACATTTTCTTTTTTCGATTCCTCTTTTTCCTTCAATCTTGCCCTCGATAATCAACTGCAAGAATTGGTTTCTTTCACTTCGCATGATATGCTCCAGATATCCCGTTTTCTTTTTATTAATGGTTTTAAACAATTCGCGTTTTTGTTGACGTGTCTAAGAACTTCCTTATTTGTCAATTTCGCCGTACAAATTTATAAGGCGAGAGGTCGACCTCGCCGAACATATCAACATTGTTTTGAAGAAAGGCCAGGTCAAGAGTACCAACAACCGACGAGCATGTATGAGAGCACTGAGTTTTAGATCCTTTGAGATATGATGGAATGGATCGTTGATTTCTATCCCAAATAATAAACGACGTCGGTATACTGGCGAAGGATGTTTCGAACAATACGTCAAAAATGTGATGTTGGTCTGTGTTTGAAATGTAACATCATCTTTTACACTAAATAACTGATATTTTCACTACCAGCATATTTTACTTCATAAGCAGCTAGCCTTACATATATGTAAGTAAAGGTTTGTTTACGGATGAGTGATTATATTATTATTAAGTATTTTTTTTATATTTGTATTGAATAAACCATTTAAAATAGCGGTATTATTTTTTTTCCACGAAAAAAAAAATTATTTTGATGTTGAAGGGTCAGAAGCACGTTTAAAGGTTTTATTTTTAATACTGAAATTAATTTTTTAATTATAAATAATAACTTTTTTTAACGTTGCATACAAATTTTTCTAAATTAATTTTTTGGAAAAGGTTTTAAAAGAGAATTACTTAGCTTGAATTCACCTTTATTAATCAGCAGATTTTTGTACAGCCTATTGAGCTTTATAAAAATTATTCGATTCTAATAGCAAAACAACAGAAATCACAAATCATCCTTTAATGGAAATAGATTTTCGTTTTCTGCAAATGGTAAACTATTCCAGAAATTTTTTTTTCCAATATCCTTTTTTTCTTCTAAGAATATTTTGTGTGGATTGTCAATACGTAATTGGACCCAGGGATCGCTTTTGTTTTTGAAAAGAGGTAACCATTCTTCATTTATATAGGGCACCCTACAAATTATTAAATTGTTCCGTTTTAAACTGTGTTTGGAGGTTTTGTTTTTTAATATTGCAAGTATTTTTTTGTGTTTTATAAACATTTCAATTACTAATACAATACTTTAATAAAAAAATTCAAGAAAAAATAAATTAGAAAGTGAACCGTATGAAAAGATTTTTATATATTGTGGTTCAGTTGTGCGATACAATAAGGCATTTCAATGACCTGTCAAAACAAATTCAATATGGCGGCTGAAGGCAAACAATGCTATATACTATTTAAAAAATTATGTTAATAAAATATTTTATAGTAACGGTGTATACTTTTAATCGACTTATTCAGATGGCCTGAATTATTTGAAAAAACTTTTATTCAACATTTTTGTTTGTAATCCCAACAGAAATCGAAATATTAATAAGTTAGGTTACTTAATGTTCACAATGTATAAACTGATTTTAGAGAATTATTTAAAAATGTGTTTCTATTATTTTCTAATTTCAGAATATTTGTAGTCTTAGTAACATACCCTGCATCCATAAATGAGGTAATCATACCAACAAACTTTTTACTCATTAATCTATCATCCTCAGTTGATAAAGGATCATAGAACATTTTTAAAACATATGCTGTATCATCACTATGAGCAACTCCTAAAAAATTAATTACATTTTGTATTAAATATTATAAGTGATCAGATAAATATTGGCTTAAATGGTTTTTAAAGAGCATTGTTTGAACAAAGCAGTGCTTATTGGCAGCTGCAAAAGGATTTACTACGAAAGCCACTTTTTAAATAACGGCTTGGGATAATACTGCATTATTTGGACAAATTAAAGATATTAGTTACTTATATATTTATAAAAAAATCTTATGAAATAAATAATTAAATCCCACTTTATATAATTTAATCACAATTAAACAATATAAGAAAAATACCTATATTATCAGTTGAATTTGATCTGGATTCGGATAAACTGTGTGCTCCTCTGTAGTTAAAAGAGTAACAATAAACAGGTGACTCAATTGCTGCAGCATGTAAACGAGCAGCAGTTTCAATGTCTTTCAAATAAAGTCTATCAGTAAGTATCTTAAACAACATTATATTAAATTAATTAAAAAATATATAACATCAAGCTGTGTATGTAAAACGAAAAAAGATCTATAGCTTATTGAATTTAATTAAAATGGTATTTAGTATTTTAATCATAGTAAATAATTACTTCGTATAAACAAGTAGGATTAATTAAAATTGATTGTTGGTCCCATTTAGGTAGGGTTATATTTTAATTTCTTGTGATAGTAAAATTTAAAATATTTTTTCAACATCATTTTCTTTTATACACTGTGTCCCAAAATGAAAGCAATTGTCAAAAAATGTTGGAGTAGAACATTTATCTTCTCTTTAGCCCCCCAATTATGAATAAAATCGTATAGTTTTAGGGGAACTTTTTTAATAAAGGTACTTAGTATATTCTTAAATATTTCTAAAAAAATCGCTCCAAAATGGGCAATTTTATTTATATTTGGGGTCAATTAGTTTTATGTGAAGCAGGGTTCAACCCCAAAAGATGAATGTTCTGCTCCAATTTTTTTTTAACTTATACCTATTATTGCGTCCATTCTGGGACACAGAATGTGAATAAGTAATGTACTAAAATTTCGTAGTAGCCACTGGCGTCTTATTTTAGACAAAAAATGAAAACCTCCTCTGCATATTTTTACTTACTTTTACGAAATTTGAGAATTTTCTTTTAGTTATTTTATCTTGCCTTAAATATTCAAATCTAATTTCTGAGCTAACTTTATTAAATTCCAAGGGGGGCAAAACATCGTTGTAATGTAAAATGTATGGAATTACAGCATTAAAATTTTTGTCCAAATAGTCCAAGAATTCATCATTATAGAAATCTAAAAATATTTTGCAAATTTTAAAAAATTTAGTGATTTCACACTATAAGTAATTGACAAACAAGCAATAATCAAAATTTAAGAATCAATAAATGTACTTTTTTAAAGTGTTTATTTATTAATCCTTGGGCACGCGCCACAATCATCTCAAATGCATGAGGATTCCAAGACTTGTATCTAATTATTTTTCAAGTTCTGGATAAATATCTATTTTTCGAAGTGAATTTAATAAGTTCATTACTAATAATAGGTTTGTTTTTAGTAAGTTGAATAGATTTTATAACATAATGTGATTTCCTATTTTAAAAGTAACTAGTTATTTATTTTATGGTTTTTTGTGTATAATTGGTATTTTAAGTTTTTAAATGATAAATAATATATTTTTTGTAATTAATTATTAGATACCTTATTTTACTTATAGATATGAAAATTTTAATTTTAAAATCAAATTTACTTTCTAAATATTTTAACTTCGCACCTTTTTGATTTTATTAAAACAATAATTATCTACTAGATAGTATTCGCTTATCTATACATATACTCATAAGTGCCCACATAAAAAAAAATATTTTAAAAAACAATTGTTATTTTATCTTAAACTTTCCAATTGTTTCATTTATTTGGTTGAGTACTACAAAATAATATGTTCTTTCAACAAGATATTTGTTAAAAAAATAAACGACATTTACCAGCAGCTGGATACAACCCTTCAGCAGTTGTGTAAGATATCAACCAAGGTAGGTTTGCAACTTGTCCCTTTCGAAGAAGCAATAGTGGGTGTTCTGGAAAAATTGGATCATCTGCCCAACTGTCGACTACTAAACCAAATGGGGAAAATGGGTTATACAACCATGGCTAAAATTAAGTCTTTTTTTAACGTTTTGTGATCTAAATTATTTTTTCTTAACCCTAAAGTGGTCGCGTCGTGGAGTCACATTCCACACTAATACATAGTTTGGGATTTCGGGGAAGTCCTTAATATCTAGTTGTTGTCATTAAGTGCATATTTATGGAGCTTGAATTTACGTACGTAATTAGTTAAAATTTGCGGAGTGTGTTTTTGTGTGCGATTTATTAAGTTTCATTACTACACAATTATATTCCGCGTGCGACCGTTACAGTTATGTAAATCACTTTTAGGTAAGTATATATAATATATAATGAAGCCAGACCTACTAGTCGTTGGCCTATGGTGATTTTTTATGCACTTTTAAATGTCGCCGGTTTAATACCAGGTTTTCACTTAATATTTACCCAATTACTTATCTAAAACACCATTTCTAATTGTAAATATTGAGTGAAAACCTGCATTATTGACTATTTGAAAAAGTTGCATTTTCTTTTAAGCCCTGTATCTCGGTAACTAATTGGTGAAAAAAAGTTAATCAAGTGAAAATTTTAGAAAATTTAATCCTTTTTCAAAAAGTATGCAATGACTTTAGTTGTAAAATGTAAGGGAAACAAGTTATAGACCAAAAACCGAAAGGTCATGGTTTTTGGCCCTCCTCATCTTGGCTCGAGCTTTACAAGATAGGAACTTGGATTTAACACCATCAAGACCTTCCGAACATTGTGTAAAAGTTTCATTAACTTCTCAATTTTTTTCCACGTCAACTACCTGCTGACTGGACCATTAGCACAGCATTGTATCAATGATTACTTTAAGCACTTTGTTCAATAACAAAATATGTTCTATTTTAAAAAGGGATAGTAATATAGTTTTGTTTGCGATCCGATGAAGGCGCCACATTACGAGATACATTTTCAATATTTTCAGTAAAAAATGTAGATGCTCTAGCAAATAAAGAAAAATCATTTAAAAATAAATGCAACCATCTAAAATAGATTTAAATTGTAATCTTACTACAAGAATTGCTATTTATAGTAATTTCCACGTAGAATTAGGGAAAAATGCAAGCAAAGGTATAATTTTTTTATTTTATTTTTAAAATTGTTATCTAATATATAACTTTAATAGAAACTTTTTTGTTGTTAAAAGTGAAAATAAATTGATCTAATAAATGAATTTTTAATTAAATCAGTATTTTAGTATTAAGTAATTTCGCAATGGTATACAAAAAGTAAGTTAACTTACTTGAAAACTTTGCACAGTGCTAACAATTTGCCTTGCAGGTTTTGTTTTTAAACATTTAATCATTTCTTCATTATGCTTCGTTGGACATCCAACGAGAGACGATAATTTTTTAGATTTGTTGAGTGCTTTTTCCATCAACACCCAAGGATTTAAAACACAACCACTCTGTGATATGCCCTTCGTAAACAAACCTAAAAGTTATTGGTAAAAGAAATAAAATCAAATTTGTATAGTTTTACAATACGAGGTTAAAGAAAAAAACTGGTGCGTGGAGTCCCTACGCGCTGATTAAATGAAACTTCACACAATTCAAAAGTGAAGGTTATTTTTATTGATTTTTTACAGTTATACTTTTTTATATAAACGTTTATTACTCTATCTTTCTCTGTCATTCTATTCCCCTCTTTTTTTTCATTCCCCCACCACAGTAGCGTTAAACGTTTCCGTCTCCGTCGACTAAGAAGTTTCACTTCAAAATAAATCCTTAACAAAGTGAAAAAATGAATATAAAGAAAAAATACGCTAAAATCTAATAATAAATACTAATAATTATTGCAGGAATAAAAGTATTTAGGATAATTAGATAAACTTGCCCGATTAATTCTTAATTTAAAATAATTGTGATATATTTTCTAGTGTAACTCACTACTTAATTATATTTTTTAAAATAACATTTTTTACTTTAAGTAAATAAAAAATAACAAGCTCCAACCAAAAGTTAGAAATCTATATTTTATTTAAACAGACATTTGAAAAGTTAGCTGGCTGCATAATAAACTTTTTTATGGCCTCAAAAAAAGGCACCAAAATTGACCAACAAAAAAAATTCTGTGATGTAAGATTTTTTAAAATAAATTCTAATGTTTTTTTTTTGGCATTTTTAGTTCATAGTTTTTTTTTTAAATAAAAGTTTTTTATTAATATCAAGATTTTTTTTAAATAACTGTCTGCTTTATGTAATTCACCCTACCTTTGGACTGAGAAATCATTAAATGCGTTTGCACACTTGCACCTCCTGCTGACATTCCCATTATTGTAATTGAATCAGGATTTCCACCAAAGTATTTTACATTTTCCTTGATCCATTTCAACGCTTGAATCTGATCTCTTATACCATTATTGCCAGGAACCAAAGCTGATTCAGTACTCAAAAAACCTATAAAGATTAGTATTAAAGAATTTGGAAATGTTTGGGATTTTGAAGAAATGCTGGGTAAGAATATAAATTTTCAAAATTTCATCTCTACATATTTATCCCCTTCTAGTGACAATTATAACCCCCAAACTAAATAGGAGCTTGTGATACATCATTTAAAAGGTATTTTTACTGTCTATTTAAAACTGTTATTGTTTCTAAATTTATTGCAAAAATTAACATTAAAAAAATCATTTGATGGATGTAACTGGCTATAACACATTAAAAATTTAATAATACCGTTTACTTCTTGGTAATGTAAAAAACAAACCAGAATTATAAATCTTAATGCAGGTTTTCAAAATTCTCGTCTCTAACTTCTTGGCAACATCCTTATCTTAAATACAACTGTCTTCTAACGTTATTTAACATCTATGGTGTGCCCGAATTTATTGTTAGAGTTATTCTTCTTTTTAAATCAGCTAAATCTAGTGGTTTAGTAGTACCTCGACTTAATGTTTTCAAATTGTTGGGTAGGGAGGTGAGGATACATACTGGCTGTGCCACCTAGTGAGGGCGTCAAAGTCAAATATGACGTGGGATGCTATTTCCTTCCTATCTCCACGTAATCTGCATATTTGGTTCTCCAAAAAAGATCCCCTATTATGCAGACAATAGTACAAAGTATTGTTATCAGCCTAATATATTTCCTGCCCAGCTTTAAGGTTTCGTAGCCCCCTCATTCTCTTGCTGTGCCTTAGCAATGGCACTGGATATCTTTAAAGCATTTGATCGTGTTTGGCTTAATGGACTCCTCGCTAAGCTCCCATCTTATGGTTTGCCTTCCCAGTTGTGTTCTTTGTTATCCAGCTTTCTCTCAGATAGATCTCTTCACGTAGTGATTGATTAAGTTATTTCTGATACTCTATCAAAAAATGCTGACACCAACATTATTTCTGCTTTACTTTAACGATTTGCTCGAAAAAACAACTAGTCCAATACAAAGTTTTGCTGATGACAGTACATTTAATACCACTCTCTTTTCCAGAGCTCGTTTACCAGACCGTGAAACAAGAAACGAACGGATTAGGAATGTGAACGAAATAAATAAGGACTTGGCCACGTTTCTAGAATGGAAATAAAAAAACTAGGTAAAATTTAATGCAAATAAAACCCAAGCATGCCTATGCTCTAGAAAAACCAATCTCATAATGCCAAATGTTATTATGTCAGGCGTAAGCATACCGATAAAGTCATAAACTTTGATGCTCGGTACTACCATCAGCAATAGTTTTTCTTAGAAAAACCATGTAGTGAATATAATAAATTGCCTTTCAAAAGTTTGGTTTTCTGTTTCGAGCTAAGAGGTATTTCTCGTCCCATCAGCTGCTTATGATATATAAGGCACAGATAAAACCTGTCCTGGAGTACTGCTTCCTTATGTGGAGTGCAGCTTCTAAACATACAATAAAGCTTTTAGATTCCGTCAAAAAACGAGCAATTTGTCTTGTCGGTGATGTTTTTTTACAAACTCCTTTACTTCTTTAGAACACCGCAAAAAGGTTGGCAAACTGTCGGTCGTTCCACCGTTGGTAGT
This sequence comes from Agelastica alni, assembly GCA_950111635.1. Taxonomy (NCBI): domain Eukaryota; kingdom Metazoa; phylum Arthropoda; class Insecta; order Coleoptera; family Chrysomelidae; genus Agelastica; species Agelastica alni. The sequence continues at coordinate 54,633,439 of OX467712.1, read as the reverse complement.
TTCTTGGAGATTGACCCGAACGGTTCAATCATCGCGCCCTTTTACCGTTACCTTGAAGACTTGCCGAAAATGTATCTTTTAGGGCTGTTTCTTTCAACGATCTGCCAAGCTTTGGAACTCATTGCCAGCCGAAGTTTTCCCCGAGACATATAGTCCCAAAAGTTCAAGAGGCAAACCAATTCCTACCTTCTTTCCCATGGTTCCCACGATGTTTCCTGAATATAACAGGATTCTCCTGTTCGTGGAAACCATCAGATAAAAAAAAACTTTTAGAACGATAGTCCAGTAAGGTGGCCAACAAGATCTTCCGATCTCATACTTTTGGTTTATTTTTTATGGGGTTATTTGAAGGAAAGGGTGTACAAGGGTGTACATTTATACGATATCAAAAATGAAATTAAAGAGCTTGATGCTCCTACAGAGTTATTGAAAAACGTAACTCTCGTGAAATATCCGTCACATCAAGTCGAATGTAGCCTTGAACAAGAACAACATTTTCTTTAAAATTTAGGGTTTTTTACTTTGTTTCATTAATATTTGACTAACGTTAAATAAACTAATACTTATTTTAAAATATTTTCTAAAAACATTAAAAATATTGAATTTATGTAAATCTCTATGACGATGTCATCTTCATTATCAGTGTATGCTAGGATAACGTGCTATAATTGTATAATAAAACCCCATTATAATTTTTGAGCTAGTTTCTTTTATCCTATCAACCAGAACAAATTAAACCAATTACAAAATCAAGGAATGCAAATAATACTACGCTACAATAGAATGACACCTACACAAGATATGCTATGCAGATTAAGGTGGCGATATCTCTAAGACTTTTCTACCTAACTATGATATAAAAATAAATAAACTGCAACATATTTTAATAACCTTTTAATCACAAATAGTGAAGTACATCATCATAATACCAGATCAAACATCAATTTCTACATTCCAGAGAATAGAGACGTAAACTTAGCGTAACTTCGCAGTTTGGGGTGATCTGAGGTGATCGCCAAATACAACGCAGCATTGTACTTCTATTTAGGTCTTTATTCTCTGGTATGACCTCATTGTTTTTTAAAGGTTTGGATAGTTTTAATAAACTGCCAAATTATATAAAAAATTCCACTTCAATCCGCGTATTCAAGAGAGATTTAATAATATTTATAACGACAAATTAAAACTTATCTATACTTAAAGTATAATAATAACTATAGGTCTTAGCTAGAATTAAGATTTAGAATTGTAGTCTATATCAGCGGTTCTCAAACTTTTGTTATTCACGCCCCCCTGTTTTAATTTAAAAAATGTTGCGCCCCCCAATCCGTAGACCTAGGAATTTGGACTAAAATAGGCAACATTGTCTCGTCGAGAGCGCCAAAGATGCTGTCGGAAAGTTCGCGGCGTTCGTGCCACGTATTCAAGCTTACTGATCTTTCTCGAACTGTCTGAACGCGACTATAAATACAGAAGCGCACATACGGTATTCTCAGTCTCTCAGTGAAGGTGTTTTAACACTAAGCAAGCATTATAGTGAAGTGTGAGTGTATAAGTAGATGTAGTATGGATAAATTTTTAAAACGAAAACTTGAGGATGACGGGGCTTGTACATCGACAGGTTCAGGTGGAAATCGTCCGAAATCTAAAACAAGAAAATATGACCCATCATACCTAAATTTGGGCTTTATTAGCCTTGAAGTAGGTGGCGAAGAAAAACCACAATGCGTTATCTGTTTAAAAGTATTGGCTGCAGATAGCATGAAACCAAATAAATTACAGAGGCATCTAGAAACGCTGCACAGAGAATATATCAATAAACCGCGAGATTTTTTTGTGGAGAAACTCAGATTGTTTAAAAAACAAAAATCCAGCTTCCATAGAGTACTGGCAGTAAATGAGAAGGCTCTCTTGGCATCATATAAAGTGGCATACAAAGTAGCTAAATGCAAAAAACCGCACACTATTGCAGAGCAACTTATTTTACCCGCTTGCAAAGACATTGTAGAAATAATGTTTGGTGAAAATTTTACTTCACAACTTAACAATATTCCTCTGTCAAATGATACAATCTGTCGACGAATTAACGATATATCAGTTGATATGCAGCAGCAGCTTGAATCTGAGCTTACTGGAAACTTGTTTGCTATACAACTTGACGAATCAACTGACTCTAGTAATGATTCCCATTTGATTTGCTACATTAGATTCTGTCAATGTTCTAAAATATGTGAAGATTTATTGTTTTGTAAACAGATTGAAGGAAGAACTACAGCCACCGAGTTGTTCAAGATTACAAATGATTCTATTACTAAAATGAATTTGCAATGGAAAAATTGTGTTGCGATTTGCACCGATGGAGCTCAAGCCATGTCTGGTAAATACAACAGTTTACAAGCGCTAGTAAAAAAGGAATCCTCAGAAATTATCTGGACGCACTGCATGATACATCGGGAAGCGTTAGCATTAAAATCGCTAAGCCCTGGACTAAACATGATTTTGACAGTAGTTATTGAAGTTGTTAACTTTATAAAAACCAGACTACTAAAAACAAGGATGTTCTCTGTTCTGTGTGAAGATATGGGAGCTGAGCATCAATCTTTGTTGTTTTATTCCTCATCCAGATGGTTGTCACGCGGTAAGACGGTTAAGCGTGTCTTTGAATTAAGAAGGGAAATAGCGATATTTTTAAGCGAGGAAGGTCACAAGTATTCAACAGATTTTTTCGACAAATTATTTTTACTGAAGCTTTCTTATTTAGTAGATATTTTTAAAAAACTTAATATACTTAATCTTCAGCTGCAAGGAAAAGACGTAAATATATTTGATTTAAGTCAAAAGATTGATGCTTTTTGTAAGAAATTGCAGTTATGGCATAACAAATTGAAAGAAAACAGTTTGGAAATGTTTCCCACATTTTGCGATTTTGTGCAAGATTCCCCATTGGAAGATATTCATAAAGCTGTGATGCTAAAAACCATAGGAAGCCATTTAGAAAACTTAACTGAGAATTTCAAGCGATACTTCTTTGCAGAGAAAGATATCAAGTTGTCAGACTGGAGCTGGGTTTTAAATCCATTCGAAAATAGACCTGTCGGACTATCACTGCAAGAAGAAGAACAACTGATAGATATTTCAACAAATCCCTTACAAAAATCAAACTTTGTTAACAAATCTTTAACAAACTTCTAACAAACTTAACAAACTTCCGAACGACTACTCCGTTATAAAAGCCAAAGCGCTTAGAATTCTGTTGCCTTTTCCAACGTCCTACCTTTGTGAAACTGGATTTTCTGCACTTGCTGTCGTGAAATCTAAATACAGAAATAAACTTCAAGTAGAAAATGGACTCAGAGTGGCCATCTCTAACATAGAACCAAATTTAGAGAAGTTGTGCGCCTTAAAACAAGCTCATGTTAGCCATTAGTCCTTAGAATGTTTCTTTGTCATCATTAAGTAAGTAAAATTTCAATAAAGATTCTTTAAAAATCTATCTGTAGCATTTTATCATTACCATTTTATTTTTAATCTGTACTGCGCCCCCCCCAATCATGTAAACGAGCCCCCCTTAGGGGGCGCGCCCCACAGTTTGAGAAACGCTGGTCTATATAGTTTTTTTATTAATATTTATTTTATTTTATTTTGTTGAAATTTTATTGTTTTTTATTTCTATATATCGTTGTATTACTGCGAAAAGTCACTAAATGACATTTATTGATATAATTCAATTCAAAGTTTTACTTTTATTTATTAAATCAGTCTTTAATTTATTTCACACAAGCAATGTTTCTATGTTCTGCTTAGAACTTGCTCTATTAGTTTCAACAAAAAAATTTTTTTATTTTCTAGAGAGTTTAATAAAAGATGAAAAAAATCAGTTTGTAACTTTTGGCAACAAAACTAAGCCAAATGAAACTAGTTATTTATTGTTACCAGTTTTTTAATAGCAAATAAAATAATTTTAAGTAACGAGGGGTACAATAAGTACAGTTTATTAACTCTCATCTGCTTTTTCCTTCTCTTCTGGGTCTTCGTCTTCTTGGGCAGGTTCTACACTGTGATCTGGCACGTTGTCGGCAGTTTGGAGTGAGTGATACCATGGGTAAAGTTTTTTTTTTACTGAAAATAGTCGCAAAAAGGGTAGACCTATCGTGTGGGCTGCGGACGGCCTGCACTGCGACTATTTAAAAGGGGAGGGATTATAGAAAGGAAATGATTGGAGACCCGCTTTTTAAAAAGTTGTAGGTCATAGTTCTCTGGAAAAACTGATTTTGGAAGCTTATTCCATTCTGTAGCAGCCCTGTAAAAGAAGGATTCTTGATGGAAATTGGTCCTTGTAGTGTCAATCTTTAGAGTAAATGGGTGAGACTGATTTGCCTGCCGAGTTCTTCGGCCGGATGTGGCCAGTGGTGGTACAAGAGTTTTTATTTCTCTGGAGCATCTGCCATAAAAATATCTGTAGAGTAATGCCAGGTCTTTAACTCTTCTCTTATGTTTTAGTGGGTGAAAGGTATCTGTAAGAGTTGAGCTGTTTATTAACCGAATGGCCCTTTTCTGAATGGAATCTAGAAGACGAAGAAAATGCCTTGGTGCTGAACTCTAAAGGAGCGAGCAATACTCAAGTATAGGTCGGATTTGAGCCTTGTACGTCGTCAACAGGAGTAAAAAACGTTCTAGCTTTGCACAGAAAACCCAGCCTCTGGCTTGCTGACTTTGCGATGTATGCAACAATTTCATGCCAAGACATATTATTAGACACCGTGACTCCCAAAATCGAGATGTAGGGACTTGATTCAAGGGTATTTCTGAACATTGTGATAGAATGATTTGAGGAATTCACTTTATTGGAAAACGTGGCGCTTTGTGTTTTCTGGACGTTGATCTGAACAAAATTATTGGTTTCCCACTCAAAGATTGCTTTAAGATCTCCATTGATGGAATCAACCTGTTCCTGCCTAAGTCTATTTGTATCATACACCGAAAGTGATCGATGTGATGTGAAAGTTGATACAAGTGTGCTGTCGTCTGCGAAACTGTAAATGGGGTTCATGGTGGTTTTCAAAAGGTCGTTGATGTGTAAAGAATTAGGGTGGGGGAGAGCATTGGTTTTTAACGCATCAGAAGAAATACCCTCAACTGCCACATATAAGGAGCAATCTTGCATGAAGCTTAAGAACCATTGGCGCAGTTTGGTTGGGAGGCCGTAGGCAGATAATTTGCTTAATAATGCCTGGTGCCAAAGGCTTTAGATATATCCAAGGCTATTGCACTGGATTCACCAAACTTCTCAATAGTGTTTGTCCAGAGCTAAGTGACGTAAGCTAGCATATCTCCGGTAGACCGAAGTTGTCAAAATACATATTGTCTGTCAATTTCCTCAGATATTTGATGAGTTCTATGTTAATCGCTTTTTCCATGACTTTGGATATGACTAAGAGCAATGCAATAGGGCGATAATTCGCAAGAATAGTCTTTTTACCTTTTTTCGGAATGGGTTGGACTTTAGCATTTTTTACATAGACGGAAATACTCCTTTGCTGTATGACAGCTTAAAGAGTCTACAGAGAATGGAGTGAGCATTTGAGCACAGGTCTTCTGTACAATTGTCGGAATTTCATCTGGTCCTACTGCCTTATTAGAGTCAAGATTTCGTAAGATTTTCCTGATAGTGCGATGGCGGATAGCGACCTCAGGCATTGATGAGTTTATTCTAGGTATCGTTGGGGGTTGTTTCCCATTGGTATCGAGGGTTGAGTTAGAGCTGAACATTCCAGCCAGTAGATCCGCTTTTTCCTGGGAAGATACGGCTATCGTGCCGTCGAGCCTCTCGAGTGGTGGTAAAGGAGAAGTTGTGAAATTCTTATTTATGGCCTTAGCCAAAGACCAGAAGGTCTTGAACCCAGGAGGGGCATTGACAAGCTTGTTGCATATTCTCGTGTCGTAAGATTCTTTGGCAAGGTCAATCGTTCTTTTGCAGGTGTTCCTCGCGTGAACAAACGCTTCTCGGTTAGCAATTGTCGGAAATTCGCACCAAAGTCGATATGCTTGATTTTTATCACGCACCGCATGGTTGCATTTTTGGTTGAACCAGGGTTTGGGGTTGGAGATCTGTCTTGTACTATAAAGAATGTATGAGTCCATACCTAGCCTTATGATTTCGGTTACAGAATCTGCACATGTTGATGGGTCTTGTGAGCGAAAGCAGACATCTTTCCATGGAAATGATAGGTAAAAGTCCCTCAGTTCATCCCATTTGGCTGATCTGTAATGCCAGACAATAAAGGTACCAGACGTGATTTTGGACGTGGCTGAGATAAGTTTATGATCAGATTTTCCGACTGGAGCGGCTATAGAGACTTGGTACTGGTCGGGATGTGTCGTGAGGAAGAGATCAAGAATGTTTGCTTGGTGATTAGAGTTATCGGGTATGCGGGTAGACTCTTCTACTAGCTGGGTCACGTTGTGACTTAACGCAAAGTTTTTAGCCTCCAGACCGGCGTTGTCGGTGCGGTTGGATCTCAGCCAATTTGCGTTGTGAACGTTAAAATTACCCAAGAATATAACTTCTGTGTTAGGCTGATTATTTTGCAACGGTTCCAACGTGTCGGAAAGATGTTGAAAGAGGTTGACGTAAGGAAAGTTAGTAGGAGAAAGATACAGGCAGCAGAGAAATTTTGTTGATTTTTGTAAGGTTAACTTGAACCACATGACCTCTAGGCCGTCCTTTGGTTCTTAGTTTTCCTGTCTACTACAGAAAATATCGCCGCGGGTGTAAACACAGATGCCGGTCTTAAATTTGAATCTCGTTTCGAGTTCGAAACCAGGACACAAGAGATGCGTATTGTTGGAGGAGGGTTTAATTTGTGTCTGTCAGAGCCAGTAAATGAAGCCTGCTAGTTTGCAGGTGATGGTGTACTGAATTAATGTTGGAGTTTAGGCCTCGGATATTGCAGAAATCAATTCTAAAGTTGCTTTTGGGGGAATTATCAGTAACCTCAGTTGGAACATGTATTTTTAGTGGACTTTTCATGATTTGTATTAATGGTTTGGTAAAAAAGAAAATTAAAAAAAAATATATGGACTAGCTTCTACAAAAATTTCTGCATCCAGGATGGTCAGTTGACCTCGATGGACTGTGGCCTCGGCAATGCCCCCCGAATACACGAGCTCGGATCCAGTCACCAACTGGCTGAACAGGAGTATCGGTATTATACACCAATTGATCTGGCAGCCTCCCAGATCGTTGCCAATGGGTTAGGGCCATTGTACTACTTGGCGGCCAGCCTGCGGAACTGTTTCAATGCTGTACTCTCTGCCCCAGAAAGTCCTGACTGATGCCTGTGTGCTTCCATTCAAATATAAACTAGAACACATTTCATCCGAGGGACCGGAAACTCTGACCAAGTGCCGAAACATGACTAGTCATTTCACGGCACCTATAATCAGAGTGGTGGTGTATCACCGGGCGATGGAGGGTGAACCATCTAGGTTGTCTGGATTCGTATATACATAAGTTGTAGATACTAAGTTTTCTACAATAGTATAACAGAGATTCTCCAATCGATGGTATTTGAAGCACGCTTTGAAGATCAATGGTAGCAGACATGAATGTCGATTCTTCACTTGATCTGACTTTATCTTTCTCCTTGGCCAGATTAGCTTCATTTTTTCTATCCATATGTTTATTATAATTAGACACAAGTTGGTCATTAAGTGTACCTGTCTTCTGGGCCTCAGAATTTTAATTGCAAAAGGAACATTGGTCCTTTTTTGGATAAAAAATGAAAAATGAAATGATGTGGTGTACGATTATTTTCCATGCAGAACTTGTGAGATTTTGCATTCTTGTACCGTTGAACACGTATAAAACATTTATACAAAAAGTCATTAAGTTACTTAAATATTTTTTGAATAACACTTTTTAATTTTTATTTTGTTGGTGACTTTTAAAATTTTAGACTGTTTGGACACGTAAAAAGGATGAATGCAGGAAGATTAACGAAACGAAACATTTATAAGGCGAGTGTGAATGGACAAGTCGGTAGAGGTCGACCTCGGCGAACATATCTCGATCAGATCAACATTGTTTTGAAGAAAGGCCAGGTCAAGAGTACCAACAACCGACTAGCATGCATGAGAGCCCTGATGAAAGTAGAGCAAGCAAATGAACCGTAGCAAGTGGAAGAAAGTGGTCTCTGCCTACCCCTACGGGAAATAGTAATGACTATGTGTATGTATGTTAAGCATATACAGATAACCCTTATTGATAAATTTATGCATTCTAGAACTGAAAGATACACTAAAATTATATTGAAAGATTCAGTTATTTAGGTAATTTTTCCATAAAATGTTATTTAGTTACTTTTCGCAGATGTAGATAAAGTACATAGGGTAATTATGTTTATATTAGGCTTGCCTATTTGAAATATGGTTCTTCTTCTAATAAATATAGCCTACAATTGTTTAATTTATTTAAAGATAGACTTACCTAATGGTCCCAAACGGTAGTTAATATTAATGTAAACAAGATCTCTGTCCAGAATTATATCTGGACCGTATAATCCTCCATAGCCAAACATAAACCCTCCTCCATGAATATAAACCAGTACATTCATCTTTTTCGTAGTATTTAAGTTTGGCGTATAAATATTTAAGTATAAGCAATCCTCATCGCCTTTAAAAGAATCCACATAATTTAAGATCAACTAATAAGTAAGTTATGATAAGCCAGTGCTACCTACGTGCTCTTAAAATATAAGTTCTTATTTGTTTGTAACTCTTTAGTTATTTATTTTAAAATTAGATTACATTGCGTTCATTGCATAAATATTTTCAATATATTAAAAGCATTATTGAACTGTTTCTATTATGTAAATTTTTAAATTTTATACTTGACCTTCTATTAACATAACAATATAGACTCAACATTGTATTTTTATTTTAAACGACATTAACGTAAAATTGTCAGGTTATTTATGTCTAAATGGATATTTTCCAGAAGTTCTATTGATTTTTCTTACCGACCACCCTATATTCCCCAGGAGAAAAAAACTGGTCATATTGCATACATCTCATTATTGTATTAGCTTTCCATATTCCCGACCAAGGTCTTGGTCGAACAGGTTCCTATAAATATTATATTTATTGTTATTTTCATAGTAATAATAGTTTTTGGTATAAACTTTTATTTTACTTACCTGAAATCTGAAGTCTCCTACAGGCGGAGTGGCATATGGAACTCCTTCGAAAGCATTAAATTCCTTTCCACTAACAGTTTTTTTTATAAAGCCTTCTAATGTTCCTAAAGGTAATTGTACAAGCGGTGAACTCGTGTTTTGACATATTACACCTAAAATAACAAAGAAAGTAATTTTTTCCGTACTTTTATACTTGTAAAATTTATGACATAATCTTTTATTTCATTGGTACTTTCGTCGGTATTTTAAAGGAAAATTATGTCAAAAAATGTGTCCCGAATGTGGACGTCAAAGCGAATATTAGACCAAATGTCCTATATTCTACCGTATCTGTGTGATGATGTTCGATCATTCGTATTCGCCAAGTGAGTACATACTTGGCTCAAGAGAATAATAATAATCTTGTTATAAGAAGGTGACATCATTTTAGCCAGTGAACCTGTGACTTCGATTACAAGGTGTGACGAGAGTAATTATCGAAGAGAAGACTCCGACAGCGTATTGGAAAGTCTAGAATCATCCTTAGAATATCTATCGTTGGATGAATATAACGCTGCCAGAAAATTCATCAGATCTGAAAGTGACATCTTTAATTCAACAACAGCAGGTCGAACCAACTTGGTCCAACAGAGGATTGATACTGGCCAAGCTCATCCCATTTGACAACCACCAAGACGACTACCATATGCAAAACAGCAAAAGGTGGAAAATCTGGTTGACAAGATGATGGAAGATAAAATGCTTGAAGAATTAGCTAGCCCTTGGTCTCCGCCGGTTGTGTTTATTTCTAAAAAGGATGGATCCACAAGGTTCTGAGTAGACTACAGAAAATTAAATGATGTCACGAAAAAGGACCGGTAGCCATTATCCAGGATTGACGACACTTTGACATCATTGGCAGTTTCATGTTGGTTCTCAACACTGTATTTGAGCATTAACAAGTGGGCATACATAAAGATGATAAAGAGAAGACTGATTTTCAACTGGAAGTTTAATGTGATGCACTTTGGATTATATAATGTCCCAGTAACATTCAAAAAGCTAATGGACTTAACGCTACGTGGGCTAATATAGAAAACTGCCTGGTATATCTCGACAACGTTTTGGTCATAGGCAAAACTTTTAAGGAATATCTGAAAAATGCGAAAAATATTCCAAAGGTTCGGGATTGCCAATCTTAAGCTAAACCTTAAGAAATGTTCCTTATTCCAGAAAGAAGTGGATTTTCTATGCCACACAGTAACATTAGCAGTCATCCAAACAAATGAGAAGAAGATCAGGGTGATTCGAGACTGGCCAAGACCAAAAATAAACATGAAGTAATGAGTTTCTTGGGCCTGTGTTCCTATTACCGACGTTTTGTGGAAGGATTTGCTAATATTGCTGCACTCCTGCACAAGTTGACAGAAGACCGAGCCAACTTCATCTGGTTCAACGATTGTAAAAATGTATTCAAGAAACTGAAAGCTGCTCTATGTTCCAGTCCAATCCTGGGCTTTCTACAACAAAGAGGCCTAATCATACTAGACACAGATGCAAGTAATAAAGAAATTGAAGCCGTACTATCACAAGTGTGGGATGGTCAAGAGAAGGTGATAGAGAGTACTACAGCAAAATAATATAAATAATGAATATGAAGAATCCTAAAGGTCAGGTAGCAAGTTGAATCGAATAGATGAACCAGTACCACTTCAAGATCAAACATCGGCCAGGATGATTACAAATCAAAGAAGATGCCTTGTCCAGAAGACCTTGTGCGGGTAACTGCAAGCACTGTGTGCGGGTAAAACGTTACGAAGGTATTGCCGAAATAAGACAAATGAGACTGACAACTGACGATAAATGGACAGATAAGATCTGAGTGATCCAAATATTGTGGACTTACTACGTTGGAAGGAAAGTGGAGCAGAAAGACCTACTTGAAAGGACATCTTTGACCAGGCACCAACATTCAAGGCCATGTGGGCACAATGGAATTCCTTTATTGTAGGGGTAGGCAGAGACTACTTCCCTCCACTTGCTACGGTTCTCACACACATCTTTTGCTTCCTCTAATTTCATCAGTGCTCTCATGCATGTTCGTCGGTTGTTGGTACTCTTGACCTGGCCTTTCTTTAAAACAATGTTGATCTGATCGAGATATGTTCGCCGAGGTCGACCTCTACCGACTTGTCCATTCACAATCGCCTTATAAATTTATTTCGTTAATCTTCCTTTATCCATCCTTTCTACGTGTCCAAACCATCTTAGCATTCCTTTATCTATCTTTTTAACCACATCTTTTCTTACACCACAGCGTTCTCTTATCTTACTATTCTTTACTTTATCCAACCAAGTCACTCCGGATATACTTCTCAGACTACTCATATCCGCAGCATTAATCCTATTTTCATGCTTTTCTGCCAAACCCAACATTCACTACCATACATAAGTGTAGAAACAAAAACACCTCCATGCACAGCCAGACGTACCTTTTTTGGCAATTTCTGGCTGTTCATAAAGCTATACAGTGCCCCATTAATTTTTTTTCCTGCTAACACCCTTCGCTCAATGTCATTGTCATACTTTAAATCCCTTGTAAACTTTGAACCCAAGTACACACATTCATTTACTTGTTCCACTCTTTTTCCTTCAATCGAAACTTCACAGTTTATCATGCTTTCTTCTCTTTCAAAAACCATTACTTTCGTTTTGCTTACATTATTTTCACACCTTTGATTTTCAGGGCATTATGCAAAACATTAACCATCACCTGCAACTCCTTTTCAGATGATGCTAATATGACTTGATCATCGGCGTAAAGAATCATTTGACGATCAAATCATTTATTTTCAATCTATACGCACTCTCTTTCAAACCTTTTAAACAATCGTCTATGTCTATGTCTATGTATAAGTTAAACAGCCATGGCGAAGACACACATCCCTGTCTCACACCATTTTCGATGTTAAACCAGTTCGTGCAAGGTCCGTTAGTAGTTAAACAACAGCGCTTCAAGCCCACTTGGAGTGGGGTGAGGAGTGGTGGGGAAGTGGCAGGAGAAGGGTGGGGGGAGTGGGGGGCGAAGTGGCGAAAGAAGGAGTGGGGAGATGACATTGTTGATATATGACATTGTTGACATATGACAGGAGTGGCGGGAGAAGGAATGGGGGAAATGACATATGACATTGTTGACATATGACATTGTTGCCATTGTTTACATACTGCATTGTTGACATTGTTGACATACGGCATGTTGCCATTGTTGACATATGACATTGTTACCATTGTTTACATACGGTATTGTTGACATTGTCGGCCCCATCATGCCCCGTCGATGGGGCCGACAATGTTTGGTGTGACCTGAACCCTTTGACTTACTAAGCAGATAGCTATACCATTCAGATAACTCGCATATTAATTTTATCGTGCAAGATTGGATATAGAAATATATATTTGTGAAATCATTTTTTGTTAAAAATAACCTTGAACTACCAGATAATAAAAATGAATAAAAATATGTTGATTTAACATGAGTTACATGCGTCATTTCCGCTGCCTTCTATTAGAACCATTTTTGCGACTCAGCAGTTCTAGAAGCTTCCAGAAATTGCTTATCTAAAAGAATGTCACACTCGTATTTTCCTTTGTTATAAAATAAGCATTATGTATCAAAATTAATCAGTCTTGACTTTATTTCTGAATTGTTAGCTTTGTTGTTATATTTATTTTTATATGTAATAAATTGGTTAAAGTAAATACAAGTTTTTTTTAAATAATTTAAAACGAAAATATCGTGTAAAAATATTTTTTCTGGAAACTTCTAAGCAAATTTTGTAAACATCCATAGAAAATTAGTTCAGGTCGCGCTTGCTGGCCGCTGCGATATAATATAGATAGGTATATATACGGAGGCGCATGAACATTTTCAGCGCTGTCAATCATAGTTTCTGAAGCTGTGAAGAATATCATTGATAGATATCTGTGTAGAGTTTTCGAACAATGCAGGTGTATACGAGTAAAATATTCAGGGTGCATTAAAAAAATTTATTCTATGTCATATTATGAAGTATGATAAAATGATAATGACAAATGACGTATTAACAAAGCCATAAGAACGTGAACTATGGTGATTTAATCATCAGTATCACAATGACTTCAGACGAGTACAGAAGGAAACTGAAAGAATTCGGTGAGCGTGTCCGTCAGTTGAGTAGAGATATAACTTTCTACAAAGAAAAAACTAGAGTATTGAAGCATTTGGAGAATCTGAGTTTGTGGGATAAAGTTTTCAGTTGCCAGAGTAGAAGACCTTCATCAGAAGTACCTGTGTCAAAAATAGATAACAACTCTAAAATTGTCACGACTATCATTAATCATTCTGACAGCCGTTTTGAATGATGTATTCTATACAAACGTACCCACTGGTATCAAAATTCTAAAGATATGCTTCGATGATGCAAGAAAAAACTGCAGTCAATCGTCATGGGCAATAATGAAACATGAAGTAGTAAATGATGGACGACTACCGGTGTTTTACAAGGAGATACCAGAAGAAAATAACTCATTCTACAAAATAAAATTCCTATTCAATGATGGAACTTAAGAGGAAAGAGAATGGCAAGCTACACTTTTCAAGGAGACAACAGATGTCAACATAAAAAATGATAAAATGTTTTCAATACTATATTTGATATTAGCAACTATAATTATTTCAATAATTAATTTTTTTAAAAAAACTATGAAAAAGTATAGATCATCTTGTAGTACATGAGAAAATAAACAATTCAACAGATATACGAGGTGTTTTAATAAAACTCAATAATAAGAATAATAATAATTTATTGAAGAAACAAAAATTTACAATATTTTTCTACTTGGGTAATACAACATATGTAAACCATTGATGTAATTGATCAACATTTCGTTGGGCGCACATGAATTTTCCATTGACGTGGTTAGGACAATACGTAATGGTGGGCTGGAAGTTTTCCGTAGTCAATGATGAGTCATCATATAGCGTCACATCGTAAATGGTTGACACTGCAAGCTCAGCACACTTTGTTTTCAAAAAGTCAGCTTTCTGATTTCCTCTTACATAAATACACTCTACTGAATGTAGTAGATATTTCTCCAAAATGGCATTCATTTCACTATAGTCAATATCTCCAGACTGATAAGATATTCCATGAACAAATTTTTCCAAGTATTCTGTTGTTTTTTTATCTTTTCCGCTCACATCAGTATAAGGTGTTGGAGGCTTGAACAAAAAGTTGGATCTTTGACGACCAATCTGAATTGTCAATTCTTTTGGATGGAAGACGCCATCGAGCGTGAAACCTTGAATGTCAACGAATGCGATTCTAATGATGGTCAGCGTTGAAATGGCGAGCACGAACGGTGTCGACCACTTATATTATGCTTTTCACAACCTCCGTCAGAGGGAAGTAATTTAGCAGACAATCATGCACGATGATGCAATAGGCCTTAGTATCAGCAGGAAATCCTTTAGCAGACTCAATCTCCAGCTTTATATCCACTGTCAATGATTTCATGCTATCTTCCTGCTTCGAGCAATCAATCACGAATAATGCATGATCTTTGAATGCTGAGTAGTCCAAAATTGGATGAACTTATGTGGAATGTGTATAGCTCGAGTAGAAACTGGTATAGTTGTAGTAGGCAGTGACATAATCGTTTCTATCGAAATCCAACTGCATTCCTTCGTTTGGCCAATATTCTCCATTCAATGATAGTCTGATGCTAGATATGTTAATGTTATCAAAGGTAGTGACATCACTGTCGAGTTTATTGCGTATATTCTTCTGGAAACAAACGATAACGTAACGTGAACATTCCACTGCGGCGCTGGTTTTAACTGCCCAAATTTCATTCTTTGCACTTTTTGTGAGCGCAGGTAATTCGCTGAGACTCCATTTTCTAAATGGAATCATTATTGGTGTATCATTCTTGATGGGTTGCATCAATTGTAGTTTGATTTCATCGTTGGGAAATATATGCTTGACCTTCAGTACCATACTATCTATCAAAACTTTGACTTATCCACAGCAAACAGGAACGGTTTTTTGGAGTACGTCCATCCAGCCGTCTCCAAATGTTTAGAGTCCTCAGGTTTACAGCAAAGGAATCCTCGTACAGTACTAACAATTCCAGGATCTCTGATCACTTTTATCTCTCTGGCACTTTGCACATAAGTGCACGAATCGAAAAGAAACGCTCCACAATTGGAAGCCAATGACACGTTACCATCTCCTTCAATATCTAATTTTCCTTTGATTTTTAACAAAGATTCATGCATCGCGAAAAATGCATCTGCTTGATTCACATTAATCTCCACCATATCATTATTATCGAATGATTTCACGTACGGGATGTAGGATCGATACTCTTCCTTCCGGATAGTTTCATCACATTGAGGTCGACGGTAAATATCGAAAATTGGGTTCATCCTCATTTGATTGAACGATGCTGCAGATGTTGTCGGTGATTGCTCAGAATGAACGTACTTGCGTTTTAACATCTCTAACTTTCAATCCAACAGATTGGAAAAAATTAATATTTTCTGGAGAGAGCTGGTCACGTCCCTTGGAAGACCTCGATGATACTGATAGGTTTAAAGTGGGTGGTCCCCTTTTATGCTGAATTACTAAACCCATTCAACGTTCTTTCAAGTCCAAGTGCAAAGTACTTTTCTCTCCTCGGAAATTCACAGGTCTGAGATCTTGATCCAACACTCTAACACTGATGTTGGTGATCTCTGCTAAGTTACTTCTCACAGCAAATAGAGGGGGGTATTGGGACGTTCGTTGATTGCGAATCCAGGATCGACTGTAATGGGAAAGCTCAATATAGTATGGGCCGGTCTGTTCCCGTAGAAAGCTCCTTCGGTAATGTTGCAATCGAAATGTAAGCTAGATACTTTAAGAATATTCACTGGTCGATCTGAAGAGTGCACTATACCAGGCTCCAAGATTCTTTTTGAAAATCCTAATAATTCTCCAAAACTATTATCGTTTTCGAAACTGATGGCGTGCAATCGACTATAGATTTCACACTCTAAGGTGTGGTTGTTTGGTTTCAATGAGAAATCTGTATTATTCAAATGCTCTTGAGTATAACTTTCAATGTTTTCAATCTCATAACAACCTGTTGGCAGCTTGATTTCCTTCAATATTGAACGATTATTATTTTCGTAGTAGTAAAATTTTTCACCGTCGATGTTTGGTATGGAATAGTAAGTGTGAAATCCTAGTACAGCTATGTAATAACTCTTCCTGGGATGTAGTATAATCGGTGTGGAAGGGGTGAAAGAGAACTCGTTGGTAGTACTAGTCAGCGTAAGCAGCTGAGACATGACTGATGACATCACGAGTGGTACAGAAATATTTATAATAAAACCATCATCGACCTCATATTATTTATTAATAGATTACGGCCCCTCTACATTTCAAAAAATAATTACAACCGTGACAATCGTACTGTGAACTGACAAGTCCATCCACATGTGTTTGGGCATCTGGCCTATTATAATGAATGTAACATGGTAAACGAATTCTCAAATCGAAATAACACTGATAATCGTTTGGTAATTTATGCCAAACATTCAACAATTTCCATGTTTTTTCAAATATTTGATTGGAAATTCCTTCAATTCATCTTCGGAAAGGTCTTGCAACCTCTTCTCACCATGTAGGAATGCTAAAACGGCTTCCATTATTATACAAAAACTTCAAGCAAAGATGTCCACAGTTGAACTGATTATAGTTTTGGAACTGTTCGTTGTTGTAGTATATTTTGATTTTACCCAGATATCGGACAAGTTCTTTCGGTGGCTTCAGACATCCAAATGAATCAAAATACTTAACGACATCATTTATCTTTCTATAAGCTACCCAATGAGTGCCTTGATTCTTCGACACATCTAAATTTAGAATTGCAGTTTCACGTTGACGAGGACCACTGCTTGGCAAATTGTCTCGCATAAAAACGCCTCGAAAATGTGGTATCTTCAAGAACTTTACATACTCTAACAACTCGGTATCGTACAAAGGTCTATTGGGTAGCTTTATTGAGAGTTTTTTTTGTTTTTTTAAATATAAACCAAAACCTCCTTTGGCGTTTTTACGCAAGTACAGTCCTTTACCAATAGCTTCCATGACTTTATTGTGTCGATGATCTTCTTCAAATTTCTTTTTCGCATTCCTCGCATCGCTATCGCACCAATTCACCCAGCAATGCTACCGAGAGCACCAAGGGCTGCAAAAATTGGCAATAGTGGTAGAATACCTCCAGATTTTGCATTGAAAGGTATGATGCGTGGTATTCTGATTTTATTTTTTCCACCAGCTTGCTTGATGGCAAGTCTAGCAGCTTTCAGAGCAATCGAAGCAGTCTTCTTTAGATTGGTCGGGGGATTCTTCTTCAGAGATTTTCCAATTTTACCCACGATATGTCTTTGAAATGAGCATCCCATACCAAGCTTACGTTTCGCTTTCATTGCGGAAGTAACTAATAAGGCTGCAGCTCTCTCACCAAACTTGGCGTCTGTTGATTTCACTCGTTGCCAAGCAGCGTTTTCCAATACTGAATCGGCTCTGTGACGATCTTCCAGAGACTTGTGCTGCGAGTATGCAATGTCGTGTTGTTTGCATGCAGCGTCTAGAGGATTAATGCCAGTGTCTCTACGAGCCAATCGTTTTTGTAGTTTAGTTCCAGCTGTAAAATAAATGAAATATTAATAATCGTTTGCATCGTCCAGTAATCCGACTTACGTCCACAATACTGATAGCCTCCGGGTAGATGGAGCTTAAAAGGTAACTTGTTTATCAGGGAATTCAAAACACCTTCTCCCTCGTACGAAGACATCGAAACTGATAAAAGTGGAACTGTTACACCTATATTTATAGACTAACATAGACGTCAATCATGTCACAAGATGAAGGTTATTCAACAAGAACAGTCGTTACCTATTGAAAATTTAGATTTTCATACATCATCAACGACCCTTGGTAAACATAGTAAATTATTGCCCAATTCATTTCGAGCAATAGTATGTGGACCAAGTGGTTGTTGTAAGACGAACGTCATGTTGTCAGTAATTTTCAATCCAAATGGTGAAAAATTTGAAAATGTTTACGTGTACTCCAAGTCATTGTATCAACCAAAATATCAACTACTCCAAGAGGTATTGAATGTAGTGAAAGAGGTTGGCTACTTCCCATTTAAGGATAATGATGATATTATAAGTCCATCAGAATCAAAACCCATATTCCTATTCGATGATGTAGCGTGTGATTTCCAACAGAAAAATCCGGGAATATTTTTCAATGTGTAGACACAAGGATATTGATGTACCATATACCATCAGATCATTCCCCATTATGATGTCGTTAAGTCGTGTTGGCACACACAAATACAAAAAGCGCAGCCAACTGATTAAACGTGCTGCCTCCCCCTCTGATCCTGATTTAAACAAAGACGATCAAATAGCTGCACGCAAACGCAAAATTACAGAGCTCACCCGTTCCATTAGGAAAAAGTACTTGGCATTGAAACTAGGTAGATCGGAAAAAGATGAATCACTCATCAGAATGTTCAAACCCCTTTCGGAGCCACTACATGAGATTGTTAAATCCTCAAAGATCAATAATACATTGAGAAGTATAAAAAAAGAAGAATCACCTAAACTAAAGAAAGAAGAGGTAGAAGAAAAGGAAAGAGAAGGACAAGAACAAACACAAAATGGAAGAAGTTGGCAGAATAAGTGCGAGCACAAGTGGACGAGATGATGATGAAGTTATTCACGAAAATATACCTGAACAAAATATTTCAGATAATGTTATGGATGAATATCTAGATCAATATCCGGTCATGTCACATCCACATATCAAAGATCATTGGTCATATAGTGAAAAAATAGATACAATGTATGGACCAATTTATGATCCCCTAACATCAAAATGGTATCTAGGAATACAATTAATTGACTTTGATAAAAGGACTGGGTTTATCAAGATTGAAGGTAAACAGATACGAGATACGATATGTGTTCTGGTTTATATTCGAATGGAAGCATCCAGGCATCAGTCAGGCATCTCTGGGGCTGAGGGTACAGCATTGAAACAGTTCCGCAGGCTGGCCGCCAAGTAGTACAGTGGCCCCAACCCACTAGTAATGCTCTGGGAGGCTGCCACATCAATTGGTGTAATATCTCGATACTCCTGTTCTGCCAGTTCGTGACTGGAGGGGATCCGAGCTCGTGTATTCGGGGGGCATTGCCGAGGCCCAGTCCATCGAGGTCAACTGACCGTCCTGGATGTAGAAATTTTTGTAGAAGCTAGTCCACATATCTGCTTCCCTTTTTATTTATTTATTTTATTTTTTTTCTTTCTCTAACTTCTGCCCTTTTTTTTTGTTTTCTTCATTTTCTTCTTTTAAATCAAATCAATAAACCAAATCATGAAAAGTCCAACAAAAATACATGTTCCAAGTGCGGTTGCTGATAATTCCCCAAAAAGCAACTTTAGAATTGATTTCTGCAATATTCGAGGCCTGAACTCTAACATTAATTCAGTACACTACCACCTGAAAACTAACAGGCCTCATTTACTGGCTCTGATAGAGACACAAATTAAACACTCCTCCAACAATACGCATCTTTTGTGTCCCGGGTTCGAACTCGAAACAAGATTCAAATTTAAGACCGGCCTCTGTGTTTACACTCGCAGTGATATTTCCTGTTGTAGACAGGAGAACTTAGAACCAAAAGACGGCCTAGAGGTCATGTGGTTCAAGTTAACCTTACAAAAATCAACAAAATTTCTCTGCTGCCTGTATCTTTCTCCTACGAACCCTCCTTACGTCAACCTCTTTCAACATCTTTCTGACACGCTGGAACTGTTGCAAACTAACGACCCCAACACAGAGATTATATTTTTGGGTGATTTCAATGTTCACAACGCGAACTGGCTGAGATCCAACCGCACCGACAACGCCGGTCTAGAAGCTGAGAACTTTGCGATAAGCCACAACGTAACCCTAGTTGAAGAATCTACCCGCATACCTGATAACCCCAATCACCAAACCAACATTATTGATTTCTTCTTCACGACACATACCGACCAGTACCAAGTCTCTATAACCGCTCCGCTCGGTAAATCTAATCATAAACTCATCTCAGCCACGTCCAAACAAACAACCCCGCCCAAAATCACGCCTGGTACCTCTATTGTCTGGCACTATAGATCAGCCAAATGGAATGAACTGAGGGACTTTTACCTATCATTTCCATGGAAAGATGTCTGCTTTCGCTCACAAGACCCATCAACATATGCAGAATCTGTAACCGAAATCATAAGGCTAGGTATGGACTCATACATTGTTAAGTAAATTATCTGCCTACGGTCTCCCAACCAAACTGCGCCAATGGCTCTTGAGCTTCATGCAAGATCGCTCCTTACATGTGGCAGTTGACGGTATTTCTTCTAATGCGTTTAAAACTAATGCCGTGGTCCCCCAGGGTTCCATCCTGTCCCCCACCTTATTTCTTTTACACATCAACGACCTCTTGAAAACCACCACGAACCCCATTTACAGTTTCGCAGACGATAGCACACTTGTCTCAACTTTCACATCCTATCGATCACTTTCGGTGAATGATACAAAAAGACTCAGACAGGAACAGGTTGATTCCATCAATGGAGATCTTAAAGCAATCGTCGAGTGGCGAACCAACAATCTTGTTCAGTTTAACAAGTGCCACGTTTTCCAAGAAAGTGAATTCCTCAAATCATTCCATCACAATGTCCGGAAATACCCTTGAACCAAGTCCCTCCATCTCGATTTTGGGAGTCACGGTGTCCAATAATATGTCTCGGCATGACCATGTTGCTAAAATCGCAAAGTCGGCAAGCCAGAGGCTAGGTTTTCTGTGGAAAGCCGGAAAGTTTTTTACTCCTGATCAACTCCTGACGACGTACAAGGCTCAAATCCGACCTCTACTGGAGTATTGCTCGCACATTTTGAGTTCAGCACCAAGGCATTCTCTTCGTCTTCTAGATTCCATTCAGAAAAGAGCCATTCGCTTGATAAACAGCTTAACTCTCACAGATACCCTTCATCCTCTAGAACATAGAAAAAGAGTTGCAGACCAGTCATTGCTCTACAGATATTTCCATGGCAGATGCTCCAGAGAAATAAAAACTCTTGTACCACCATTGGCCACATTCGGCCAAAGAACTTGACACGCTGATCAGTCTCACCCATTTACTCTCAAGATTGACACTACTAGAACCAATCTTCATCAAGAATCTTTTTTTTACAGGGCTGCTGCGGAATGAAATAAGCTTCCAAAATCAGTTTTTCCAGAGAACTATGACCTACTACTTTTTAAAAAGCGTGTCCACAATCATTTCCTTTCTACAATCCCTTCCGCTTCTGATAGTCGCAGTGCGGGCCGTCCGCGGCCCACACGATAGGTTTACCCTACTATTTTCATAAAAAAAATATTCCTCATAGTACAAGATGGATCTTCAACCCCAAACCCTGGTTAAACAAAGAATGCAATCGTGCGGTGCGTGATAAAAATCAAGCACATCGACTCTGGTGCGAAGTCCCGACAATTGCCAACCGAGAAGCCTTTTTCCACGCGGGGAACGCCTGCAAAAAAACGATCGATCTTGCCAAAGAATCCTACGACACAAGAATTTGCAACAAGCTTGTCAATGCCCCTCCTGGATCAAAGACCTTCTGGTCTTTGGCTAAAGCCATAAATAAGAATTTTACAACTTCTTTTTTACCACCACTCGAGAGGTCCGACGGCACGACAGCCGTATCTTCCAAAGAAAAAGCGGATCTGCTGGCCGAAATGACCAGCTCTAACTCAGCCCTCGATACCAATGGTAAACAACTCCCAACGATACCTAGAATAAACGCATCAATGCCTGAGGTCACTATCCGCCATCGCACTATCAGGAAAATCCTACGAAATCTTGAATCTAATAAGGCAGTAGGACCAAATGGAATTCCGACAATTGTCCTGAAGACCTGTGCTCAAGAGCTCACCCCAGTTCTCTGTAGACTCTTCAAGTTATCATACAGCAAAGGAGTATTTCCGTCTATGTGGAAAAACGCTAAAGTCCAACCGATTCCGAAAATAGGAAAGAAGACTATTCCTGCAAATTATTGCCCCATTGCATTGCTCTCAGTCATATCCAAAGTTATGGAAAAAGCGATTAACACAGAACTCATTAAATATCTGGAGAAATTTGAGATAATCCATGACAGACAAAACACAAAAGTGCCACGTTTTACAAGAAAGTGCATTCCTCAAATCATCCCATCACAATGTCCGGAAATACCCTTAAACCAAGTCCCTCCATTTCGATTTTGGGAGTCACGGTGTCCAATAATATGCCATTCGCTTGATAAAAAGCTCAACTCTTACAGATACCCTTCACCCTCTAGAACATAAAAGAAGAGTTGCAGACCACTCATTGCTCTACAGATATTTCCATGGCAGATGCTCCAGAAAAATAAAAACTCTAGTACCACCATTGGCCACATTCGGCCGAAGTACTCGGCACGCTGATCAGTCTTACCCATTTACTCTCAAGATTGACACTACAAGGACCAATCTTCATCAAGAATCCTTCTTTTACAGGGCTGCTACGGAATGGAATAAGCTATCAAAATCAGTTTTTCCAGAGAACCATGACCTGCAACTTTTTAAAAAGCGTGTCCACAATCATTTTCTTTTCATAATCCCTTCCCATTCTAATAGTCGCAGTGCGGGCCGTCAGCGGCCCACACGATAGGTCTACCCTTTTTGCGACTATTTAAAAAAAAAAAAAAGCTCCAGGACTGTATAGGCTCATCTTCTATGATGATCCTACGGATTTTAACGAAGAAGATGTGCAAGCTTACAGGGAGCTATTAAAATTGAGTGATCGCTATATCAATAAAGATGAAAGACTCGAAGGTTCTACGAGATAGAAATACACAGAAATTATAAAACCGCTCATAATGGAGTTGCAAAAAGGTAGAAGATGTTTAACGGTAATGGTTTGACAATGAAAAACCGGTGGAGTATATTTATTGGGTTGATCCAAATGAATTCGTTGATCGTTTGAAGCTGTTGATAGCTTCCAAGGCAGCTGGAAACACCTCACTCGATAATGAAATAGTTGCCATAATCAATGAACTTCGGGAAGCTGGCTATATATACTAATAACTCTGACAATGATGACTCATTTGAACAATGAGTCTGAACAAGTTTGGACACAGATATGCTTCACATGAAGCTAGCAATAACAGTATTGAATTGACTCATTTGAGAAAACAATTTGTATCACATGATATTATGATAAAGAATTTAACTGATGCATTGATTTTATTGACAACAAAAGAAATAATCCACCACACTACCCCAGATAACCCTCAGTCAAATGGAATGATTGAACTCTTACATTCTACTTTATTAGAAAATCTTAGAATCCTTAGAGAAAGGAGAAAATCATCCAGTATCAAAGAGCAGATGCTGTTCGCTATTCTGGGGTATAACAACACAATTCACTCAGCAAATCAACAAAAACCATAACACCTGGAAGCACAAAATCCTCTGGATATTGATATTAAGATGACTTTCTTTTTCAACTTTTTCAACACACAAAACCGCAAAGAGCAAACAAAAGAAATGTACAAGCAAATAAATAAGAAAATTCAGGAAAATAAAGTGCGAGCAATTGAAAAGAATAACTTAAATAGGGATCCTTGTACAAAAATCTACACGAGGAGAACTGCAAAAAGAAACAAATTACTCCCAAGATTAAAACCAATAATCCTATAACCATAAATACCGAAAACACAACAATTCACAAAAAGAAAATCAAGCACAAATCCGATAAAACGACTAATAATAAAAATACTGCTAATTTTAATATCTGAGATTCTATATTCTTGTCTTGTCTTCAATTATCTTTTCTTTCGTCGATAACTTTTTTGAAGGTTTTTATTTCCGTCATATCAAATCTGACAAATCTATATCAACAACTTAAAATCTTCTAGCAAAATACAATTCAAAAATATACAATTTGTTTAACTTCATCACAAAATAACATTACGAAGTAACATTCTTCCCCCCGTAAGGGAGTTTACTCGTCTCACTCTTCTAATCTTCCACATCGATTATGCAAAGTTTAACCACTGGTCTTTTGTAGATTCCCGAAGAAGTTTTTACGTTTGCTATACGAACTCTGCCATCGGGTCCTGGATAAACTTCTTCAACTTTTCCCAACTTCCAGAACTTTCTTGATGTATTGTCTTCAACTATGATGACGATGTCATTTACTTTCAGTCGTTTTTCATCATCTGTCCATCTCGTTCGTTTGGTCAAGGTTGGGAGATATTCTTTAGTCCACCTCTTCCAGAAACTTTTGACAACTTTCTGTGACTTCATCCATTCTTTTCTGTAGTCCACATTCTTCGAGTACTCCATCGTTGTGTTGATAGAGCCCAGTAAAAAATGGTTCGGTGTTAGGGAATCAAAGTCGTTTGGATCTATAGATAACTTCGTTAGAGGTCTAAAGTTTATTATATTCTCACACTCTGCAAAGATAGTTTGTAAAAGTTCGTCTTTCAAGACCTGTCCGTTTAATATCACATTGAATGTTGTTTTAACCGAACGAATCATTCTTTCCCAAGCACCCCCCATATGGGGTGATGCAGGTGGTATGAACTTCCAATAAATACCACTTTCTGAAAGAGTATCAGCAATCTTCTCTTGATCCAGTACCTCCGCAGCTCTCCTCAACTCTTCAGCCGCTCCTTGAAAATTTGTCCCATTATCCGAAATAATTTCTTTTGACTTTCCTCTTCTGGATGCCATCCTTTTCACTGCCATAATGGCTGAATCGGTAGTCAAAGAGTGTGCAACTTCTATATGCACAGCTCTTATTGTTAGACATGTAAAAATGACGCCCCACCTTTTCTCGCGTCTTCTTCCAATATTTACCAGAAATGGTCCAAAATAATCGACTCCTGTATACGTGAAAGGTCTCACTGAAGGCGTCAGTCTTTCTACAGGTAGTTGTCCCATTACTGGAATGATTGGCTTTGCTCTGTGTAATCTGCATTTTCGACATTTCGCAAAAATGGATTTCACTACACTTCTTCCGTCTATCACCCAGTATTGTCTTCTTAATTCATTTAGAACAGTTTCCACACCTTGATGCGCAATTTTCTCGTGGTAATCTAGCAGCAAAAGTTCAACCAGTTTATGTTTCTTCGGAAGAATGATTGGCCGTCTCGCAGATGACTCCATTCCTGATGCAAGGTCGGTTCTGCCGCTGAGAACGATTATTCCTCGATCATCCATTGTTGGAGAAAGCATTTTCAGACGATTTTGACTCTTCAACAGCTTGTTCTTCCGGAGATGTTGTAATTCTTCCGAGAAGCAGTCTTCTTGGCACTTCTTAATCCATAGCAACTTGGCATCGTCTATTTCAGATGGGTTCAAACATATTGAAAATTTTGTATTCAATTTTCTTATTTTGGAGACCATGATTTTGATGAATCTGAGGAACCAGGCAGTCGCTCTCAGGAGTCGGGACAGTTTTGAAAATTTGTTGATGTCTGGTAGATATTGAGTCTCTTCTACAACCAGGTCAATGAATAAAGGATGTTCAAAGCCATCAATTGATTCGTCTTGACATTTCTTTGGCCATAGGTTCTTCGTCTCTATCATATAAAAATGCAGGTCCTTTAAACCAGGTCTCAAAGTCGATTATTTCGTCTGAATCATATGATCTAGTCGCGATATCTGCAGCATTTAATTTCGATGGAACCCAGTGTCAATTGTCTACATTTGTGATTTCCTAAATTTCACCGATGCGATGAGTTTCAAATTGTCCAAGTTTTCTTGCATCGCCCTTTATCCAATAAAGAACAGTAGTCGAGTCGGTCCATAAGTATAATCGGTCGAATTTGATCTCTATGGTTTCAGTAATGGATTTGGCTAGTCGACTTCCCATAACGGCGGCTTGAAATTCTAGTCTTGGTATTGATATTGGTTTAGTTGGAGCTACTCTGGCACGTGCCATAATGAGTGTTATTTCAATTTCCTCCATGGTCAATGTCCTCAAGTAAGCCGAAGTAGCGACGGCTTTTTTACTGGCATCGCAATAACGTGTAACTCTATTTTGCTTGCTTCAGGAATTCTTACAGAGTAGCATCGATCAATTGATATTTTCTCAATTTTGTCTAGATCGTTATTCCATAAAGTCCATGTTCGATTCAAATCTTCGTCTATATGATCATCCCATGCGATACCTGATCGCCAAATATCTTGAATGAGGATTCGTGCTTTGATGGTGAAATTCACAATAAGTCCAAAAGGGTCAAAAATAGACATAGCTGTCTTCAAAACCTGTCTTTTTGTAGGTCTATTGACATCTCAGTTGACATCATCGTCGTTTCTTCTCAATTTTTTCAACTTGAAGCAGAATGTGTCCATTTTCGAATTCCAGGAGAGTCCCAAAATTCTCTGAATGGTATTGTCGCAGTCCAAGTTCAGATCTTTGTGAATGTCTTCATTTTCCGAGAGTGTCTTCATGAGCTCCTTGCTATTGGAAACCCAATTAACTAATTCGAAACCTCCTAGTCTTTGAACTCGTTTCACCTCAGAGATAATATCAAGAGCCTCTTCAATAGTATCTGTACAATCCAGGTAATCATCGACAAAATGCTTCTTGATAATTGCTTCTAAAATTTCTTTTCGGTTTGTAAGTTGTTTTGCATTCAAATTTTTGATATATTGAGCGCAGGTTGGTGAACACGTAGCCCCAAATGTCATGACCTGCATTTCATATACGTCTAAATGTTGTGTCGGGTCTCCATTTCGCCATAAAAATCTCTGGGAGCTTTGGTCTCTCTTGACAATTCGCACCTGGTGGAACATCTCTCGAACGTCACTGCTGAAGGCAAATCTTCGAAGACGAAATTTCATCAGTACTTCAACAAGTGATTGCAGTAGGTCCGGGCCACTAAGCTAATTATCGTTTAGGCTGACTCCATGAGACTTAGATGCTGCGTCAAACACCAGACGAAGCTTATTGGGTTTGTTTGGATTAAACACTCCAAAATGAGGCAGATACCAACATCTGGGACCTTCTATTGCTGCCTCTTCTGGTGTCAACTTCCGCGCGTATCCTTTTTCTACATAACTGCTGATTTTATCACAATACCGGGTTTTGAGTTCGTGGTTCTTCTGTATATTTTTTTCAACACATTTGAGACGTTGAATTGCAGTATATTTACTTTCGGGTAGTTGCAAATCGTCTTCTTTCCACAAGAGTCCTATTTCGAATCGGTCTTCTAGTCGTTTCGCAGTCTTTTCCATGATTTTACAGCTCTGTCTTCTTCTGTTGTGAAAGATTGCTTCACCAACTCATGGAGTTTGTCGTTAGATATTTCAATGTCATCACAAACGTGGAATGAATAGAATTTGGACTCATGTTGCATTGTTCTCCCGTGGAAAATCCATCCGAGCTTGGTCTTGGTCGCTATAGGAGATGTGAAGTCTTCGTCACCTTGAACCACCTTTCTGGCAACTGTCAAGTGAATGTTGTCTTGTCCAAGTAATATCATGGGCTGTTCATCAATTTCTGTAAAAGGAATTCCACCGAGATATGGATATCTTTCCCAATCAAGTGCCCGAATTGTCTGAGTTGGCAGGGATAAATTTTCGACAGTCCTTACATTTTTCATTGAAAAGATTTTTGCATCACTATAAGCTCCTTATATTTCTAAGTTCAGAGAAATTGAGTTCTCATGTCTGGAAGTCATATTATTCGTCCATTGAATGCATAAGGGTTGCGACTTTCCTTTGAGATGTAGTTTTTTAGTCAGGCTTCTGTCAATCAAAGTTACACTCGAACCTTCATCACAAAGTCCTACAGTTTCTACCATTGAATTTTCCCCATAAAGCTTCACCTTCACCATACGAAGAAGAACATTACCAGATCCATGTCCTATTGCAAGAATATTCTCTTCATTTTTATGGTTTGTCGTATTTTGTGTGGAAATAGAACTTTCACCATTATGTTTTGTTGCAGGCTGGGAATCTTTGTGGAGAATATGATGATGGTTTCGTTTACATCCATTAATCCCACATTGTTGCTTGAATCGGAACCTGGTAGTCTGATGGTTGTTTCGAAGGCAAGAGCAACATAACTTGAGCTTTGTGACTATATCCCATCGTGTATCAACTTCATCAGACTTCATTTTTGAACAATGTATAATCAGATGTCCTCTAGATCTGCAGTATCTACAATATTCGACATTTTCTTCTTTGTCTGTTGATACCAAGGCACTTTCTTGTTTTTTCTGTTGTGAAAAGTTCTGTTTAGTTTTCAATTCAGCTTTAGAATTTCTTGAAAAGTTGACAAGGCATGCAGCAGATGCTTTTTCATTTAACCATACCGAAAAATCTTGAAGATTGGCTCGTATGCTGCTGTGTAGGATTTTCTCACCCCACTGTAGTTTCAAAGAATCAGGAAGTTTTTGAATCAGGTCACGTAGTAGTTGAGGATTTTGAAGGTGTTCATAATATTCGAGAGACTTGATGGTTGCCACAAGACAGCTTACATTGTTGGAAAACTGAACCAAAGAATCCATATTATGGTCTCTAACAAACGGTTAATTTTTCGTTCTGGTAATTAATCCATCAATTATTTGATCTGGACGTCCGAAGCGCATTTCGAGGGTCTTCAATATCAAATCAATATTTGCGGATGAAGTGATCATTCCTAAAACTGCAAGTCTGGCTTCACCTCGGAGACACTTTTGAAGTTTGATGATTTTTTCCTCTGGAGAATATTCACATAATGTTGAAATGCGTTTAAATTGGGTAATAAAAGTAGGCCACTCTTCAGAGTTTCCATCAAAATAACTGAAATCTTTTTCCACTACTTGTCTGGCGATGAATCTAACTTGTTTTGGCATGGAGGAAACTGATTTTATAGCTTCACTTATGGTTTCACAGAGTTGTCTGATTTCAGTTCTTTCACTTCCATTATTTTTGTCTTTTGATGTCTTATTTTCTCCCTGTTCACACCCAGAAATATCTGCAGGTATACTATTTACCCATTCTATGGTATGTCTGTCACGCTGTTCCTGATGTACTGATGTGCTTTTGACTGATAAGAGTTCCTCTTGTTCCAATAGTTCTGTTTCATGGACTTCGTTCTCAAGCTCCATCAATTTGAGTTTATTCTCCAGTTTTTTCATTTCAATGGTCTGTCTCAGCTTTTCAACTTCAAGTGTATGTCTTTTTCTATGTACATTCAAACTACTAGCTGAATTTCTGGTTTTTATTGAACATACAGAATCTTTGTCCCAGTGGTTGTCATTGTCGGTTTTTGATTTGGGAATTATATTAGCTTGGTCGGTCTGACTAATTAACTCCTCTTCCACTTGGTTTTCATCCGTATTGTTCATAACTCAAAATCGTTGTCAAGATTACGATGAGTACCTGCTGTTTTTCTGCTACTGGTGAATTTATTCAGATTACCTTCTTCAGGCTGCATTTTCCAAAGAACCAATAAATCTACTCGAAGGACCAATGTTAATTTTAATATCTGAGATTTTATATTCTTGTCTTGTCTTCAATTATCTTTTCTTTCGTCGATAACTTTTTTGAAGGTTTTTATTTCCGTCATATCAAATCTGACAAATCTATATCAACAACTTAAAATCTCCTAGCAAAATACAATTCAAAAATATACAATTTGTTTAACTTCATCACAAAATAACATTACGAAGTAACAAATACCTTACAGATGTACCTTTAGCGCATACCAGGAAGTACAGCTTTAGAACCTAAAGAACAACCCAGGAATACTACCACTGAAACCAGGAGAGGCAAGGATGCAATCTAGTACCCACACTTTTACCCATTATATCCACCTAGAACCAATAAAACAAGAAGTAGATGCATTGGAGATACAATATCTCATGTAACTAGTAAAATTCAAAAGAGATTTAGCCAACCTTACTTCGATACCCTTCAGACTTCTCTTTTTTGGGTTACTCCCATTTATGTTGTCATAGCTTTAATATTTTTAACAGAGATTTACCTCCCAAAGCGATGCAGGACCAAATCAAGGCAGTCCAAAGAAACAAAGAGAGGATCAGAATTTTCAGTTTGTTTGTCCCGTACAAAACTTTCTCAAAGGATGGGCAAGTAACAGTTCAACAAACCATTGTTCCGGTATCAGAAATTCCACAAATTCCAGCTGGTTAACGTGTGCGGTTAAAGTGCAATATTGCAATTCTGCAATATTGCTTTTTTTTGTGCTGATATTTAAATAATTTTATTATACATAGTTGTAGATAGATTTATGCTTTTAGTTCTAATTATTTTAGTAACTCGTGTATTTGTCGTAATTAATAAGCAACCTTTTTAAAAAGTGCCCTTTGTGCAACGAGTATTTATTTAGCACCGCAACTTTTTGTCATGTGAGGTTTTTACTTTTACTTTTGACCTAAATACTTTTTCGAACTTTGTCATCGACTTCAACACCGTACAAATAGCTTCATAAAACCAATTGATTATTATTTTTTGAGTCCGTCTCTGTCGAACGAATAGAAGACACTGGATGATTCTTAAAAAAGATCCAATAATTTCGAATATTGTCGATTTTTCGAGAACATTGATTTGCAGGTATTTAAACGAAATCATAGATCAAGGTTTTTAAGTTTAAGTTAGTTTGAAGTCAAATATTTGAACTAATTATAAAGTGTTATACAGTTGTAAATATCTAAGTGATTTGTAAAGTAAAATTTATTGCGTAAAAATATTAGAATAAAAATTGTTTAATTATTGTACTGAATGTTTAGAATCACCGAACCCAAAGACTAAATATCGTAACAATATAGTTATTTTTTTAAAGAATAAAAATAAAAACGAAATAAAAAATTTATCATAATAGTTGTTATGGATTTTGGTCCCCGCGGGAGGTAATTGAAGTCTCGCGATATATCAAAGGTCGTTCGCAAATCGGTAAAATTTTCAGAAATATTGGTTGAATATATTTAAGATCGCAAGACTGCAGTGTAGTTTGAAGTTAATTAGAAAGTGATAGGTGTTGGAAAACTGTACTTCCAACTGTTCAATTCCTCTTTGAGAAATTCTTTGATTTGTAAAACTACTCTATACGGCCCTGACACCGACACAAATCAAGTAAAAGTCACGCATTCATTACGTGAACATTAGCTTTTCGGATATAAACAAGGGGTCGCTTGAAATTTATAAATCGTGTTAAGAACACGTGCAATTATTTCGAGAACATTCCAATCGTCACGCGCAATTATTAGCAAGTGGTATACGGTCACAGTGACCAATCAAAACGCTTAATTTAAAACGAGAAGCCACATTCGAAACGGTTCCGGCTTCTCGAGCACAGCGCTTTGCAAATCTTCAGCCGAGGTATAACCTCTAGCGTTCAGAGCAATACTTTAAAAAACACCGCGTGGTAAAATGCACATAACTATACTCAAGTAAAATACATCAAACGAAAGCTAGTAACCAGTGAAATTATTCTAAAGATACAGGAGGCTTTAAAACTGTAAGCTCCATGTATTAAAATTAACAATATATTATCGATGACACGTGTTTGTTTCATTTACTGTAAAAATACCAATTCCCGGCGATAAAAGGCAGTAAACCCGTTAGGCTACAGTAGTAAAAAGACAGATCGAGCCAGCGATTACTGAGTTATCGAAGGATTCATCACCGTCCACGAGCTAGGAAGTCAGCAGGCAATAGAAGTTCCGGCGGTGAAGCTGCCCACACCTCGGAGCACATTATAAACCTCATCACACAGCATACCTACAATCCCTATTACGCCTGAAAATTTATTGTATTACCAGAAAAAAGATTAAAATAAATTGTTTAGTTTTTGTACCGATTGTTTAAACGAACCCAAGACTAAATACCGTAACAGCAGTTTTAAAAAAAATACAACATAACATTTAAAAAAAGGTTAACGTTAAAAATTTACGAAAAACATGTCCGAAATGGTTTTTTGTACTTTCAAACAAAAAAAAAACAATTGATCCAATAATCTTTTTTGTAATTTTTTACGTAAATAATAAATATGTGGTGAAATGGACCAATTTGAAAATGTTAATTTATTGATGATTTATGGCTGAAAATATGGTGGACTCCACTTCCAAATAAGTACCAAACCATTTTTAAAATTTACGTTTTAGATAAATTAAATTTTATTTTACTTACCTTTTAAAAGGTAAAATACTGTTAAATAAAATGCAATCATTTTGTTCCAAACCACCTATTTGTTTATCGCTACTGTAATAATAGTTGTTTGGGAATTTATACAAATTCGTCCTTCTTTTATCAGAATTTATTATACCTAGTATTTAAATATTATCAAAGGATATATGCATTAAAAAATAATAAGTCAAATACTAATTTTATTTACTAATGAAGTTAAAAGGCAGTGACGGTGACAATGACATATAGTACGAGAGCTGGCAACGTTGGAAAAACAAGAATTTTAGAAAAGCTGGTTTTTTAATATATCTTAGGTCATTACAGCTACACCAGCATTTATGGCACACTTCAACAATAACTAGTTCGAAATTTTGTACAATTTATTACAAATTTGCGTCCCAAACCAAATTATTTTTTCCGTTTTCCAGGAAAAAGAGGTGGGCTAGCTTTAAACTCAGGTTGCATCACTTTTTGGTTTAACGCATTGAAACAAAAGTAGAATACTGACCGGGAGTTGGTTAATAATACATCAGTTATTCACTTTTATGGCTACTAAAAATTTTGAGAGTGATATGTATTGATAAATTAGTGAAAGGCATTATTAGATACCCAAAAATGGGACACAAACGTGTCCTAATTAAATTTTAGATTTATTACTGTATATTTAAAAAAATGAAAAATTTGAAAAGTGGGATCAACGTGCCATCAATATATTTTTTTAGATGAAGAAATTCAAGGAATGAGATGTGTATATAAATTTTTTAAAAACACAATAGGAGAAAAAGGTGTTATTTATTTTGTTTTAAATTTATTACAGTATCCCACAAGCTTTTATCACATCCTTTTGGGTGTGCTTGGAGAATTTCAACTATTTGAATTTAGAATTCGACGAGTGAAATGTGTTGACTTTTTGTAAGGAATTATGAGTAAAAAAGCGACATCAACAGTTTTTTTATGTTTTTTGAATTTGTAACAGAAGCCCTCAACCTTCTATTACATGCTTTTAGATGCGCACGGACTATTTCGTTTATAAACATAAAAAATTCGGATAGTAGGGTGTGGTAATAAATTTTTAAAATTTATACATACATACATACATATAGTCACGCCTTTTTCCCGTAGGGGTAGGCAGAGACCACTTCCTTTCACTTGCTTCGGTTCTTACACACATCTTTTGCTTCCTCCACTTTCATCAGGGCTGTTATACATGCTCGTCGGTTGTTGGTACTCTTGACCTGGCCTTTCTTTAAAACAATGTTGATCTGATCGAGATATGTTCGCCAAAGTCGACCTCTACCGACTTGTCCATTCACACTCGCCTTATAAATTTTTTTCGTCAATCTTCCTTTATCTCCTTTATCTCCGCAGCATTAATCCTATTTTCATGCTTCTTCTGCCAAACCCAACATTCACTACCATACATAAGTGTAGGAATAAACACACCTCTATGCACAGCCAGACGTGCCTTTTTGACACTTTCTGGCTGTTCATAAAGTTATACATAGCCCCATTCATCTGTTTTCCTGGCAACACCCTTCGCTCAATATTACTGTCATACTTTCCATCTCCCGTAAACTTTGAACCCAAGTACACATATTCATTTACTTGTTTCACTCTTTCTCCCTCAATCGAAGCTTCACATTTTGTCATGCTTTATTCTCTTTTAAAAACCATTACTTTCGTTTTGCTTACATTTATTTTCATCCCTTTGATTTTCAGGGCATGATGCATAACATTAACCATCGCCTGCAACTCCTCTTCAGATGACGCTAATATGACTTGATCATCGGCGTAAAGAAGGCATTTGACGATCAAATCATTCATTTTCAATCCATAAACACTCTCTTTCAAATCTTTTATACAATCGTCTATATCTATATAAGTTAAACAGCCATGGCGAAGCCACACATCCCCGTCTCACACCTTTTTCGATTTTAAATCATTCCGTGCAAGCTTCGTTTATCCTTACACAAGCAGAGGAATCTTCATAAAGTGATTTCAGTGCTCGTATTAAACTACCGCTTACCCCATTCATAGATAATGTTGACCACAATTCACTCCTCATCACTCTGTCATAGGCCTTTTTCTAAGTCTATAAAAGCGCAATAGATCTTCTGACTTCTAGCCAAGAATTATTCAACTATACCTCGTAATGAAAAGACCTGATCTATACATTTCCTTCCCCTTCTAAATCCTGCTTGCACATCCCATATCATCTTCTCAGTTTTATTCGTTACTCTTTTAAACAATATCTTTGCATACAGTTTACCGACTATACTGAGTAAACTAATATCTCAGTAGTTCTTACAGTCCTGCTGCGAACCTTGTCCCTTGTAAAGCGTCACGATTCCGGCCTTGCATCAGTTATCTGGTACACTACCACTCCTCCAACAAAGGTTAAAAAGGCGGTATAGTAGACTAGCTACCACGTTTTGTCCAGCCTTTAGCATTTCAACTGTTATTTATGATGACAATTAAATGCGACATTTTTTTGTGAGTATTAAATTTATTACAGTAGCCCACAACCTATTATTTCATGCTTCTAGGTATCTATGCACTATTTCGATTATAAAAATTCGTATAGTAGGGTGCGTTAATAAATTTTTAATATTAATTATGACCTAAAAATGCAACATTTACTATTTTTTGTCAGTTTTGAATTTATTTCGGTAGCCCACAACCTTCTATCAATTGCTTCTAGGTGCGCTTGGACTAATTCGTCCATATAAATTAGAAATTCGTATTGTAGGTTAAGTCAAGTAATTAAAAGTTATTATGACATAAAACTGTAAAAACTTTTTGGCTATCTACTAATGCCTTTCACTAATTTATCAACACATATCACTCTCAAAAATTAAAGTATCCATAAAAGTGATTTACTGATGTATTATTAACCAACTCCCGTTCAGTATTCCACTTTGGTTTTAATGCGTTAAGCCAAATAGTATTTTCGCGAACTGTATTTGAACATCTATGAGGGTTGTTTTAAAACAAAGTTTGTGGGATACTGTAATAAATTTAAAACAAAATAAATAACACCTTTTTCACCTACTGTGTTTTTAAAAAATTTATATACACATCTCATGAATTGAATTTTTAATTTTTATAGCCTAAATAGGCCATGCACGCCTAGAAACTCGTCATACAAGTTTTCTACACACTGTAATAAATTTCTTCAACTAAAAAAATATATTGATGGCATGTTGATCCCACTTTTCAAATTTCTTATTTTTTTATTAAAATAGTCCAGTAAATATACAGTAATAAATCTAAAACTTAATAAGGACACGTTTGTGTCCCATTTTTGGGTATCTAAAAATGCCTTTCACCAATTTATCACCACATATTACTCTCAAAAATTTAGTATGCATAAAAGTAAATAACTGATGTATTATTAACCAACTCCCGTTCATTAATCTAGTTTTGTTCCAATGCGTTAAACCAAAAAGTACTTATTCGAACCGTATTTGATCATCTATGAGGGTTGTTTTACAAAATCATAACTGGACAAATATTTGTACTTGTCCGTGGAAAATTCCGCTAAGAGTCTTCGTCGTAATACAAATGTTTACTTTATAAAAATTTGAGATGTTATAAAGTGTTCAACCCCTTAAGAATTTGGGGGTGTTCAACCTCTTAGGATTTTGGGGGTGTTTAACCCATTGGAAACCAACCTAATGAAATTTCCACGATTGTTTGCAATAGATTGTGGAAAATTTTGTTACGTTTTAATGTGAATTTATACGGATTATTCAATATTTGGGGGCACTTAACCCCTTTGGATTAACATTTTGGAATTTCCTACACTTTAATGATCTGTAATAAATGTGTAAGAAATTCTGGTACCCGTACGATCATTATATATTGCATATTTAAAAAAATACAAAGTGTGTGGTGCAACCTGAGTTTAAAGCTAGCACACGCCCTTTTCCTCGGAAACGGAAACTGTAAAAAGTTTTTGGTTTGGGACGCAAATTTTTAAATATTGTGTACAAAATTCTGATCTAGTTTTTGTTATTGAATATAATGTGCCAAATGCTATTTTTTATAAACAAAAATAATGAATTTTCACCCATTTAAGGATGGCTGTAATTTTAATATTATTTTATTTATACATAAATAAGTACAAATTTAATATGCCAGACATTAATTCGGTTTTTTACTTAATAGTTGTTAATCTCTTTGTGCATTCTCTACGAGGTATAGTCGAAAAATTCTTGCGTAAATGTCAAAAGGTCTCCTTCGCTTTCGTAGACTTGGAAAAGGTCTATGCAAAGTGGTAAGTTTAATACGAGCGGTAGTAGCACTAAAATCACTTTACAAAGATTCCACTTCTTGTGTCAGGATAAATATATAAATATACGCGCTGGTTTAACATTGAAAAAGGTGTTAGACAGGGATGTGTGGCTTCACCATAGTTGTTTAACTTATATTTAAAAAAAAGTGCGTATGGATTAAAAATGAATGATTTGATCGTCAGATCCCTCCTTCAATCCGATGATCAGGTGATATTAGCGTCATCCGAAAAGGAGTTTTAAGCAAGACAAAAGTAATGGTTTTTGAAAGAGAAGAAAGCATGACAAACTGTAAGGTGCTGACTGAAGAAGAGAGAGTGAAACATGTGAATGAGTTTGTATACTTAGGTTTAAAGTTTACAAAAGACGGAAAGTATGACTGTAATATAGAGCAAAGGGTGTTGGAAGGAAAACAAATAAATGGGGTTCTGTAACTTTATAAGCAGTCTGAACGTGTCAAAACTGATACGTCTGGATATGCATAGAGGAGTGCTAATCAGCTGATCGCTACATGGTGTGAAAAAAGTTGTGGTCACAAAGATAAATATAGAAATTTTTAGATGGTTTGAACCCGTAGAGAGGATAAATGAAGAAAGATAAATGCAACATATTTATTAGGCGAGTGTAAATGTAGAAGTCTGTAGAGGTCGAACTCAGTAAACATATCTCGATCAGATCGATATTGTTTTAAAGAAAGGTCAGGTCAAGAGTATCAACAACCGACGAGTATATATGACAGCACTGATAAAAGTAGAAAAAGCAAAAGATGTGTGTAAGAGCCGTAGCAAGTGGAAGAAAGTGATCTCTGCATAATTACAATGCTACACATAACATATTGTTACGATATTTTTTCCTTGGGTTCGGTTATTCTAAACTCTCAGTACAATAACTAAACAATTTTCATACAAGACTCTATAGAATGCATTACCAAAATCTAGGAAAATAACACCATTGTAACGGTTTCTGTGGAAACCCTCACTGATGTATTTTACCAGCCTTAGCACTTGCAGTTAGGTAGAGTGTTGACTTCGAAACCCGAATTGTTCTTGGATGATCTTCAGTTGGTCTGTCTGCTCTTGTAGTCTGGAGAGTATAACTCTTTCGGCGACTACTCTCATCGCTGGTAGAAGGCTGATTGGGCGGTAGTTTTGAGGAAAGAGTAGATCCTTTCCTGGTTTCCCGATCATAATGACGTCTGCTTTTTTCCATTCTTTAGGGTAGTGTCTTAACTTAAGGATACCATTTATTATGGTAGTTAAGTAGACTACTGCCTTATAAGTGGTAGCTCTTGAAGTAAGTTGTTGCTGATGCCGTCGTGCCCTGGGTCTTTTCTTTTCTTTAGATTCTTTATCATTTCTTATGCTTCCGCTGGGGAGGTAGGGTTATATATTTTTCTGTTTTTCTCGTCTCAGATTTCTTATTTTACGTCTGACTTCTTCTTCGAAATCTAGTGCTTCTCCTTTGCCTTCGGGTATGTATACTAGACCACTTGTACCGTGTAGTTTTGGCAGCGGTTGGTGATTTTTTTTAAAGTTTTTAGTAGAGTCAAGATTCCTCCATTTTCTGGGTTTTGGTCTTCAAAGGAGTCTGTCCAGTTTTGGTGCCAGTGCTCCGTAAGTGCGTCTTATCGATGGTCTTCTCTGCTGGGCGTTGCCTTCTCCAATAGTCTGCACTCGGTTAGCGTGGCTTATTAGTCCTATTTTTTCTTAATTTGTGCTAGAATCCACTTGGTTTTGAAAAATATCGCTTTTTTTTACTGATATCCTTGTGCACTTTACTAAGTAATCCAAATTATTGCTTTTCACGTTGCTAATAGCAGATTTAACATACTTCTAGAAAATATCTTAAAAAAGATATTAACCTTACAATCTAAAAATATTGTTTGGTTTTAGCTAACTTAACATATAAAATTCCAAATCTGCTAATACACAATGTTACAATCACAAATTTCTTTGTTGGCTTGATAGTTGCTCTCTCACTGAATGTGTTTCCACTTTCGAATCTCGGTTCCAATTACTAATACTAATACCCCTTGTCAAGTTTGCATAGCTTTAGTGCATCTTAAAGAGTTGCACTGGCTACCACCTTTAGTACTACAGTCAGCGCATAAGTACCTAACGCAGTGCAGGGCACCATAAAGTTAGAGTCTTAAGTAAACTTGAAGTTACATAAATTCTTTATTGAATATTACTTGCAAGTGAATTAACTTTTCGACTGAAGGTCCGAGATTTTTAGTTTTAATTTATTACAATAAATACCTCATTATTATTTATTTAAAGTTTTTACTTATCCTTCTTGTGTTCCTTGTCCGACGTGTCTCTGGATCCGGCTTCCTTTTTCTTCTTTCTTCGCTAGTTTGTTGTGGTGTCTGTGAATAAAATCTGAAATAAAAAATAATGTTATTATTTTCCTCTTATTCGTCTTGCAGCTGGTGCTTGGGTCTCAGGTACTTCCAATGGACATCTCCCAGGTCGTAGTCTGTTTATTCTTGTAGCTCTCTGTTTGGGTGCGTTCTTAGTTTGTCAAAGATTTTTTTTGCGTGCATCTTCATTTTGTCCAGGTCTGTTGTGATTTTTTAGTTCTTTATGTAGTTGGGCGTTTAAGACGTACCAAGGTGCATTAACTGCTTGTCTTATGCATATGTTTTGTTGCGCTTGGATCCTCGTTCTGTGAGATTTTCTTTTTCTTACTTCACCACAAGCTATAGATGCGTAATGTATCATCGGGAGAATTATGCTGTTTATTAGTAGGAGCTTTGTCTTTAGGAGAAGGTTGCTTCTCTTTCCTATTATGCATTGTAACTATCCTTATGCGAATCTTGTTTTGTTTATCGCTGCATCAACTTATTTATTAAAGCTTAGGCGCTTATCCAGGTGAACTCCGAGGTATTTGGCTGAATCCGTCCACGGGATGTCTTCGTTTTCGAATTGAATGTTTCTTGTAGGTTGTCCTCTTCTTTTCCCGAAGAAAACTACCGGTGATTTTTCCGCGTTGATATTAATTTTCCATTTAAGGCACTGATTTTCTAGTTGGTTTACATTTTCTTGTAGATATATTTTGACCAACCTGGGTTGTGTGCTTCTAGCTGCAATTGCGGTGTCGTCGGCGTAGAGTGACAGTTTGGTTCCGTTTGTTTCCGGTACGGCTCTGGTGTATATTGTGTAGAGGAAGGGGGAGACGTCCACTCCTTGCGGTACACCTGCTTCCATCCTGGCACATCTGGTGATGTGGTTGGCAGTCTTTACTCTAAATTTTCTGTTCTTGAGGAGAGAGTCAAGTAATTGTATCAGGGGGACCTGATATCCTAAGTTTTTCATTTTATACAAAAGCCACTCATGCCAGACTCTATCAAATGACTTACTAATATCTAGGAAAATGACACAAGTGTAACGGTTTCTGTGGAAACCCTCACTGTATGTATTCTACCAGCCTCAGCACTTGTAGTTGTAGTTTTGACTTCGTTTTGTTTTTCTTATATGATGTTCAGTTGCTCTGTCTGCTCTTGTAGTCTAAAGAGTATAACTTTTTCGGCGACTTTGCCCATCGAAGGCTAATTGGGCGGTATTTTTTAGGAAAGAGTGGATCTTTTCCTGGTTTCCTGATCATAATGACGTCTGCTTTTTTCCATTCTTTAGGGTAGTGTCTTAACCTAAGAATACCATTTATTATGGTAATTAAGTAGACTACTGCCGTAAGTGGTAGCTCTTGTAGTAAGTTGCTGCTGATACCGTCGTGTCCTGTGGCTTTTCTTGTTTTCAGATTTTTTAATCATTCCTAATAATTATGCTGGGGAGGCGGGGTTTATGTGTTTTTCTGTTTTTCTCGTCTCAGATTTCTTATTGCATGTCTGACTTCTTTTTCGAAATCTGGGTCGTCGTCTTAGTGTTGCTTTAGTTGGCTTTATCGCTCTGAATTTTTTAGTAGTGCTTCTCCTTTGTCTTCTGGTGTGTATACTAGGTTGGAGCAAATATGTATAGAATTTTTTTTCTTTTAGTGCTGGGGATTTGTCCCTTATAATATAGTTAAAATAAGTGTAATTTTTTATTTCATTTAATGAATATCTTCTGCCTTCGCAGTGACTTAAAATTTTTAAAATTTTATAGAAAGTTTTAAGTCGTTTAAGGTGAAATATTGTGCCCTATTTAGTGGTAAGAAGGTATTAAATGATAGATAATTTATAGTTTAGATACTTATTAAGGTAATACTGTGACAAAGAACATGAAAATAAATGGAAGAATTTGATAAATTACATCAATTATTAAGCTTGAAAATCTTTTTTTTGTATCAAATTTAGGCATCACGTTTCGCTATTCCCACTTGGCTTTTATTGCACCTTCGTGACTTTTTTGTGCACTGAGAAATGAAAGCTTCGGTCGTAATCTTCACAGCTCTCTTAACAGCTTGAGTAGGGCAGGGAAGCCTTAAAAACAATGGTTTGATTTCACGACCAGATTCGACAATGTCCTGAATTTCTTGTTCAGATAAATTTCTCTAAAGCGGCGGT
The DNA here is from genome assembly GCA_950111635.1 of Agelastica alni. Lineage (NCBI taxonomy): Eukaryota > Metazoa > Arthropoda > Insecta > Coleoptera > Chrysomelidae > Agelastica > Agelastica alni. The sequence goes on along the minus strand of OX467712.1, from coordinate 54,592,153 downwards.
TCGGTTAAGTTTTCCTGCCAGTTTATTAAATCAATATACGAAGTAGCATTAAAATTTATTAATGCCACTTGAAAAAGTCTAGGTGTTGAAGGGTGACTCACACTGCGGGCCTTTAGTATGCGACGAGCAGCCATCTCTCTAATATGCTTCCTCACATATGTTATCATCGCAAGAAGAATGTTTTCGAGATGCGCGAATATGAATCTGATGATGCCGCTGAAGAAGTACTAATATCTAAATCAGCTTAACTCATCTTCGGGTAGAGTATCTCGTAAAGCAGACACAACCTGGTTTCGCAAAAGCTCTAGATACTTCTGTCCGTTTAGGTTGTAGTCAAACAAAAATGGTTCTACAAGTCGATTTCCTAAAATGATTAATAATTTATTATGGGTTCCCAACTAAGAAAGGCGAGATAGATTGAATTTCCAATGACCCACACCAAATGTTACTTCCAAATCTGGTCTTTGGACGTCTCTGTGCAGCTCCGTGATGGTTTTTCACAGCACAATAATGAGTGTTGTGCTTATTAAAAACTCCACAATTCGAAAACCTACTTTCATCGGACCACAAGACTATCTGCAAAATCGGGATTTTCATTACACTTCCTAGTATACCACTCACTCTTAAGTACTTGAACTATTATGGGTTTGTATGGATGTTATTTAACAATCTCTATACTGTTGATTTTTACACACCAATTTCTCGTTCTACAGTTTTTACCGATGCACAGCTTGTAAAATGTTTTTGTCGCGATTTTCATTCTCAATATTATTCCGCTTCTAGGTTGTTTGAAGGCACCATGGTTGATTAAATAACCTACTATTTTTCTGAATTGGGTTTTATGAGGCTGCCATTGTTCGGGATTCATCTCCAAATAAATGTTGGCGTTTCTGCGTGACTGCAATACAGCGTTAACATGTCAAACTTTTCTTTATTTGAATAAGGAATACCGGCCATTTTTAACAGGTTTCGACAATTTGTGTGTCAGATTTGTGATTTTAATGAGAGAAAACTTACTACTTATTGCAACACAACTTTGATACTTTTGAATTATTTAACGTAAAAGTCAGAGCCTACTCAGATGGAAAAAATGTGTAACTTTTAAAAATCCAATCTTTTGACAAATACATCATACCTTCCTTAAAAAAATTAGGACCCAACTTTAAGAAGTGTGATATTTCGATGATACTGCAATATTTTATGCACTTGTGAAACATTACTAGACTGGAAATGAAAATTGAGGTGAATTGCGGAATAACGAAAAGACGATTGAGAAATGTCATACACGCCATCGTTTTCGTCTTGAAAAAGTTTTGAGGGCTGTCAAATTAACCGTTTAGAATTTATTGGCGAAAAACAAAATCCACGATTTTCGGTTTAATGGGTCTCTTGGTCTCTTAAATAGTCGTTTTTCTGTTATGAAACTTAATAAATTTATAAACTTTCCTAAATGTGTCTAATGTGAAAAATAACGGTTTAAAAAAGTAAAATAAAACTTATTTTAAGTAAGAAACAAAAGAAATAAAAAATAATTACAAACACTAAAATATATAACAATTAATAAGTATCTTAATAGGCGGTTGTTGAAATTATGAAGACCTAAAGCCCTTGTAGATTGTAGATTGTAGGGTGGGTCGTGAAGGCTACGCTGCTTCTCAAGCACTTCGACCTATTAGATTTTTTGTGCATAACCCTTAATCTATTCGAGGCCCGGGATTCCGAGACTTCGAGTAAAATTTATCAGTTTTCTGGGGTCTAAGTTTCTGACATCGAAGGGCTTTAGGAAGGCCCCTTCCGGAAACTTAAGCCTCTTGCAGAAAAGCGCTGGGCTTCGCAAAGCAAATTTTCTGCAGTTTCAGCGAAGTTCTCGCAGTAGCGGCAACTATCACTCTCTGTTTTGCCCATCTTTTTCAGGTGGTACCTTAGAGGGCAGTGTCCAGTGAGGAGTCCCGTCACCAATTTTAAGTCTTTCTTGTCCAACTCGAGAAGCTGTTTAGCTTTCCTTGGCGAAAGACTTACTAACCTTCTTGCTTGCCTTTGAACTGGCACTTTATGCCAGTGAGATTTCATTTCATCTGTTTCCCAACGTCGAACCTCTTCTTTCAAGTGGACTTTGGAAAGTCCACAGAAGGGTTCTGTGCCGGAAAATTGTGTATTTGCCCCTTCTTTGGCAAGACAATCTGCTTCTTCGTTTCCTTTAACTTCCTTGTAACCTGGAACCCACATCAGAGTAACCTGATTGTTTGCTGCCAGTTGTCTCAGGGACTGTTTACAGTCTCAAGTCTGCTTAGACTCACAAGTGTATGACTTCAGAGCTTTTAGTGCTGCTTGGCTATCTGATAAAATATAGATTTCTTCCCTTCGGGTGTTTCTTTCGATGTACTTCTGGGCACATGTCTCTATGGCATGTAATTCTGCTTGAAAGATGGTTGGGGTGTTACCAAGGGGTTTTGAGAGCCTAAAATTCGGCCCTATAACGCCCACTCCAACCCTTTCATCCATCTTGGATCCATCAGTGTACCACACTAAAGCATCCCTTCCTAGTTGAGGTCCGTTTTATGTGCAAACTTAGTGGTTGTTTATAACCACTTCAAACTGCATTTCGAAGTCGTACCTAACTGGCATAATATCTGTCGGCTTAGACATGAACTCTAGGGAATGCTATTTTCAAAATCTTCAAATGTCCATTCCGATTTCTTTTTATTAGTAACAGTCGAATATCATAATTTAAAAGCATTTTGAAGAAAAACCAAGAAATTACCAAAAAGGGGCCCACAGCGACTAAGTCAGTGTACACTGGACATTTGATTTTAAGAGGTTGAAAAATTTTATTTAAAACTTGTTTGTGTTAGGCGTTATTTTTTTAAATAATTTGTGTGTTTTAAAAATTTTATATATATTTGGGAACAGGACAAAATTTAGTAGATAGCTTATATTGTATTTCAATTTATTGCGTATCTTTTTTTTTAATTTTTTTAAACTTAATAATTTATAAAATAAATTTATAGATTTTGTTAAAAATTTTGTTTTTTTTTTGTTAACACACTCCCTGCGAGAAAGAACATCATCTCTGCTGGACTAAACTAAATTTAGAATTAAAATTTTGATTATAAATAAAATTTTCATAACATTTGGCGCCCAACGTGGGACGAAAATTTTCAAGAAGGGCTCAAAAATCTCAAAAAAGTTTAATACCGTAACGTGTGGTTATTTAAAAAAAAATAAGTTAAAATTTTATTTGGGAACGAAACATTTGGGTTAATTCAATTTGAGTGATTGTGAGAGTGTAAAAATAAATTTAGGAGATGGTAAGACGTACCATGGAAAGGAGGAGGAGAAAGTTGAGTAAGTGCAGAGAAACAAAATAATGATGAAGAAAAAAAAACTTTTTAACAAAAATTTCATATGCTTGTAAATATTATGAATAGAATGAAAGAAAACATGGGTAGATTAAAATAGGACTATGAAAAAAATATTAAGAGAAATCAGAATTAGTGTAGATAACTGTATGGTGGAGAATATTAGGAAAAAAGGTTTATAATTTTTATTGTAACAACATTGTTTCCATAATTAAGAATAAACCACCAATGAAAACGGCCGAATTGTTTGCTATTTTCGGCAAAGAATATTTTCAGTGGTTCTTTAAATTCAATTAAACTTCGGTCCTGGATTTGTCGTAGGCTAAATTTTTTGAGGTGCCGAGAATTCGTGAAACAGGAAATATTATTTCTGCGTTTAACTATACAAATTTCTTACTCCGCAACGGCCTAAGTCCATCATGGCATCATGTAGATGCCAAAAACCGCCGGCAGCGAGAATAAAACTTCTAGTCGCTTGTTAATATTCGATGGCAATGCTATGGTACAATGCTATGTGCGGTTATAAACATACCCTTAAAAAGGATTTGTAAAAAAAACAAAATGCTTGGATTTGAACACTTTTATTAATTACTTACCGTATTTTGGTATAACTTTTACAGCTTTATTTAAATGATTTGATTTTATTAGCAGAATAACATGAATCACAACTCATCCTTTATTGGAAAAAGGTTTTCGTTTTCTGCAAATGGTAAGCTTTCCCAGAATTTTTTGTTTCCTATAGTCTTTTTTTCTTCCAAGAAGATTTTGTGTGGGCTGTCAATGCGTAATTGGACCCAAGGATCGCTTATCTTTTTGGAAAGAGATATCCATTCTGCATTCATATCGGGCTTTCTATAAAGTAACACATTGTAAACAATGTTTAAAGATTTTACTTTTCAATAATGCAGGTATTTTTAATGTTGTTTTCATAATTCTAATACTAAGATAAAACTATAATAAACAAAACAAGAAAAAATAAGTGAGGTGAAAAATGGACCATCTGAAAAGATCTTTATTTATTTGGTGGTTTATTTATGCATTACAATTTATAAAAATAAATTTTTGACGTTTTATAGATAAAGTTTGTTTAAGAAGTATGTGCAATGAAAATAAAAAAAATATCTTTTCCGACGACCTTATGCGAAAATGACAAATATCACCCCAGAGATGAAAAGTAAAATATCACTCTAGAGTGATATATGTACCTATAGCTATATGTATTACATAATGTGTGTGTGGTTGCCAGTCCATCATCGGGCGCCTCCCCAGGTGGCAGATAGGGGGATTCCTCCCAGATATGGGTGGTACCGAGGAAATGAACTACTCGGGGCGGACCAAAACTAGCAAACTTGCAGCGTCTGGCCCAGAGTGGGTGGCTGCAAACTGAGATTAAAGCGGTGAAGGCAACGGGAAACCACACTGCTATACTTTTTCTCCAGAATATTGCTATGGCGAGAAATAGAAATAATACGGCCCCTAGTTCCGGGCAGCCCTTCAATAGGCCAGGGGTGCTTAGAATCTCCCGGCTCAAAATAGCAAAGTCCAAATTAAGAATGGGCACATGGAATGTTAGGAGTCTTTTCGCGGCCGGAAAGTTTAAGAACCTTATCCAGGAGATTAGGCGTATGAGCTTATCGCATGAGTGAATTACGATGGCCTGGGTCGGGAACATGCAACCATGACGATGGGACCCTATACTATTCTGGAAGCGATGAGGAAGATAAACATCATAGGAACGGAGTCAGCATCTTTGTGACCTCTGAATTTGTAAAATTTGTTATGAACATTGTCCCCATAAACGACAGGATTATATTCTTAAAACTAAACACCTGCCATTTAACATTAATACGAGGGCGGTTTGATAAGTCAGTGACTTTTTGAATAAAACAAATTTTTTTCCGCAAATAAACATTTTATTTTTCTACATAATCACCTTTTAGCTCGATACATTTAGTCCAGCGTTTTTCTAATTTTTTTATTCCATCCAAATAATAGGTTTTTTCAAAGCTCTCAAAATACGCGTTTGTTTCGGTAATGACTTTTTCATTCGACTCAAATCTCTTATCGCCCAGCCATTTCTTTAGGTTTGGAAACAGAAAATAGTCACAGGGGGCTAAATCTGGAAAATATGCTGGATGGGGTAGCAGTTCGTATCCCAATTCGTGGATTTTGGCCATCGTGACAAGTGTGCACACGTGCATTGTCTTGATGGAACAGCACTTTCTTCTTCTTAGCCAAATGCAGCCGTTTTTGCTTCAAATCAACGTCGAATCTGTTCAAAAGATTTGAATAATATTCGCCGGTGATCGTTTTACCTTTCTTGAGGTAATCGATGTAAATGACACCGCGTACATCCCAAAAAACTGTGGCCATGACCTTGTTGGCTGACAGACTCTGTTTCGCGTTCTTTGGTCCACGTTCACCCCGAGCAACCCACTGTTTCGATTGTTCCTTGGTCTCTGGCGTGTTGTGATGGATCCATGTTTCATCCACAGTAACAAAACGGCGCAAACATTCGTCCGGATTACGGCTGAACATCGCTAAACACTCTTTTGAAGTGGTCACACGATTGCGCTTATGGTCGAGTGTGAGCAATCGCGGCACCCATCTCGCAGAGAGTTTTTTCATGTCCAAATATTCGTGTAAAATATGATGTACCCGTTCAGTAGAGATACCTACAGCATGAGCCAACTCACGCACTTTCATTCTCCGATCATCCAATATCATTTCATGGATTTTATCGACGATTTCCGGCGTGATCACTTCTTTTGGGCGATCTGGACGTTCGGCGTCACTAGTGCTGGTACGACCTCAACGGAACTCTGTAAACCACTTCTTAACCATTTAAATTGATGGTGCCGAGTCCCCGTAATATTTATCAAGTCTTTCCTTAGTTTCAGTGACGGATTTTTTACGTAAAAAGTAATGCTTAATCAGCACACGAAATTCACTTTTTTCCATTTTCGTAAAAATTCACGAGGTTGTCTGCTTTGAACGGCTATCAAACACCAACTGCACGACGTAGCTTGCTCAAAATTAGAAAGTTGCCCACTGATAGATTATAGTTGACGGCAGCACTGTTGCATTTGGAGTAACTGCGCGGGAAATTCAAAAAGTCACTGACTTATCAAAGTGCCCTCGTATATTACAAGTATATGCGCCCACGGTAGATAAGAAGCATGACAACCAAGTAGAAATGTTTTACGAACAATTTGACGAAACACTAGAGAGTCTAAATGGTAATGAAATCACCTACATTATGAGTGATTTTAATGCAAAAATAGGTGACAGGTTATTTAGTTTTTGCCAAGAGCATGACATAGCCATAACAAACACCTGGTATCGGATCCACAAACGAAATTTATTTACTTGGAAAAGTCCAGGGAATAATCCAACACACCCGGTCAAAAACCAAATCGACTACATTTTAGTCAACAAAACATTTCGAAACTCTGTCAACAGAGTTACAGCATATCCAAGCGCCGATATCGGATCTGACCATAATCCACTGGTTGCCGATATCAAAGTTCAGTTAAAGAAACTAACAAAAAATACGCATCAAGCTAAAATCGACATAACAGAACTCAACAGGAGTGTATTAGAAACTACTTTAAACAATAACCTAAGTGACATTAACACCAATGATGACGTCAATGATACATGGAAACTGTTCCAGAACCAACTCTGTAAAGTCATAAATCAACAACCAACTACGAAAGTGAGACCCAAAATACATCGATGGATCACTGACGAAATACTAGAACTTATGGAACAACGAAGAAAATTCAAACATAATACGTTGGAATATAGAAATAAAGAAAAGGAAATCCAGAACGAAATCCGGAACGCTAGGGAAAAATGGATGACACAGATGCAGAGAAATAGAAGAGCTGTAAAGGAAACACGACATGTTCAACATGTACAAAAAAGTTAGGGAAGTAGTTGGCCTATATACTAGAAAACTCCTAGTATGCTAGTTGATAATACTGTCAGACTAATCATTGACGAACATGAGGATAGCGTGGAAGGTCCAGATATTCTATGCAGCATACACTTTGCAAAATCTAAAAAAGCAACCAGAACAGATAATATTCCAGTGGAACTTTTAAAATTGATTCATGAAGACAACATCGGGATCTTAGTTAAACTATTCAATACAGTGTACATCACTAAAGAAATTCCAGAAGATTGGCTGAAGTCCGTGTTTATAACATTACAGGTTAACAAGTCTTATGAGCCACACACTAAAAGTATTCCTTGGCATTACTCATGTGATAGTGATCTGGACGAAACCCAGTTTGGTTTTCGATACGCTCTTGGTACCCAGGAAGCAATATTTGCCTTAAATGTATTTCTTCAAAAGTGCCGCGATCATCGTAAAGACATTTTCGTATGCTTTATAGACTATGAGAAAGCATTCGACAGGGTACAACATGAAAAACTTATAGATATATTGATGAGTACTGGAGTTGATGACAGAGACATACGCATTATTAAAAACCTGTATTGGCGACAAAAAGCAGTTGTTCGGGTCAATGGACAACTAAGCGACAAATGCCATTCGGCGTGAAGTGAGACAGGGATGTATACTGTCTCCACTGTTGTTCAACCTATATTCTGATAAAATATTTAAACAGGCGTTGCATGACCAGGATTGCGTGGTTAAGATTAACGGCGAACTGATACCATTTGCTATGCCGATAACACCGCAATCTTATGTGATGATCTCCAGGACCTTCAACGTCTTTTAGACTTGGTCAACGTGATGGGTTAAGAAATGGGTCTAAACATAAATGTCACTAAAACTAAGTTTATGATTTTTAGCCATCAGTCGTATAATAATACTGCACTGCAAATGAGAGCACTAATGAAAGTAAAGGAAGCAAAAGATGTGTGTAGGAGCCGTGACGGGAAGTGGAGGGAAGTGGTCTCTGCCTACCTCTACGGGAAAGAGGCGTGACTATATGTATGTATGTATGTACTGCAAATGAATGGTCAAAACATTGAAAGGGTTCCATGTTTCAAATATCTTGGTTGTTACATTACAGAGCATTTTGACCCGGATAAAGAAGTCAAGTGCAGGATTAAGTCAACCTTTAATTAATCGTCTTGAAGCATTTGAAATGTGGCTACATAGACGTATGCTCCGAATCCCATGGGTAGCCAAGCAGACAAATGAAGCGGTTTTAAATAGAGTAAACGTCGTCCGCGAAATACTAATAACAGTTAAATGCTGAAATCTGTCCTATCTAGGTCACATACTCAGGGAATTAAAGTGTGCTTTAAAATTAGTATTGCGAAAACGTCAGATAAACTTTAGAAGTGTCAGTTTGCATATGCATCATTCTTATCATATACAAAACCGTGAAAATAGTATCTAAAATCCCATAAAACATAGATTAACAGTGATGATTAATGTACTTCACCTGAAATTAAAGATGCCGCAAAATTAACGTCACTAAATTTACTGCCTAAAAAGTCCAAAAGAAGTTACGAATACGCATACGATCAATTTCTTTCATGGGGAAGAAATGAGGAAATAAGAAGTTCCTTTTCTGAAAACGTTTTGCTTGCATATATGGGTATACTTTCCAATAGAATCCAATGCTCAACATTATGAACTCATTATTCTATGTTTTAAAGGAAAAAAGTGACAGGTATAAAAAGGCTAAAATTTTGATGCAACAAGAAATTTGTGAATTTATAAATAAAGCTTTGGTATAATTCCAGAATATGGCTGCAAAATGAATTTTCATAAAACTTTCATAGGTCATTAAAACACACTATAAAATGAATATCCTGATAAAAAATTTTGAGCGGAAACGTTTTGAAAGTACTTTTTAAAAAAATGTGTAAAAAATTCACCATGGTGGGCTATTTCAAGGGTAATTTTTAAAACGAGTTTTTACCTTGATGAAACACTTAAAATTCCTCGTACTTTTTTGCAACACAATTTACACATTATAATTCACCCATTTCACCCATTTTTTTACAATTTTTTAACGGAATAAGCGTCAATAATTCCAAAGAAATTGATCATTATTTTTGATACATAAACTATTAACCTGTCAGACATATGACAGCATCTTAAACTCGTAATTGGAACTGCGACGTTGCCGATTCAAACCAGAAGTTTATGGCTCAGTTAATAAAAAAGAAGTTATATCTTATAGATTACTTTATACATTTACAAAAGACTGTTTTTTAGTTTATGAGCAAGTAAGTAGAGAACAAGTGCGCGTACAAAAGTTAATGTTTCAATTGGTTAAAAAAGGTACTGTTATTGTTAGGTTGGGCCGTAGGTTAGGTTGGACTAATTTTTTTATGTTCATCAGCGCGAACGACCGACATTTCACAAATTCACCTGCGCGAAAAAATAACAAATAAAATTAATGATAATATAATATGATAAAAAATAATATAACATAATAAAATAATATATATAAGCGCATACGCAGCGCGCATGCACGTTGCAATCCGCGCATGCACGTTGCAATCCGCGCATGCACGTTACAGTCTGCGCATGCGCGTCGGGGTTCACGTATGCGTATGTGTAGTTTAGATTAGTATCAATTTATTTACTTTTATTACCTTAAATAAACAGATGTTTCAACTGGTTAAAAAAGGTACTATTTGTGTTAGGTTAGGCCGTTAGGTTAGGTTAGGCTAATTTTTTATGTTCATCATTGATTAACAGTCAAATCTATCATTTATAAAGAAAGATATACGCGCACTCTGGCAACGTCGCAATTTCAAATACAGGTTTAAAAGCTTGTCATTTGTCAAAGTAGTTGAGTGTTTTTGTCTATTAATAATGCAATAATAATGAATAATTTCTTTTGATTTATTAATTCTTATCTCGTTAAATAATTGCAAAAAAAGTGCGGAATATGTGAATTATAATGTGTAAATTGTGTTGCAAAAAAGTACGAGGCATTTTAAGTGCTTGATTGAGGTAAAAACTTGTTATAAACATTACCCTTGAAATAGCCATCGTAGTGAATTTTTCACACATTTATTTTTTTAAGTATTTTCAAAACGTTTCCGCGCAAAAATTTTTATCAGGATATTCGTTTTATAGTGTGTTTTAATGACCTATGAAAGTTTTATGAAAATTCATTTGGCAGCCATATTCTGGAATTTTTCCTAAGGCTTTCGATGAGATTCATTTACTTACAAAATTAAGTCATCGGTATTTAAACAAATTCTATACATTTTTTTTAATTATAATTTTTTTAAGGTTGTGTTGGTTATGGGTATATCTGGTGCATGTCGCAAGCAAGAGCTTACCCACTTACATTAAAGATTTAGGAACTGCGGCTGTCATTTAAATTAATAATACAAAAAATAAATGCTGTCGCAAGTTCACTGTTGCTGGAAATTTTTTTATAACATAAATAAGAAATATGCGAATTTAAGACAGCTAACTACCGAAACCAGCTCTTTTCCTAATTATATAGACTAAAAATGCACATGCAACAAGTGGTGGGCATTAACAAAATTGGAAATATACCTAGAGTACTGGCTAATTTTTTAAGTTTAAAAGATCTTGAAAAATACACTGGGCACTCATTTCGCCGCTCTTCTGCTACTATATAAGTAGATGCAGGAGGAGATCTAACTTCTCTGAAAAAAAATAGGGTTTGAAAATCATTCAAAATCGCAAAAGAATATGTTGACGATTCTGCTACCAACAGGTTAAATATTGCCAATTAAATTATGAGTTCCATCAGCAATACTTCGAAAGCCGTCACTCCACCTCTTCGAGAAACTGACATCGAATCTGCTGTTATACATAGTGTACAAATAACAGAAAGAAATCTATCTAACTCCTCATTGCAAAGTCCATTACAATTTGCTAATTGTAATAATAATAATAATAATAATTTTACTTTTAATTTCTACAATTCTAAGTAGTAATCTTATTTAATTATTACTTTTCTTTGTAAAATTCTTAAATTAAAGTACTTAATCAAAAAATATATTAATTTTTTTGCAATTATTCATTAATCCGTGGTCGTCGGAAAAATAGTGTACATCACTTGTGTAGAAAGTGCCATTTCACACTGGGATTGTCAACATTCTCCCACTCGTGTAAAATGTATCACTTTTCACACTAGTAATGTAATATAATATTAAACCATTTTAAATAATTATTAAATATTTGTCATATATTTATATTTTAAGTATTAAAAAATTTAAAAAAGAACAATTTAAGACTGAAAAAATTAAATTTCGACAAAAGTAAATAAAATTATCATACATACATACATACATAAAGTTACGCCTTTTTCCCATAGGGGTAGGCAGAGACCACTTCCTTCCACTAGCTACGGTTCGTACACACATCTTTTGCTTCCTCTACTTTCGTAAGTGCAAAATTATTAAAGAATTTTAATTATTTTTAGTGTTTGTTAAATATGTCAAACCTATTAAGTTCATCAAAATTAATTATAAATATTTAAAAATTAAATATTTTATTGCATATTTTCAGTGATAACTAATAATTTATTAAGTAAATCATTTTGTAAACTATCACTTGAATTCGATAATCATTTTCTCTGGAATTTTTATAAAAGATTGAGCAGGACAAACATCAAATGAAGGTCAGGCGTTTTTTACAATTTTAGAATCATTGTAACCTTATTTATCTCGGTAACTTACCCTGTATCCATAAATGAGGTAATCATATCAACAAACTTTTTACTCATTAATCTATCATCCTCAGTCGATAAAGTGTCGATAGTAGTTTTTAAAATATATGATGTATCATCAGCATGAGAAACTCCTAAAAATTTATTTAGGTACATTTTCTAGTAAATAATGTAAGTTTTTAAACAGATAAACATACCTACCTAAAATATTATGTTAAAAGAATTGTTTAAATAAAACAGTGCTTATTGACAGCTATATAAAGGTTTACTAGCAGCGCCACTTTTAAATAATAGCTTGTGATAACAATAATTTGGACGAATTAAAGTTAATTAGTTAGGTACTTTCATCAATGAAAATAAAAAAAATAATTTTAAGTAATTTTATATTAACAAGATAATAAAAACTCCTGTTATTTACCTATATTATCAGTAGAATGTGATCTGGCTTCGGATGCACTGTGAGCTCCTCTGTAGTTAAAATAGTAACAATAAACAGGCGACTCAATTGCTGCAGCATGTAAACGAGCAGCAGTTTCAATGTCTTTTAAAAAAAGTCTATCACTAAGTATCTAAAGGAAAATAATACCATATGATTTAAAAAATATATAACATTAAGAAAATGAAGAGGAATATATTAAATGTGAATAGAATGTAGAAGAACATCTACTAGGACCAGAAATTTTAAGGAGTAAGTTCAATAAATCATTAAGAGAAGTAAGTAAGAAAAATCTACAGGTATAGATAACATACCATTTGAGATACTGCAAAAATTAGGAGAAGAAACGGAGAAAACACTTTTTAATATTATCAAAGATTGCTATTACTCTGGAAACCTGCGAGCAGATTTTACCAAAAGCAACACAATGACAATCCCAAGGAAAGAAAATGCTTCAAACTGTAGTAACTATAAAACAATAGCACTTTTTTCGCACGCTTTTAAAATACTCTGAACATAGTAAAAAAAAGATTAAGAGAAAAGATAGAACAACAGGTAACAGAAAATCATTTTGAGTTCCGGAAAGGACGAGGAACAAGGGAGGCAATCCTAGGACTAAGGCGGATTTTAAAGAAAAGAAAAGAAGTAAACAGAAACACATATGCAACATAAATCGATCTAAAAAAAAAGTATTTGTTAAAGTAAAATTAAAGATCTTATTTAAAACTCTCGGAGAAAAAGGTATAGAATGGAGAGATAGAAGATGAATTATTCTTAACTTGTACAAAAACAGATAACTGAATTTGACGTGAATGGATCCCGAAATTAAGCAAAAATTAAAAAGGTGTCATACAAGGTTACCCTACCTGTTTAACCTCTTTATTGAAAAAAGCATAAATATTATGAAAGACAAAACACGAGGGGTAACCATAAATGGACAGTAAATCCATTGTATCCGCTTCGCAGACAACATAGTAACACTTTTTGAATCTGAGAATGAAATGAACCACATGTTAAGAGTTTTAGCAAGTGCATTTTAAAAATTTACTTAAAATAAATATGCAGAAAACTAAAACCATGCTTATTAGTAAAACATCAAATAACAATGAAAATGTTAAAATCATTTTAAATAACACAGAAATCCAACAAGTCTAAGTGTTTTTATACCTCGGTATTACTATCACTTACAACAACAAATCAACCTTAGACATCAAAAGAAGAATAGCATTAGCGAAACAAGGTTTTCATAACAAAAATCAACTCCTGACAAACGAACACCTGAACATTTGTATTGGAAAAAAATTTATTTGGATATATTTTTGGAGTGTACTAAATTATGAAATCAAAACCTAGACAATCTAGGAAAAGAGTAAGATATTGTAGGCAGCTAAAATGTGGATGTGAAGAAAAATGACCAAGACAAGATGAATAGAGAGGAAGAGTAACGAGATAGTGTTGAGAGAAATTCAAGAAAAAAAGCAATTAATGAAATCAATAACAACAAGACGATGATGATGATGATAACATCAAGTTATGTACTTTAAAAAAACTGATTAAATATCAGTGAAAGTTTTTAAGAATATAAAAATGGTATACTTTGTAAGCATCCGAGATATATATTTTTGTTTTAAATTTTACTTTTTAAAAAATGGAAAATTATCTTCCTCATTTGTGAGAAAATGGAGTTCCAAATGTCGGCTAGTATTTAAATATAATCATCCGACATTTTGCAGTCAATTATATAAGGCACTTGGGTTAGGTTACATTTTAATTATTTGGGATGGTATATTTTAAAATATTTTTTGAACATCATTTATAAAAATAAGTGAAGCATTTAAATTCCATAGTAGACATTGACGTCTTTTTAAAAAAAGAAAACAATTAAATTTCCATTGCATGTTTAAACTTACCTCTACGAAATTTGAAAATTTTCTTTTGGTTATTTTATCATGTCTTAGATATTCATATTTAATTTTTGAACTGACTTTATCCATTTGTTTGGGGGGCACAACATCATTGTAATGTAAAATGTATGGCATTATTCTTTCAAAATGTTCGTCCAAATAGTCCAAGTATTCATCGTAATAGAAATCTGAAAAATATTTTAGAAATTAATAATATTTGGTGATTTCATACGGTGCAATATTAACAACTATATAAAATGTACTTTCTTAAATGTATTTGGACACCAACATACGTAACTAAATATTTTTCTTTATAATAGGCCACTTTGTATATTTAATTTTTAATGAGGTACCTATTACACTTTGTACATAAATACATACATATGGTCACGCCTTTTTTCGTAGGGGTAGGCAGAGACCACTTCCTTTCACTTCCGCTACGGTTCTTGCACACATCTTTTGCTTCCTCTACTTTCATCAGTGCTGTCATAGATGCTCGTTAGTTGTTGGTACTCTTGACCTGGCCTTTTTTCAAAACAATGTTGATCTGATCCAGATATTTTCGCCGAGATCAACCTCTACCGACTTGTCCATTCACACTCGCCTTATTAATTTGCTTCGTCAATCTTTCTTCATCCATCTTTTCTACGTGTTCAAACCATCTAAGCATTCCTTTATCTATCTTTGTAACCACATCTTCTTTTACACCAAAGCGTTCTTTTATCTCACTATTCTTTACTTTATCCAACCGAGTTTGTAGTGTGAATTAATAACAATGAATAATTCAAATTTTAAAAAATATCAAAATACTTTTTTTAACGTCATATACGTTATAAAATAATAATGCAACAGACCAAATAAAACACTTTAACCCTTTATATTAAAGAAAGGCTTTAAAATATTTTCTTTGTTTTTCCAGGTTACATTTAGCTTAACTCAATAGTTCATGTGACGTTCACATTTCTTAAAACCTCAGTAGCAGCAATCAGTACTTCAATTTTATTTTTGATTTTATTATTTAAGATCTTTTTAATCAACAAGAGTCGATTTATACACTGTTTTAAATAACTTCATAAAAAATAAAACAAAGGAGTAAGATCAGGTGATCTTGCGGGCCACTTTACTGGTATACATGTGCAGATCCACCGATTAGAAAATATTTTTTTTAAATGACTAGCTACAACTTTAATTAAACTGTTTTAAATTTTGATTTCTTTATTGTTAATAAATCGTAATACAAGGTGTAATAAGAATTAAAATCTTGATTAAAATATACAGTGTGTCATTTCAATTTCAAAATTAAGGTTTTTTTCCGATCAAACCAGAAGTAACCTACTTTTTTTATTATGCTTCCTTTGGTCTTTATGAATTTATATAATTTTAAATTAAGATGTATAAAACAAATAAGATATAATAAACAACCTTGTTTATTTGCACTGATACAGCGCCGGCGAATCACAACTAGATTGTAGATTGTAGGGGGGGTCGTGAAGGCTATGCAGCCTCTCAAGCACCTCGACCTATCAGATCTTTTCTGCATAATATATTCGAGGCCCGGCATTACGAGACTTCGTACAAAGTTTATCAGTTTCCTGGGAGCTAAGTTTATTGGAAGGCTTAAAAAAGGCCCATTCCAAAAACTTGAGCATTTTGCAGAAAAGCGCTGGGCATTCGCAAAGCAAATGTTCTGCAGTTTCCGCGAAGTTCTCGCAGTAGCGGCAGAAGGCAGTGTCCAGTGAGAAGTCCTGTTACCAGTTTCAAGTCTTTCTTGTCTAACTCGAAAATCTGTTAAGCTTTCATTGGCGAAAGGCTTACTAGCCTTTTTGCTTGTATTTGTTCTTGCACTTTATGCCAGTGAGATTTCATTTCATCAGTTTCCCTGCCAGAAAGTGTCAAAAAAGGCACGTCTGGCTGTGCAAAGAGAAGTGTTGGTTCCTACTCTTATGTATGGTAGTGAATGTTGGGTTTGGCAGAAAAAGCATGAAAATAGGATTAATGCTGCGGAGATGAGTAGTCTGAGAAGTACAGCCGGAGTGACTCGATTGGATAAAGTAAAGAATAGTGAGATAAGAGAACGATGTGGTGTAAAAGATATGTGGTTACAAAGATATATAATGAAATGCTTAGATAATTTGGACACGTAGAAATGGATAAGGAAGATAAACGAAATAAATTTATAAGGCGTGTGTAAATGGACAAGTCGTTAGAGATCGACCTCGGCGAACATATCTCGATCAGATATCGATCAGGTCAAGAGTACCAACAACCGACGAGCATGTATGAAAGCACTGATGAAAGTAGAGGAAGCAAAAGATGTGTGTAAGAACCATAGCAAGTGGAAGGAAGTGGTCTCTGCCTACCCCTACGGGAAAAAGGCGTGACTATATGTATATATGTTTCCCAGCGTCGAACCTCTTCTTTTAAGTCGGCCTTGAAAAGTTCACAGAAGGGTTCTGAGCCGAAACATTGTGTATTTGCCCCTTTCTTGGCAAAGCAGTCTGCTTCCTCGTTGCCTCTAACTTCCTTATGACCTGGAACCCACATCAGGGTAAATCACAACTAACTTTACATTAAATTTGACAAAGGATGCTTCGACTGCCAAAGACAATATTATTTTAAAGCGCGGAACTTTTCGAATAAATACATTGTCCTAAATGCAACACTGTCCATTGTACAACAGGTTCCCCTACTTATTTTAAAATTGAAAATAACATTTACCAGAAGCTGGATACAATCCTTCAGCAGATGTGTAAGATATCATCCAAGGTAGGTCTGCAACTTGTCCTTTTCGAAGAAGCAATAAAGGGTGTTCGGGAAAAATTGGATCATCTGCCCAACTATCAACTACTAAACCAAATGGGGAAAATGGGTTATACAACCATCGCTGAAATTAATTATGTTTTTAAAGTTCTATGACCTAAATAATTTTTTTTAATCATCTTGTCCTGTCACTGAGTATACTGTTTTAGTTTATCAAGATTAATCATGAAAGACTAATGGGACTGAAAAAATACGGACATTTTTAATAAACATAAAATAAAGAGGTAATAAATATTACATTAAAAAAACATTTAAAAATACAAGCATCCGTCTAAAATAGATCTGAATTATATTCGTACTATAAGGGTTGCTTTATTAGTTATTTCCTTTCTACAAAAAAACAATATCTAGAAAAAATTACGCATTAAAAAATTTAAATTTAATTTATTGTGTTAGTTACAAAATTTAATAAAAACTGAAAACTAAATCAATAAGTTTATTATAGGAATAATATCGTATAAAATTAGTGGTTTATACAAACTTACTTGAAAATGTTTCACTGTGCTAACAATTTGCCTTGCAGGCTTTGTTTTTAAACATTCAATCATTTCTTCACTATCCTCCGTTGGACATCCAACGAGGGATGATAATTTTTTGGATTTGTTGAGTGCTTCTTCCATAAGCACCCAAGGATTTAAAACACAACCACTCTGTGATATGCCTTTGGAAATCAAACCTAAAAATAGTTGATAGTTAAAAAAAATTTAAATTTAATCTCATCAAAAGTAAGGGTCAACATTTTCGCCAATGATTGCAACTAAGCTGGTTTTAGACATGGATTGAATCAAAACGTCAGCATAATATTTTGCTTAGAGTATCTTTATGTCGTCTTCTTGCAGTTTTGACATCGGTATATTGATAGGGTGGTTTTTGTTATGGACATTGGAAAAAAATCTTTCTGTATAAGGTTTAACTAAGTCTTCTTAGTTTAAATTGATATCTTGCTCCGCTATCTTCGTGCTGTATGAATTGGTATACTCATCAAAGACAAAATTTGACTCGTCTCCCCAGGATAGTGGGTCCCGATAAATTAAATGTATTCATCTTAAATAGTGGTATAGTTCTTTCATTATCAACTGCAGAATATAAAAAATTGTTCTGAACCCTTACCGACAATATCGTTTGATCTGCCATGGGCAGAGATAGATACCTCATTTTATGAATTTATTATTTTTAAAAATACATACATACATACATAAAGTCACGCCTTTTTCCCATAGGGGTAGGCAGAAACCACTTCCTTCCACTTGCTACGGTTCGTACACACATCTTTTGCTTCCTCTACTTTCATCAGTGCTCTCATACATGCTCGTCGGTTGTTGGTACTCTTGACCTGGTCTTTCTTCAAAACAATGTTGATCTGATCGAGATATGTTCTCCGAGGTCGACCTCTACCGATTTGCCCATTCACACTCGCCTTATAAATTTGTTTCGTTAATCTTCCTTCATCCATCCTTTCTACGTGTCCAAACCATCTAAGCATTCCTTTATCTATCTTTGTAACCACATCTTCTTTTACACCACAGCGTTTTCTTATCTCACTATTCTTAACTTTATCCAACCAAGTCACTCCGGCTATACTTCTCAGACTACTCATCTCCGCAGCATTAATCCTATTTTCATCCTTCTTCTGCCAAACCAAACAAACACTAACATTCACTACCATACATAAGTGTAGGAACCAACACACCTCTATGCACCGCCAGACGTGCCTTTTTTGACACTTTCTGGCTATTCATAAAGCTATGCAGTGCCCCATTCATTTTTTTTCCTGTCAACACCCTTCGCTCAATGTCACTGTCATACTTTCCATCTCTAGTAAATTTTGAAC
This sequence comes from Agelastica alni, assembly GCA_950111635.1. Lineage (NCBI taxonomy): Eukaryota > Metazoa > Arthropoda > Insecta > Coleoptera > Chrysomelidae > Agelastica > Agelastica alni. The sequence continues at coordinate 54,573,149 of OX467712.1, read as the reverse complement.
CCAAGTACACAAATTCATTAACTTGTTTTACTCTTTCTCCCTTAATCGAAACCCCACAGTTTGTCATGCTTTCTTCTCTTTCAAAAACCATTACTTTCGTTTTGCTCACATTTATTTTCATCCCTTTGATTTTCAGGGAATTATGCATAACATTAACCATCGCCTGCAACTCCTCTTCAGATAACGCTAATATGACTTTTTAAAAATACCTATGTCTAAATCTTTATTGTCACTACACTGTGCAATTTCATTATTTTTATTAAGCTATGGTCTCCAAAAAGCCATATTTCTATTTATTTAATGAAATTTCTAAATTTAACACACCGCAGTACCCCACTAATACCCTCTAATAGGTTTTCAAAAATAAACAAGATAATTTATAGCGTTACACCCCTCGACCAATTCATTGCGTTTAACATTATAATTTTCTGTTTCCATTGGTTAAATAACTTAGTTTGAGAATTTTGAATCAAAGTCACGTGGACAGACGCTTTCTTTGATTTATACCGGATTTTATACGGGTAGTAAACATTATTTTTTGTTTCTAAATTTGGCACGAGTGCTGCAATTGATAATGAAAGAACTATACCTAATTGAGGATTCTCTCTGTCAAATAAGTTTGTGCGCATTAGATATCCTCCATTTATAATTATGTCACATTTTGACAGGTTTACGTCCTTGTTGGTCGGATTAAATATAGTGTATAGCATCGATTTTTTTTATTTCTCAAATCACAACTTTCATTGAAAAGAGCTATTTTAGGATTTTACTGTAAAATGAAAGGCTGAGGTGCTACAGACAAAAGTTTAACGAAAAAGGTGGGGTAAGATTATTTATTCAAAAATTTTGTTATTTTTGCGGGTGGACATTACTAAAACTATTTGAAATAATAATAAGAAAAACCCACTTGTACGAAATTTAATTAGTTTTAATTTTGTCTCATGCGTTTTTTAGACTTGGAAAAGACCTATGATAGAGTGGTGAGAAATAAATTGTCGTCGACATTGTTTATGTATGGGGTGAGCGGTAGTTTGATGCGAGCACTAAAATTACTTTACGAGAACTGCTTGTGTCAGGATAAACAGATTTTACATGAAGTGGTTTACCATCAAAAAAGGAGTACGACAGGGATGTGTGGCTTAGCCAAGGTTGTTTAGCTTATACATAGATGATTGTTTAAAAGATTTGAAAAAGAATGCGTATGGATTAAGAGTAAATGATTTGATCGTCAATTGCCTCCTTTACGCCGATGATCAGGTCACATTAGTGTCATTTAAGGAGGAGTTGCAGAAGATCGTTAATATTATGCTTGATGCCCTAAAAACGAAAGGGATGAAAGTAAATGTAATCAAATGTAATGGTTGCCTACTGGTGCCTCCTAACCACTTTAAACAAAGTTCATTGATTGGACTGTGTTACCACCAAAATTGACCAACAAAAATATTATGATAGGTTTTCCAAAATAAGTTCCAGTGTTTTTGTTATGATAAAATAATAATTTTTATTAAAATATAAAGGGTATATGATTAATATCAAGAATTTTTTTAAAGATCTCTGTGATTTATGTAATCTATCCTACCTTTGGTCTGAGAAATCAATAAATGTGTTTGCACACTCGCACCTCCTGCTGACATTCCCATTATTGTAATTGAATCAGGATTTCCACCAAAGTATTCAACATTATCCTTGATCCACTTTAACGCTTGAATCTGATCTCTTATGCCATTATTGCCAGGAACTAAAGCTGATTCAGTACTCAAAAAACCTATAAATATGAATATTAAAGAATTGGTAAATGTTTGGAATCATAAATAAATAAATTTTGCTAGACATATTTAACTAAGTTGTAATTATTGTATCAGTCGGAACCATCTATAAATTGTAATTATTTGTTAAATAGTTTAAATAATTTTATAGTTGTTTGTGTGTATTTCTATAATTGTTTTAATTATTGTTTAAGTATAATGGTTTGTCGACATTCGTCACGCATAAAAGAAAGGAACAGATATCGATAGACTTTATTGATACATAATTTACAAAAAAAATGTTCTAATTTAAGTAGCTACTGACTTAAATAAATGAATTTTTTATAGGTACTAGTGTTTTTTCGTCCGTTTAAGCTATAAGCGATACATTGTACAATATGCAGCCTCTCAAGCACTTCGACCTATCAGATCTTTTGTGCACAACCCTTAATCTATTCGAGGCCCGGGATTTCAAGACTTCGAGCAAAGTTTATCAGTTTTCTGGGGGCTAAGTTTCTGACATCGTGGGGCTTAGGGAAGGCCCTTTCCAGAAACTTGAGCCTCTTGCAGAAAAGCGCTGGGCATTCGCAAAGCAAATTTTCTGCAGTTTTAGCAAAAATCTCGCAGTAGCGGCAACTATCACTCTCTGTTTTGCCCATATTTTTCAGTGTCCAGTGAGGAGTCCCGTCACCAGTAACAAGTCTTTCTTGTCCAACTCGAGAAGCAGTTTAGCTTTCCTTGGCGAAAGACTCACTAGCCTTTTCGCTTGTCTTTGTCCTGGCACTTTATGCTAGTGAGATTTCATTCCATCTGTTTCCCAGCGTCGAACCTCTTCACCGAAAGCCCTTACAATGTTAACGTTTAAAGTATATTCACGATAAAAACGCTCTTTGGTCAGTAGGTACTGAAATATTCTTCCCAAAAATTGGGACGTTGTGGCAACCACGAATTAAGATTTTTTTATTTTTTTTAATCATATTTATATTTAAATTATTTGAATTGTTTCGTAACTTATTTGTTTTATTTTTGACCTATAGTAGAATATATTTACTAATAAAAGGCACATACATACATACATACATATAGTCACGCCTTTTCTCCGCAGGGGTAGGCAAAGACCACTTCTTTTCACTTGTTACGGTTCTTACACACGTCTTTCTCTTTGTCTGCTTACATCAGCGTTTTCGTAAATACTCGTCGTATGCTGGTACTCTTGACCTAACCTTTTTTTAAAATAATTTCGATCTGATCGAGATACGTTCGCCTAGGTCGACTTCTACTAAATTGCCCATTCACACTGTATTTCGTCAATCATATTTTATCCATACTCTCCACGTGTTCAAACCATCAAAGGATTCCTTTATCTATCTTTGTTACCACATCTTTTACACCACAGCGTTCCCTTATCACACTATTACTTTATCCATCAGAGTCATTTCAGCTATACTTCTTAGAATACTATCTTCACTGCATTGATCTTAATTTTATGCTTCATCTGCATTAATTACCATACATAAATGTATGTTGTTTTTTACAATTTTAAAGACAAATTCCAATTATAATTGCAAAATTTTTAAAAAGTATTCTTCAAGTAAAAACTAATTTAAGAAAGTTAATCAAAAGAAGATTTATTGTTATTTTGTAATTATTAAATTAAAATTTAAAATAATAAAGTAGGTATAACTATGTATTCTTTTTTGTTTTTTAATTTAATTACAACACAATAGCACAATTTGGTTAAAAATAGAATTTTGTGAACACCTATGTACCTAGGTTAGGTTAGGTTTCATGTGAGTGGGGCGTGGTCGCCCCTCCACTGCGACCATTAGTAGGTCTATTGTGGCTCACCCCTAGAGGTCACAGTTCACCGCACAATCCAGCCCTTCTCACGAAGTTCATGGTTGTATAGGGTGAGATTTTTTTAAAATCGGTAGGTTCTAGATTGGTGTATCCAAATATGTTGAACCTTATTTTTCCCAGGCCGGGGCATGAACATAGTATATGTTCAGCAGTTTCGTCTTCCACGCAGCAGAACCGACAGTCCGTTTGTTGGTTCAGACCTATCTTTCTGAGGTGGTATCTTAGACGACAGTGTCCTGTAAGCAGTCCTGTTAGAATATGTCGGACCAGTACGTGAGTATTTTCCTCTCCGCCCAGTCCGAAATAATTGTTTTGGCGGCACTTGTGGTGACTCCAAAAACCGGTTCTGGTCCAGTGAACGCAGATTCGGCCCCCTGTTTTGCAAGGGTGTCGGCTTTTTCGTTTCCTTCCACCCCCTGGTGCCCAGGTACCCACAGTAAGGTCACCCTGTTGTTCGCACTACCTACGTACCTAAAGATAACTTAATACTAAAATATTGAGCCAATTTAATATATTTTTAAATTAAACACCCTAAATATTTTTATATTATTTGATTACCTTAAAAATGCTTACTTTGTAGATATGAAGAACTCTGTAAATATGAAAATTATATAAATTTATTTTTCTCCCTACTGTGCAGAAAGCGTCACTTTTGGGCCGCTACGTAAAACGAAGTTGCGGCTTTTCGCCTACAGTAGGAAGAAAAATGGTATACACACCACGAGCATTAAAGTAAGAAAAATATCTCAGAACACATGTATGATGACCTTGGCTTCGCCTCGTTCAACAAACATGTGCTCTAAGACATTTCTTACTTTACTGTCCTAGGTGTGTAATATACTATTTCTTGCTCCCCAAGCCAAAAGTACGGTCTTTTTGGACTCATTTCAGTTCCAAAAAAACTGGCCTGCTTAACTTTCGCGGACAGTTTAAAGTACAGTGCGCTCTCACCAGAGTGGGCTACTTTGCGTATTTGGGTACGACGTGACGGCAGTCTACAGCGTATGTGTATTTATTTGGCTAAAAGTAATCTTACATCCTAATAAAATTAACAATGTCTTATAGTTACAATCAACTTTCTGGCCTAGTGTCTTTATAAACAAAAGAGATACCATCTCATCTCATCTTATCGCAATAATGGACTATCCTATGCAACTTTACAAAACAAAACTTTAGCTGTGGCATTAGATATCTCCAAGGCGTTCGATCGAGTTTGGCACCAGAGACTCCTTGCCAAGCTTCCATCTTATGGCTTGCCCCCTCAGCTGTGTTTTCTGCTTGCTAGTTTTCTCTCAAACAGGTCTCTCTATGTAGTGGTCGATGGAGATTCATCTGACACTCTACTCATAGATGCTGGTGTTCCGCAAGGATCCATTCTAGCACCAACACTATTTTTACTTCACATCAACGACCTGTTGAAAGCAACTTCATGTCCCGTACACAGCTTTGCCGATGATAGTACCCTACATACCGCTTTCTCTTCCAGGGCCCCTATATCAGCCCGTGAAACCAGAAATGAACGAGGAAGAAATTCTCGAATGGGGATCCAATAACTTGGTAGAATTCAATGCAAACAAAACACAAGCATGTCTTTTTTCCAGAAAAGCCGATCTGACTGTGCCTAACATAACTTTGTCAGGAGTAACCATACCACTGAAGTCATCCATATCGATGCATATTTGGAGTGCGGCACCTAAACATATCCTGAAGCTATTGGATTCTGTCCAAAAAAGGGCAATTCGTCTCGTCGGTGATGCCTCAATTACAAACTCGCTCACTTGTCTGGAACACCGTAGAAAAGTTGGCGATTTGTCTCTATTTTATAGATATTTTCATGGGCGATGCTCTTCTGAAATATCAACAATCGTTCCTCCTTTGGCAGTCTCTTCGAGATTAACCCGTCAAGTTCAGTCTTCACACCCCTTCGTGGTCACTTTGGAGACCTGCAGAACATCACTTTCCAAAGACTCATTCATCCAACGAATTGCGAGGCTTTGGAACTCATTGCCTAGGAAGGTGTTCCCCGAGGCATACAACCTCCAGAAATTTAAGAAGAACACCAACTCCTACCTTCTTTCCCTTGGTTCCCACGATGTTCTCTGAACATTACAGGATATCCCTTTTCGTGGGAACCAGAACATATAAAAAAAAACCTGTTTTAACTGAATTATTTCTATCTTAAAACGTCAACGATGTCACAAAGTATATGGTTAATTGATAATAATAAATAATTTGAAGTGTCCAGTGGTTTTTCCGAAACATTTTTACATTGAAAGCCTTGAATATACGCCATGTTTTTATTTTTTCTTACCTAACGGTCCCAAACGGTAGTTGATATTAATATAAACTAGATCTCTGTCCAGAATTATATCTGGACCATATAATCCTCCATGATTAAACATAAAGGCTCCTCCATGAAAATAAACCAGTACGTTCATCTTTTTCGTAGCATTTATGTTTGGCGTATAAATATTTAGGTATAAGCAATCCTCATCGCCTGTAAAAAAATCCAGATATATTAAAATTACATAATTAAAAAGTGTGATGAGCCGATACCATTTTTTAAATTTTGCTTTTAAATTTTTTCTGTTTTTTTTTGCTTTAAATTTTTAAAATGCTAAAGAGGAGCCAAAATAAATATTTATTAGTCTTCCTTCAGTTATTTATTTTTAAATTTAAATAGATTTCATTGAAAAAATGGAATGCAAATGCGATGGAGAAAAGTTTATTATTTGAGAAAGAGGATACACAAGCGCAAGCCCAATTCGGGGACATGAGAGAAGGTTGAAAGAGAAATTAGTTTGAAAGAGATTATGGAAACGTTGAACAGTATGAAATTGTGAAAATCTGCAGGGTATGACAGGATTCCGGTTAAACTGCTAAAGGCTGGACACGGCAGCTAGTCTGCTTACCGCATTTTTAACCTTTGCTGGAGGAGCGGCAGCGTACCAAGAGACTCGTGCAAGGCATTTATCGTTCCGCTTTATAAAGGAAAAGGTAAGCAGCAGTACACTCAGCATCGTTGGCAAACTGTATGCAAAGGTATTGATTAAAAAAGTGACGAATAAAACTGATAAGAAGATATGAGATGTGCAAGCAGAATTTGGTAAAGGAAGATGTATGGATCAGGTATTTTCATTAGAGCCATAGTCGAAAATCTATTGAGTCAAAAGGTTTGCTGCGCTGTCGAAGACTTGGAACAGTAATTGGTAAGGAATGAATTGTGGTCGACATTGTCTATGCATGGGGTGAGTGGTAGTTTGATTCGAGAACTGAAATCACTTTACGAAGATTCAACTGCTTGTGTCAGGACTAACGGAGCTTACACAGACTGGTTTAACATTAAAAATATGTTAGACAGGGATGTGAGGCTTTGCCATGGCTATTTAACTTATACATAGATGGGTGTTTAAAAGATTTAAAAGAGAGTGCCTATGTATGGTATGTATGGATAAAGTAAGTAATAGTAAGATACGGGAACGCTGTGGTGTGAAAGAAGATGTGGCAACAAAGAAAGATAAAGAAATGCTTAGATGATTTGGATACGTAAAGAGGATGGATGAAAGAAGATTGACGATACAGATTTATAAGGCGAGCGAAAATGGGCAAGTCGGTAGAGGTCGATCTAGGCGAACGAATTTTGATCAGATCAAAATTGTTTTAGAGAAATGACAGGTTAAGAGTGCCAGCAACTGACAAGCTTGTATGAAAGCGCTGATGAAAATAGAAGAAGCGAAAGATGTGTGTAAGAACCGTAGCAAGTGGAAAGAAGTGATCTCAGCCTTTCACTACGGGAAAAAACCCTAACTATACATATGTATGAATGAAGAAATATTTCAAGTATTTTTAAACTTTTCTAACTTATTTGGAATAATTATGATCAAACATTGCAAATTCTTATTATTAATATAAAAATATAGTATCTATTAAAGATGTAACTTTAATTAAAATTTGTGGGGTTATCTGTTAATAAGATTGTTGGAGAGAAATTATTGGTTTATAGTAATGGAATGTTTTTTAGTGTACCGATAACCGGACAATTGGTTAAAAAATGCTTGGGTCAATTCTCTGGGGGTTCTAATAGTTTTTCTTACCGGAAACCTTATTTTCACCGGATGGAGAAAAATGATCATATTGTATACATCTCATAATTGTATTAGCTTTCCATATTCCCGACCAACGTTTAGGTCGAACAGGTTCCTGCAAATATTTTATATAGTAATGATGGTTTTTGGTGTACACTTTTAATCAATTTACCTGAAATCTATAGTCTCCTACAGGTGGTGAAGCGTAAGGAACACCTTCAAAAGCATTAAATTCCTTTCCACTAACAGTTCTTTTCACAAAGCCTTCTAATGTTCCTAGTGGTAAGTTTACAATCGGAGTTATAGGTTCTTCGCATTTTACAACTAAAATAATAGAAAGTAAATTTATTTCTTTGATTTATTTGCATTATAGGATTAAAAATTGTTATTAATAAACGTATATTGTAGTTATAATATAAATTACAATACAAAAAATTATTATTTTCATTTATGTTCAAAAAACTTTCTCCATAGTTCCGTTAACAAATTTTTATTACAAGAATAAATATCTTGTATATAATGTTTACCTACAATACGCTGTTCTAACTTTTTTACAATTTACCCATGATTTATATTTAATCAACAGTAAAAAAATTATTCAGATTCATTGATAGGTACTCATATGTGCCGTTTTATTTCCAAGGTAGCAAATGTAAGTGTACCTACATTTTTTTTACGAATTACACAAGTGTGAAGTTATATATAAGTATAGTGTCATTGGATAAAACAGATACGTTAAAAATTAAAGAAGTTTATAATCTTTGATTTATCCTATCTAATAGAACATACTGACCCTTATAATATTCCCTCTTATTCTATTTGTACCACTGTTAACAAAAATAATTAAATTTCTTAGTCTGATGCATTAAAAATGTTATAAAAGTGTTAGGGCGATTAATGTTTATTAAAATTACAAGTTTTTAAGCGGTACAAATCATTTGGAGAGGGTCGTCAAGCAGTTGAAGACAAACTTCGTTCAGATAGGCTATCAACCTCAAATTCTGATGAAAACATTACAACTTGTACTCTTTAATTATCGATTGACTTAAAGAGACTTCGCAGATATTGTTGATATATAAAAAGGATCAATACAAACAATTTTAAAGGTAAAATTTGGTCTTGTTTTGTGTGTCTTCTCATCTCGTTCCAAAAGATTTGAATTTGTTCGAGAAACAACTTCGTGTTAAAGTGACTGGAGAAAAAAGAATTGAATCTATGCTTACGACAAAGTACATACTAAGATTTCTAACGAAAAACCAATTCTCATAGATAAAGTAAACGAAAACCGAAACGACCCGCCGGACATCCAGCCAGGCACTATAGCATATAAAAAACAATCCGACAGACAATCCAAAACTAAACACTAAATATATTATAGCATTTAACGGCATAACCGTTACAACACCTCAAAATGAATACCACAAACCATTCCTTAAACCTCCTAGAAAATTGACACAGGACGATGCTCATTTAAAAGGCAGCAGGCCAGAAGATTAAGATAAAGAGTCTTAAGGAAAATACCGGCATCCTCCCATTTAAACTCGGACCCGCGATAATAAAAATTGCCTTTCATATATTATATTCCCACAAAAATCTTGTGAGTCCGCATTGCACCAATTAGTTGGGATAATAAAAGACTCGCTAACAATCAAGATATTGCGCTAGGTACTTTCTAAGACATAGAAAGGGCCTTTAACAATACCTCCTTGCGGCAGCTGGGGACCGATGAAACCAGCTGCAGATGGATAGGAGCCATGTTACGAGACAAAAAGGCGTATGCGACCATGTTCTGTGATAGTGTGGAGACGGGTAGCTGGGGATGTCCTCAGGGATGGGTACTCTCTCCCCTATTATGTAATCTAGTGGTTGATGATCTAATACGCCAACTAAACGACAGTGGAATTTTTGCTCAGAGCTATGCAGATGACACTGTCATTCTAACCCAGGGCAAATTTTCAAGCACACTGGAAGAACTAACTCAAGGAGCTCTAAACCAGGTGGAACAATGGTGTCAGGATAGCGGACTAATCCTAAAAAGACTGCACTAATAGCTTTCACCAAGAAACGAAACTTGGACCTGCATGGGAGAACACTGCAATACAGTGAGGGTACAAAATACCTCGGGGTCTTTCTGGACAAGAAATTGTCATGGAATACCCACATGCAACATATCTCATACAAAAGCAAAATGATGCTAATGGCCACAAAAAGGGTCATTGGGGACTGAAACCGAAAACAGCTTATTGGCTATACACGGCTGCGATAATACCCAAGATAACATAGTGCTCTATTTGCTGCTGGACCAAAATACGGCAATCCCAAACCGTAAATACACTCAGCAGTATACAAAGGCTAGCTGGCCTATGTGTTACGGGGGCTATGAGAACAACCCCCACTGATGCTATGGAAGCAATGCTAAACCTCTAGATATTTATATCCGAGTCAAGGCAAAACAATGCGCATATAGACCAGAACAACAAAACTGTTGGAAAGGTACTAAAACACATGGACATACAACCATAGATAATATAATTAGACACCCATTTCTAGAAATGGCAACTGATTATATGAGTGCAGAAATATCCTTTAAGACAAGGTTCACGCAAAACTCAGGGATGACGAAGGAAATAATAATCAACCTAGTGAACTCATCTGGTACACAGACGAATCAAAAACCAGCGAAGGAACTGTCTCAGGTGTCTACTCTTTAAAACCCAAATATGAGCTAACAAGCTTATTGGGAAGACATGCCTCGGTCTTCCAAACTGAAGTACATGCCATAAACGCTTGTGCTGTTAAAAATATGAGACGAGGATATAAAAAGAAAACAATCCTCATTAGATCAGATAGTCAAGCATCACTTAAAGATTTGGCATCACGGAAAATAACCTCAAAAATTGTCCGGGAATGTACCGGAAACCTACGAACCTTGGCTAACCATAACAAGGTCGCTTTGTCGTGGGTGGCAGGTCATAAAGGTATTTCTGGTAACAAAAAGTGGACAAACTAGCTAGGCGGGCTTTTGGAACACCATTTATTGGGCCAGAACCAATAAAAGGGATATCCAAGGCCAGCATTAAAGCAGCGATTAATGGTTAGTTCCACTCTTAACATCAGCTAAAGTGGGCACAGCCAGGGGGAGTTGGGCACAGCAACTTAATACTGAAAGAACCCTCACCTAAGCAGGCAGAGAAGCTGCTGTCGCTAAGTAGGGAAAAACTTAGAACATTTATAGGGCTTTGTACCAGACACTGGTTTTTAAGGAAACATCTGCACAATAAAGGCGTGTCTAATACAGAACCTATATGCAAATTATGTAATGAGGAGAAGGAAACAGCCACTTATATTATCTTCGAATATGAAGCCACCGCCTAGTGAAGGCACTACCTGGGGTGTATACAAGACCAAAGGAGTGATCCACCTGTGGCAATAGCAGTACATGAGCTTCTACTCCTTAACAGGAGAATTAAAGAAATGGGACTGGAAAGGTACAAAAAGCAGACGATGCTGTGCCTAGCGAAAAATTAGACCTCTTCCACAACTCCTATTTATTCATTCATTTATTCGTTCCCTCTGGTTAATCCAGACATTTTTTAATATTACCGCTTATATGCTATTCCAAATGCTAACCAGACTTCAATAATTTCACCCTTTACCTTACTAACTCTCGGTAAGGACAAGAATCAATATCAATGCCTTGACCTTCAGTCAAATTTCCTGTGCAACAACAACAAATTGCAAATATTACGAGAAAACCCGGATTGTGTCACAACTATCATTAAATTCATTATTTTAAAACTGTAAACCGATCCCTATAAAAGTTTGTGTACAAAAACGGAAAAAGCATTATTGAAGGAAGTCGAATTACATTAGAAGGAATTAGTGAGTTATTTTTTCCAACTACAAATATCAAAGAGATCACCCTTAAGAAAACCCAAGGAACATGCAAATTACTGGGCGTCTATAGAATTTTCTGGGACACTTTGCATCATTATTTTTATTTATATATTGTATACAAATAAAAACCTTAATAGCAACATGTAAAAACAACAAGAACTAGCACAGCCCGACGACGCAACTCAAGTAGTTCCACCACAGTTCCGCCCTTAAGTTCCTTTTTAGGGATGGAATAGTTATTGACCCTTAAATACCTGACTTAGCAAACGATTGAACTAGAAACAACGCAATATATGGGCATAGAATCGTTTATCGTCATCAACGACATATGAGTGGACGACTCGATATTATTACATTTTTTCCTGTTTCGAATCAGAATGACTTAATCTTTGCAACTGTTAACTAGTACATTTTAATAAATTATAGTTAAATAATATTCTAATAATATTTTGTTATTACAAAACGTACCTATTTACATATTGAAGAACATAAATAAAGAGCAATAATTGTATTAGGCATATTGTGAAAAATCATCTTATTTTAAGGTCTAGAATCTACAATTCATAGATTGGACATTCTTAATGAATCACCCTGTATAATTAAATTTTTAAAAATAGACAATTATCTTAAAATTTGATATTTCGTTTTGATAGCTACAGAAGAAAACTTTATTGGGTAAGACTATTTTTTTTTATAAGTTAGGCATAAGTAATTAAAACTAGACATAGTGAACCCAGACTTTAAATTCGTGTTGACTTGTATAATCCACAAAAAAAATGCAATCAATTTTAGAAGAAACAATAAAGTTTTCGTTGGATATTTAAAGAAAAATTTAAAAAATTGCTGCTAATTTTGGAGATTATAAATTCTTTAAGAGGTATAAATTAAATCGATATTTAAAAGTAAAGAGTGACAAGTAATTATTGCTAAAAAAATGCTGTGAACTTATTTTCATACCTCAAAAACATATTAACTTTTTAAGGTTTTTCCTTTACTTCTGATCACAATTCATTTCTAAATACTATAATAATACTATAATATTAATTTACTCACCTTTTAAAAGAAAAAACACAATTGAATAGGTTAGAAACATATTTCCGAACTACCTACTTGTTAATAGCTACTGCTCTCGTATTTGTTTGTTTGAAATTTACATATCCGTTTTTTCTTTTATCGGAGTTTATCATGTTATTTAAATGTTTACAATTTACTAATAATACATTAAAGTTAATGTAATTTCTATTTTTGTTGTTGGAAGGCAGTGACGGTGGCTATTAATACTTTTATACAGTGCTTTCAGTTTAAAACCAGCCAGTCCAAATAACTTTTGATTTTGCCTAAATGTAAAAAAAAACAAAACACACATTGAATTTTAAATCAAGTGGGAGATTTAAAAATGTTATTTTGCTGTGTTCAAGTGGCATCCCTTTAACATCCCCCACCCCTTCTTAAAAATGTCACATAGCAACCACTACCTTGTGATGCATCAAATGAAAACCGATGAAAAATGCAAATCAGCCATATAAATAACAATTTCCTTATTGATTTATTTTGCAGATAACATTAAGCATTGCGAAATTACAACAGAAACTAAAATGAAGTTAATTACAAACAGCTCATTAAATGTATTTACGGTAACTGTTCAAAGTGTGCTCCTTTATTTTGTATGCAATATTATAACCTATTTTGAAAATTTTCTTGAACTCTTTGCAAAGTTTCGCTAGTAATTCGTCTACATTCTTCAGTTATTCTAAACTTTACTTCTTCAATGTCTTCGGGAGGAGTTTTGTAAACTAATGTTTTTAAATATCCCCACAGAAAAAAGTCAAGTGGTGTTAGATCTGGAAATCTTGCCGGCCATTCTATAAAACCCCTTCTGCCAATCCAATGTTTTGCTAGCTATTGTCTTACTGCTAGTGCGTAATGTGGTGTAGCTCCGTCCTTTTAAAGGTATATATTCTGTTCATCTAGGACCATATTTCCCTGTGCATCAACTTGTCTTTCGAGTCACTGAGTAATAAATAGAACAATTTCATTTCCTTGTAAGTGTAGGTACAATTCTCCCGTTAGGTTTTGGTCAATAAAAAGTGGTCCAGTTACCTCATATCCTAGAATACCAGCCCATACATTGATCTTCGCTGGAAACTGAGTGTTATCCTGTCGAAACACGTAAGGATTTTTATCATCACAGTACCTACAATTATTTTTGTTAACAAAGTCATTTAAATAAAACGTTGATTTATCACTAAAAAAATATTTTCAACCAAATTTGCAGAAAATACATCATTTTAAAATAATTTAAGATTATACAGCTACAAATAATTGCTAATTTAACGTCACAAATAACTAACTAAATATACTATTAATATTTTTAAAACAAGGAAACAAAATGACAAAAAATGTCAAAAAAGGTGACTTGTATTCAGAAGTAAGTTAATTGATCCCTTATTAGACATCTACCTATCCAACAGTGGCGTAGGTCGTTTTTGTTATGTCTCATTTTGTTTTTTGTTATCTGCAAAATAAATTAATAGAATAAATTCTTGTTTATATGGCTGATTTGCATTTTTATTGAGTTGTCATCCCGCTTGATTTAAAATTCGACGTGTTTTTTGTTTTTCTTACATCTACGCATAATCAAAAGTTATTTGGACTGGCTGGTTTTAAAATGAAAGCACCGTACAAATGTATATAATTATAGGTACTCTATGAGTGAGTACTTGATATTAGTCTCTATTCTAAAAATATCGTAAACTCTGTTTCGAGATTCAATTGTTCTGTACAGTTAAGTTGTGATTTTTGTGCTAGTTATACGTACTCTAAAATTGTTGGTATGTAGAGATGAATTATTATTGTAAGAATCACTTACGGTTAAATTAGTCGGAGTAGGATGAAACATCAAAAAACACGTCGGTGCTGAATAACCCTGCTTGACAATAAACAAAGAAGTTCGCGCATATATTTTTAAGTTAATCGTTGTTAAGTAAGTTTCGAGAAATGATTTATAATGATTCAAACTAGGAAACAAAACGGAAGACTATCACCATAAAGTAAACAGCAAAAATTTCATGAAATATTTAAAAAAAGATGTATACCTACTTAACGTTTTAATAAACTTCGTTGTGGTGTTGAATAATGCTTGAATCACAACACAGTGGGGACCCATTTCCGAATTTTTCGTAAAAATAAACAGATATGCACAATTGGCTAACTAAAAGAAGTATATTTTACCAAGGTAACAAGATTTATTAGATTAGATTTTACTAATGTTAATAGATGTTTCTTTATGTTACATAAATGAAGAGAATTATTTATTTTATAAAAATTGAGGTGATTCAGTGCATACAGAACAGACTTAGAATCGGAAATTATGACTGCGTCTGTAGTTATTCTATTTTAAATTATCCACTTTAGTGGAGAAGACCGAACAAAGATCGGGATGTTTACCGAAATGGGTATAAAAGGCGAAACCCGTTTCATTTTCTGATTTTGATCCCTTGTATAAATGTGGAGATAGTTGTTATATCGACTCATTATGGATTGGAGGAGTGCTTGGTTGTAAGAATTTATTTCATTATATTCAAGAAATTTTACAGTTGTTGAACATTACTGCGTCTAGGTCAAGACTAAATATCGGAAAACATTTTAGGATAATGGCGAAAACGATGCACTATGGATCGAGATGAAAGTTTTGTTAGACAATTTACTTTAAGAAACAGGACTGTCACTAGTAGTCTATTTGTGCTTTTTTGGTCAACTTTTTTTAGCAGTCTCAAAAAATTATAGCACGCCTCTGAAGGCAGGGGTCGCTGTAGTAAAATGTGCGGATGATGTGTCGCTGAGCTGGCTTACAAAGTGTGACATCTCTCGTCGAGATGGCACCAGACTTAAAGTGGTGGAATTGGATGTGCTTAAAAAGCATAACAGAGTGGCGGCCTGGGTCCCGGGACCTCCCGAACTCACCGACTACCTGAGAGGGTAGCCTAGCGTTCTAAAACTCAGAACGCTTGACTTTAACCATTTCTTAGAATGGACAGGGTCATCTTTAAGGTGAGCCGAGTCCGTGAAGAGGAGGAAATGACCATGAAGGTTCAACTATCAGTCTGGCCATGAGAAATGAACAAAATGGGGGTAGGCTTCACTCATATTAACTTGCATCACAATAAAAGTGCCCAGGCTGTTCTTGTCATTTGGATGCACACAGCTATTTCCCGAATACAAGAACCTTGGTTTGCCAATGGCGGTATCTGGGGACTAGTATAATGCGGAAAACTATACAAGTCTTTGGGTGAAGCAAAACCTAGTGCCTGTATAGCGGTAAAAGGCACTGATGCAGTACTAATACCGACTTTCTATTCTAGGGACGAGGTACCAATCGAGCTAAAGATCGGAGACTAAGAACATTCGGTGAAGAGGATCCTAGTGTACTCAGTTTTCTTTGATGGAATGGGCGCGCTGCCGCACTACCCTATGAAAGAACTGGTGCGATTATTGGATGCAACGCAAATGCACATCACACTGTCTGGCAGAGCACTAACACCAACAGAAGAGGTGAGTGCTGTTGAAATATCTAGCGTTAAGACCTAGAGATTCTCAACAGAGAAATCGACCCTAACTTCTATACCGGAGACATTCTGCAAGGCAGTAAAGGGATTGCCCGAGACTGTTAGTCTTTGTAGAATTCTGGCTAGAAATCCTGATGCTACCCTTGAGGCAATTAGGATTCCAGATGGAAGCATTGTGACAGGGGAGTAATGTCTAGTACACATGCTAGAAAAAAACTCCTAGAGGAACTGCCAGTATCCAAGGGTAGATCGCGCAATCCAGATTGGGAGTTGGCATCGGGGAGAACGGACAGGGTGAAACAAGCCATCAACTCATTTAAGTTCTTTTAATCGGCAGGATCAGACCGGATATTTTCGGTTCTATTACAAAAAGAACTGGAGTTAATATATGGGCCTTTTACCATAATTTTGAGGGTGCAGCAACCGCTGCACCTAAATCACCATGTATATCCTATGGGCTCTTCACTCGGCTGGTTTAGTCTATAATGAGCAGCTAGGGAAAAAAGGCTTTATTGTAGACTCCTTTTTAGATACTGAAAGTGCCTTTAAAGCGGCGAGTGACAGCTTCACAAAGTACAGTAGAGGTCACTGGATGGGTGAGGAGAGGCTCCCCGCAAGAAGGAGACTCTCTCCACTCGTATGGTGTTTAGTGGCCGATAGGCTTCTCGAAGCACTGAACGACAAATGGTTCTTCATAGCGTATGCTAATTATTTGGCTATCCTTATATGAGGTCCCTTTCTAGGGTCACTTCTAGAGCTCACTCAAACACCTTGAGGTTTCCACAAGGTATCCTGTCCAATCCCGTGCTTAGTATGAGATAGGACAGAATACCAGCTATTCGTGTCTGGGAGAGACCATTTAAGGTATGATACCCTAAACGAGTTTCAGCGGGTTTCAGAAGGAACTGCTCCTTAGCTCATTATTATTATTGTTATTAAATTAAATATAATTTTAGGAAAAGAGTTTATTAGAGTATGTTAATAACACTAATAAGTTTAAATTATATTTTTTAATTTTTTTAAATAAAAAAAAATAATGTACACTTTATTTTTTTAAGTCTTTCATTGGATTGTCACACTATATTTTTTTTACATTATATTTTCCTAACTACTTACTTATCACTACGTGGAAATAATCTAATAAGATCTGAAAATTTTTAACCAAATTGTGGTTTAGCAGCTGATAAATTAAAACAAGTTAATTTTGACATTCATTTAAACCATAACCTATTTTTTTCAAAAAAATTATGTTAAGCAAAAATTTAAAAATAACCTAAAACAGCTATATTGTATAAAACTCAAATTTAAATTTTTCTTTATTTTAAAATAAAATAAGTTACTAATTGATGTTTCTTTGATTATTTATAAAACATTATCTACATTATCTTTGTGAGGATAAAATCAAGTAATCTATTTTTTGTTGAGTTATAGCTTTTCATGCTCCCTGCAAAGCCTAAAATAATTTTTGGCGTTTCTGAAATTTTTTTCACCTCTTAAAACTCTTCCTTAAAGCATGTCATATACATGCTCTATTGGATTTCCGTCCGGTGAATACGCAGGCCACGGCAATACTTTGATACTTTTATCATCTAGAAAACTAACCACTGTTGCCAAAATACGTGGTCGTGCTTTATCATGCATTAGTACTAAATTTTCTTTAATGGCTGCGGAATATTGAAGCACAATTGGCCAAAGTATTTTCTTAAAAAATGTGTGTAGCTTAACGAAATCGTATCTCCTATGTAAGAATAAACCTCTTGTACATTTTGCAATCGTGCTTCATTGCCCATTACTCTCCTATAAAGCCACCAATAGTATTCATATATTATTAATGATTTAAGGTAAAAATACAAAACAAATTTGAAGGCAATGACGATGTATTAGCAATTTATAAAAAATAATTTTTTTTTAAAGTTTACATTTATTTATTTTTGGGAAAAAGTTTTTCATTTTCTGCTAACGGTAGACTATCCCAGAATTTACTATTTCCTACGTCTGTTGTATTTTTTATGACAGTTAGGAATGGCTTGATTATGTGCAGTTGTATCAAGGGATCGGTCGTATTTTTAGAAATAGGAGCCCATAATGGATTAGTATTAGGCTTCCTGAAACATACAAATGCATTTAATACATAAAATAATATCACAAAAATGCCAGTACCGTATATCGAGTATCCCACAATATTTTAGACTAAAAAGGGGAAAAATATAATTCTCTGATATTTTATCAAACGCAATGAAGCTATGTTACGGACAATTTTTTGTTTGTAACGATTACCTTTTTTGATGGTATCCCGATAGGCTTCCGGCCAATCTCAGCCGAGACACGGGCATAGTTCGGATTCCATAACACAAAAAAAGTAAAAATATAAAATTTCGGCGAAAAAATTTAATTTTACCTTTTACGAACTTTCCTTTCCTCTATAATCAACTGAAAGTAGGAGAGGACATAGAAATAGAAACCTCTTCTTGGACCAGAGAAGGTTAATTTAGGTAAATTTAATCCTGATGGAGGGAGGGCTTTTGCTATCCTTATTCAACCATAGGGGCTTCCATATCTCCGTAGGTTAAGCTGGTGCACTGTATAGTCTTTGCACCTTTTTTATTTTATATTTTGGATTACAGTTCCAATGGAAAAACTTATTTTTACCATTTTTTGCAACAAAAGCGTAACAACGAAAAAAAAATCCAAGTGAATCATTATTTTAAATCCAAAAAGAGAACTTTTGGCTATGCGAGAGACTTATTTTTACACACAAAAAATATATACTTTACGTTTATCGAGAGTGAAACATTAACGACTTCTTTCGAGAGAGTATTATTAGCAACGGCTTTTATTCTAGAAAAAATGGCCTGCACTATAATGGCGCACGACGGTTGTTTCTTAATATTAAACACATTTTAGTGTTCAATTTTGCGGCACTACATTTTTGGGTATCCGAGATAACCACCTAAATGTGACACCATTTAAGAATTTCTATTACTTTTTAAATGGATTGCAGACGAGTTTTACAACAAATTCTTTTAGGTTTTCTATTGCCTGCAACAAGATCCTTTCTGTTGTGAATGTTTTTAAGCCTATTAGGCACTTATTTTATTTTCAGCATAAGATACGTTCATTTTTGGGTGTTTTCGCCAGGTTCCTTTTGAAATCTTTTGTCAATATCTATGGCTATATCTCTTTCAAAAGCGCTTACTGTTATTACAGCATCACCAATCAAAGTGCGCCTTTACTCTCAGTAGGTATTTTTATAAGTTCAGTTTCGTTTTGTCAACCTTAAATCAAAAAGGAAGTTGTTTTTCGTCAAGTGAGCCTCTGATGCTGGATCTACCCAGAAGGTAAGGAGGGCTACCCCCGATTTACTTAGCACTCTCCAATTATCTATGTTGAAGTCGTTCTGGTTTCGAACATACCTCAGGAATCATCATTTGTTTCATTACGGCTTTCCTAAAATTAACCAGTGACAATCACCGGATGACGAAGTTTCCAAATATTATTTTAACAATAAACGTCAATAAGCGTCGATTTCGGTTGAAATTAATTTGATTACATTATCTGTTTCGACAAAAATAAAGGTGAGTTAATTTCATAACGAATGCTGTACTCAATTAATTTGTTTTGTTTTGAAAATGATTTAATTGTCTGTTTTCGAAAATTATTACTTAAGTTACTCTTATTTCGATTGATGCATTCAAAAGTGTGTGGTTTGAATTAAGAAAGCAAATGTTTCTTTTTTGAGTACCCAATTGTATCCGCATGCGGTCCAGATTCGGTAAACCATCTGATATTTATGTATATGTAATCCATTACTAGTGTAACAATTTTAATAAAAAACATTTTTTTCTTTCTAAATTGAATAATGTGTTTTGATGTTAAATCTGTTCGCTAAAATACTTTTATTTATTTACCTAATAGTTAATATCAGTCTAAGCCACAGCAAAGCGTGGCCTGGTTTAGCTGGTAATTGAATAAAATCAAAAAACATCATGTATCCCTAACGTTAAAGTAAATTAAATAAAATCATAAATATAATGAAAATATGATAACCCTTATATAATCAACGCTTATCAAACCATTTGAATATTTATTAATAAAAGATAAGGTGTAAACTGTTATAGCCTCGGATTCGGATTTTAATTGCTTTGTTGATATTTGTTTTGATCCTGTACATCGATACGGAAAGTTTAATTTAAAATTATTGACCATAAGGTTCATTTAAGAAAACGTAGGTACTTTTCAAGAAAAAACTAACAATTTTAAAGCATAAAAATAGGTCTACCACCTGGTTTTGTTACTTAAAACTGAGTTAAACTAAAAAAATATATATATATTTTTTGTTAATAGGATTATTTTATTTGTGTAATTTTATTGAATTTTTTTTGAGTTTAATGTTTTGGTAAAACATGTATGTTAGACAAAATATTATTGGCAAATTAACCTGGAATGCACACCTGCAAGCTGTAGTACCAAAGTGTAAAAAGACACTTTTGACAGCAAGGCGAGCCCATGGCCAATCGTGAAGGTTAAAACCGGTGATAACATTGTGGCTTTACACCATTGTAGTGAGGTGAGAAAAATGTGAACAGATTGTGGTAAATACTACACTATCGACGATGCAAAGACTGGCATGTCACTGTATAACAGGTGCTATAAAAAGCACGCCAACGGCAGCAATGGAAACCCTCTTCAACCTCCCGCCATTACAGGTCATGATAACGGTTAAGGCTAGGATGACGGCGTACAGACTGCAACTTATGAATGTCTGAAGGCCTAGACCCTATTGACACGCGGGCATCACAGACTGAATCTCTGACCCCATCTTCGAGATGATCAGTGACTGGCAGCCCGTGTCCTTTTAATTTAACTCAAACTTTAGAGTGGGCCTAAAACCACCGGTGGATGGGAAAAAAAGGCCATCTAATGAACTAACGTGGTTCACGGATGACTCAGTGATGAGCAGAAACTTTGTGGCTGGGATATATGTGAGGAGACCCAAGATAGCATAACAATGCGACTGGGAAGCCATACCACAATATTGCAAGCCGAAGTTGCCGCAATCATGGTTTGTGCACTAGAGAATCTTGGAATTGACCTGAAAAACAGGAACATAGGAATTCTCTCAGATAGCCAAGTGGCACTTCAAGCAATTTAGAGTTGCCAAGCCAGCTCGAAGCTGGTGAAAAAATGCCAAATGTCCTGAGAAATTTTGCAAAGCACAACCGAGTTGAACTTGCGTGGGTGCCAGGATACATGGGTATTGAATGGGGATCTTTTGGAAAACCAATATGCAGCCTTTGTGAGGATGAAGAGAAAACATAGTTCCATGTCATATTTCATATTTAACTGTGACGCCCCCACTAGCTGGTGCAGCTAGTATGGGGATATTACGACTTAAACTGATGCGGCACGTACAAAAAACATGATAAGAGGTTTTATATATTTAAGTTAAAAGCTTAGCTTAGTCAGAAGACTAGTTGGTTAAGGGCCAACTTAGCTAAAAGGTGTTAGCAGCGGAATGCAATAAGCTTAGAACTGCAGAAAACAAATTCAACATAATAATTATCGTACTAATTTATTGTTTGATTGTCCGTTGTTTCTTTCCTCACACTAATTTCATTAAAAATATTTTAGGAAGCGAGAGTGATTATGTACAAATACAGCGACTCATTTGACAATAGTTTTCCTTTATTTAAAAAACATTAAGTTTTATCAAACGCTGTTTTTAAATTAATCTAATGTATTATCCAGCTTTCGTAAGCATTTTATAATTTTTATTCGAGTCTATAATTAATGTATATACAGTGTAGAACAGCAAATTGGAATAAAATCAATATTTAAATTATTGTGCATATTTATAAAAAATCTCTAAACACTTCAACGAGTGACAATTATAACTTTCAAATTTTTAAATTTGAAGTAAGAGCTTAAGAGTTTATTTAAATTTACAGCAACACGTTAAAAACTTAATAAGTAGGTAATATTGTTAAATTCTAAATAATATAAAAAATAAAACATTAATTTTTATTAAGGAGTTGGTTAAAATCCTCGCCTAAACATCTTGACAACATTCTTAACTTAAATAAAACTGCCTTCTAACGTTATTCAACATTTGTGGTGTAGCCGACCTAATCAAAACTACCTAAGTCTGCTAAATTAAGTGCTTTAGTTTTGTGTACTATACTTTTCACATATCCCTGCAAGTAAAAATCCAATAGCGAAAGATCAAGTGATCGTTCTGGCCATTCCAACGAAGTTCCCATTAATAATGGGGACATTTAGTTTTAACAGGATGGTTTTTCAAGTCACAATGTACGAGCAGTGACACAATTTCTCAAAACAACGTTTTCTCATCGTTTAATATCTACACGTGGTACGATCACGTGGCCTCCCACACCATCAGATTTATCTCCAAATGATACAACTTTGTGCCAACATTACACCAAATCTACTCAACAATATCTTTGTTTCTCAGATTTGGTTTTGTTGCAATATTAATGTTTTTAAATATGTAGAATATTTATTTTATTTTATTTTTTTTTTATGTTCTGGTTCCCACGAAAAGGGATATCCTGTAATGTTCAGAGAACATCGTGGGAACCAAGGGAAAGAAGGTAGGAGTTGGTGTTCTTCTTAAATTTCTGGAGGTTGTATGCCTCGGGGAACATCTTCCTAGGCAATGAGTCCCAAAGCCTCGCAATTCGTTGGATGAATGAGTCTTTGGAAAGTGATGTTCTGCAGGTCTCCAAAGTGACCACGAAGGGGTGTGAAGACTGAACTTGACGGGTTAATCTTGAAGAGACTGCCAAAGGAGGAACGATTGTTGATATTTCAGAAGAGCATCGCCCATGAAAATATCTATAAAATAGAGACAAATCGCCAACTTTTCTACGGTGTTCCAGGCAAGTGAGCGAGTTTGTAAGCGAGGCATCACCGACGAGACGAATTGCCCTTTTTTGGACAGAATCCAGTAGCTTCAGGATATGTTTAGGTGCTGCACTCCAAATATGGGAACAGTACTCCAGTACAGGTGTGATCTGTGCCTTATAGATCATAAGCAGCTGACTGGAGGAGAAATAGCTCTTGGCACGAAACAAAAAACCAAGTTTTTGGGATGCACTTTTGGCAATGGACCTCACGTGATTTTCTCAGGAAAGGTTATTGCTGATAGTAATACCAAGCATCGATATGGATGACTTCAGTGGTATGGTTACTCCTGACAAAGTTATGTTAGGCACAGTGAGATCGGCTTTTCTAGAGAAAAGACATGCTGGTGTAGTTAATTATTTGATTATTTATCGCGAATATTTATTATATTTTGTGCTGGTCGAATGGCTATCTCCAGGTCACTCTTAATACAACTGTAAAGGTTGGTGTTAAAAATTTCGTAGCTACAATTATCCAATATCCAATATTTATTCCACGTTACCTACCAAACATGTGTGTATTTTGCGTATTAGTTTAACAAATATTAACTACAGTAACACTGCGCAATTTAATTGTTATCAACGTAATAATACCTTTATGAGTACGAGATGTTTAAACGGAATATAAACGAGTACTGTAATAACACCTAAAGGACGTGTAGGATCGTATACTTTATTTCATACTGTCTTTAAATCTTTATTAAGATGAAGAAAATGTTGTAGTTATTACAATTTAAAAAAATATTAGTTGACAATCGTGTCAACTTAACATTGATAATGTTTTCCATAGTTAATTATGATTGTGTTATGCTTGTCACTGTCAAATAAATTAAAATAATAGATATTATTATATTCTTTTTTTTCATCAAAACGGCAAAAAGATGTACTTGGGTTAGGTTAGGTATCATGTGAGTGGGGTGTGGTCGCTCCTCCACCGCGACCCTTAGTAGATCTATTGTGGCTCACCCCTAGAGGCTACAGTTCACCGCACAATCCAGCCCTTCTTACGAAGTTTATGGTTGTATAGGGTGAGATTTTTTTAAAATCGGTAGGTTCTAGGTTGGTGTAACCAAATATGTTGAACCTTATTCTTTCCAGGCCGGAGCATGGACATAGTATATGTTCAGCAGTTTCGTCTTCCACGCAGCAAAACCGACAGTCCGTTTGTTGGTTCAGACCTATCTTTCTGAGGTGGTATCTTAGACGACAGTGTCCTGTAAGCAGTCCCGTTAGAATACGCAGGTCATTTCTGCTTCATTCTGGGATCTGCTTAGTTGTGTTTCTCGAGGGTTTAGGTAGAAACGCCTTCGAGTGATTTAACCCTGGTATATCGGACCAGTACATGAGTATTTTCCTCTCCGCTCAGTCCAAAATAATTGTTTTGGCAACACTTGTGGTGACTCCAAAAACCAATTCTGGTCCAGTGAACGTAGATTCGGCCCTCTGTTTTGCAAGGGTGTTGATTTTTTCGTTTTCCTCCACTTTCTGGTATCCAGGTACCCACAGTAGGATCACCCTGTTGTTCGCAACAAGGTACTTTAGGGATTCAAAGCAATTCCATACAAGTTTAGAATTTATCTTGTTGGAGCTCAGTGCTTTTAAAGCAGCCTGGCTGTCTGATATTATACTTATGTTTTTGTTTGCTAAAGGTCTGTTGGTCAACTCTCTTGCACACAATTCGATAGCGAAGACTTCAGCCTGAAATATTGTAGCATTCCTGCCAAGACCGGTAGATATTTCAATCTTTGGTTTTCTGCTGAAAACACTGGCCCCAACTCTTTCAGGGGTTTTTGAGCCATCTGTGTACATTACGTATTCAGTCTCTGGGAAGAGAATTTCTCCCCTCACCCATTCGTCGAAAAGAGGACTTTGAACGACTTTTCTACGTTTATTTTTGTGGCTAGCAAGTCAGGAACCATCCCGAGAATTTGGAGGTTTTTTCTTTCACTCAGTATCCCGGAGTGATCCCCGAGTTGCTCTTCATTAATTTGCCTTTTCAAAGACAGAAATATGTAGGAGGCTATCCTGGCCTTCCTCTCTAAGAGAATATCTAGAGGAGGAAGATGTAGGAGGTGTTCCATCGCTGCCGTTGGTGTGCTGGACATAGCTCCAATTATGGCCAGGCAAGCCAGACGCTGCAGGCCAGCAAGCTTTGCTCTAGCTGTCTGTTGTAACCCTTTGGTCCACCAGACTACTGAACCATACGTGACCATAGATATTATCATTGTTTAATTAATCCAGTAAATCTGTTTGGGGTTCATTCCCCAAGATTTGCTACATACTCTTCTGATATTCCAGAGAGAAAACCTGGCTTTGTTTATTGTTTTTTCACTTTCGATGCAAATGGAATGCTCTCTCCGTATAGGACAGGCTGCCGAAGCTTATCTAGCTTTTTCCTGTTTGTAAAAGGAATAATTACAGTTTTCCGGGGGTTGACAGACACCTGTTCCCTCTCGCACCATCTGTATACTATGATAAGGGCTTCTTGGAGGATGTTTGAGATCGTCGCTTCAAATTTCCCTCTAACTATTATAACCAGATCATCCGCATAGCATTGAAAATCTACTCCCTGCATGGGAGTACATAGTTTGTACATAATGTAGTGATATTATTTACCGTTCTTAACTTTTTTTGTCTAAAAAAGATTTGCTCCTTTATGACAATAACAGGGTAATATTGTTAGGCAACACATTACGGTATCAAATACTTAAATGTTTGATTTACCTGTCGCAAATCATTACAGGGTAAGTGGATTTACTAGATAATGTAAAATAAAATATATAACAACAGTTTATTTTTAATATTTTGTAGTAAAAAAAAAAATTACCCAGTTTTCACGTATGTTGTAACCATTTTCACCATAAGTTGAATCATTGATCGATCTTCTAGGGTTGACCAAGTATTCATACTTGTTTTGAATACGTATGAAGTGTCATCTGCATGAGAAACTCCTAAAAAGTTTAATATATTTTTTACAATTATTATTTTATTATTATTATTAATAATATTATGTATAAATACAAATAATGATCATCTGTCAATAGAATGTTCTTACTGACAGTTGAATGTAACCTCAGTTCTTAATTAATAAAAGCTCGAGTTTCTCTAATTCAAACTTTCACTAAGTTTTCAAAAAGCAACTACACATTAATTATTACAAATCAAAGTATGTTGTAGTAAACCAGTTTTAGCAACAACAATTATTTCAAAATTAATAATTAATATTAATCTCTTTAAACATAAAACATCAGGAAGGAGCGTAGACTCAGACAAGTGTTGACCGGAATGAAGTGTGCATATGGCCGACTACTGCTTCTATTTTGACAGAGGCGTAGAGCTTAAAATATAAAAAAAAAAAACAAAATACTTGTAAATGCTAGAAAAAAATTACATCTTAGTTAACAATTTTGCAATCCATTGAAAATTATTCAAAATTTTGGAACGAAGTTCCTTATCGCACGTTGTGGAGACCGGGGCTAGCCAGCTAGAATGCGTTAGTCGCTATTTCTCTTCTTCTACACTTATTGCCTGCAGAGAGAGAGGAAGAGAGTAAGTAATCCGACCACTCGCACCGCACATTTATTATTAATTAACTTGAAAACAAAGCATCGGAGATCAAGACATGGTGCATAAAATTTTTAGAGATTTTTGTGAAGAAAAAAATAAGACCAATTTGGATTTTCTGCAATCAATAGTTTTAGAGTTATTAATTTTTTGATAAAAAAAGAGCCGTATGATTCAATAAACTGCGGCTCTTAATGAACTGAAAAACTTTATTTATGCAAATTTAAAATCTTATTCGAAAGACAAGCAAGCAAGGCAAGCCTATAATTTCTATATTAGAGTATCATTAGATTAATTATAATTGTTTTATGTTAACAACCTTTTTTTATACCATTAATTCATTAGTGTATAAATAATTGTAAATTTATTAAACCTTATGAGATAATATTTATACATAAAAAATTTATAAAAGAATTATTTTTTTTAGCGAAATACCTAAATCAAAGTTTATAAATAAAAAAAATATTTGTCTTAACGTAAATTATATTTATACAACAAGCAAAAAACTCAGTTCATCTGTGGACACACTGAATATAAAAAAAGGGTAAGCGTCTTGGGAAGCCCAGGACCTTTTCAAGAAAGTAAAACTGTTATCGCGAAAGTTTAAACCAAAAAGCACACAAATAGAAAACAAAGATAATAAACTACTATGGAAAACATCAGACATAACGGAAATATGGAAACATGACTGTAATAAGCTATATACAGATGAAACTGCAGAGGAAGGAGAAAACACAGTCAATGAATTATTAGAAGAACAAGAATAAGAACCAAATATATTAAAAACAGAAGTGAAAAATGCCCTCAGAAAACTGAAAACACACGAATCACCCGGAGCTGACCAAATCACCGCAGAACTACTGAAAGAAATAGGTCCAGAAGAAATTGCAATAATGACGAACATTTGCAATAAAGTTTGGAAGATAGAAAAATGGCCCAAAAACTGGACAAAATCGACGTTTGTCCCATTACACAAAAAAGGAACAACGCGAAAATGCGTGAACTATACAACCATAGCGCTAATTTCTCATGCTAGCAAGGTGTTACTATACATAATAGACCAACGGCTTACGAACTATCTCGACAGGCAAATTCCCGTAGAACAAGCGGGCTTCGTCCAAGGGAGAGGAACAAGGGACCAAATATTTAACACAAGGCAATTAATAGAAAAAACAAGAGAATTTAACATACCTATGGTCATGTGTTTTATTGACTACATTAAGGCCTTCGATCGTGTAAAATGAAAGTTCCTGTGGAAAGTGCTCAAAGAAATGGGTGTCCCAAAAAACCTAACAAACATCATAAAAACATTATATGAGGAAAACGAAAATGACGTAAGAATTGGAAACGAAACTTTCAGCCCCTTTAAATATACAAAAGGTGTCCGACAGGGCTGTATATTATCGCGTAGGCTATTTAATATTTACGGCGAAATCATTATGCGCAAAACAACAGAAAATTGGCATGGAGGAATTTCCATCGGAGGCAAGAGAATTAACAACCTCAGGTACGCTGACGATACCACGCTAACAGCAGGCGACGAACAGGAAATGGTACAATTATTACAACGAATAACAGAAGCACAAGAAGCTCTCGGAATAGAGGAAACAACACCCAAACATAACAAAAACATCACATGGAATAATAGCTTAGAGAGTCAGAAGAACAAAAAACAAACGGCGTACAAGAAATGGCTAACTACTAAAGATAATAATGATAAAATAAACTACAAGAGAGAACAGGCATTATTTAAACGAATGACACAAGGCAACAAGAACGAGACATGGGAAACAAAATGTAGGGAAGTCAACTCTTACTTTGGTGGGACTAAATCTTCCGAAGCGTGGAAACTAATCAGATCGCTAAAAACTAATTCAGTTAATAAAACTAATATTCATCTGATTCAGATAGATAAATGCAAAGAACACTATTCCAAAGAACTTAAAGATAACAGAGAACAATATTTACCTACTTCTCCAAAAGTTTACCAAATCCAGGGTCAGCACATTCATTTAAATGAAAATATGATACAGAAAGCCGTTACCTCCATGAAGAATAAAAAAGCTAGTGGACCAGAGAACATACCTGCAGAGCTATTGAAAAATGGAACACGGACGTTAATTCTATTCCTCAAAGAACTCTTTACACGATATTTAAATAGGGAACCAATTCCGTTAAGCTGGAGAGAATCCTGGATAACACCAATCCACAAAAAAGGCAGAAAGGATGACTGTTCTAACTACAGATGTATCTCGGTAACAAGCACCCTAAGCCGACTATATGGGAGAATCTTAAAAAACTTACTAGAACAAGAATACGAAGCAAACGAAATCGAACAACAAGCAGGGTTTCGGGCCGGCCGCTCATGCATGGACCATATTTTTAGCATTGTTCAAATGAGTGAGAAAAGAGTGGCAACTAATAGGGGAAGTCCATTTACTTTTTGTAGACTTTACAAAAGCGTACGATACTGTCCCGATAACAAAACTGTGGCAAGTCTTAGAGAAATCAACGATCAATAACACTGTAATAATAGCTATTAAACAGTTATATCAGCAATTAACATCCAAAATTAAGTTAGGAAATAATCTATCTGAAAGTTTCACCGTCACTAAGGGTCTAAGACAAGGTTGTAGTTTATCCCCCACACTATTTAAAATATATTTAAACGAAGTGTTAAAGAAGTGGACACGAGCGTGCCATGGAATGGGGATACAGTTAAATGATGATACTACTCTGTATAATCTGCAATTCGCGGATGATCAGGTCGTCGCGGCCCAAGATAAAGAAGACCTGGAGTTTATGGGAAAACGACTTCTTAGAGAATACGAAGAAGGGGGATTAACGGTTAATATAAGCAAGACGAAATATTTGTGTATTGGGGCAGAAACAACAAATCTGGATCTAGACAATGAAAAAATAGGAATATGTAAGGAATACACCTATTTGGGTACAAAAATCACATGTAAAGGTCGTACTGAGGAGGAAATAGAACAACGGATATTAAAAGGAAAGAAAGTTATAGGATGCCTAAACTTGCTGTTGTGGGCAAAAAATATATCTAGGGAAAAAAAACATATGATACATAATACTATCTTTCAAAGTGTTGTTCTGTGTGGCTGTGAAACGTGGCAACTTAATAAAACATTAGAACGCCGATTTCTAGCCCTGGAGATGGATTTCTGGCGAAGATCTGCTGGAATATCACGTCTAGATAGGGTTAAAAATGACCGAATCCGACAAATTGTAAAGACCGACACAACTATAATAGATGAAATCCAAAGAAGACAACTAATATGGTACGTCCATGTTAAACGTATGACAGATGAAAGGCTACCCAAACTAGTGCTTAAATGGACCCCAACAGAACGAAGGAAAAGAGGTAGACCAAAACCAACATGGATAGGGGGCATTCAGAAAGCGATGTCCGAAAGAAATCTAGCCCCAGGAGATTGGACTGACCGAAGAGGCTGGCAACTTGGAACCAGAAGGCGAAAGACGCTATAAACCGGATTAATAATAATTAATAATAAAATAACAGAAGAAAGCCGAACGCTGGGATTAAAGATAAATCTAAACAAAACAAAGATAAATTGAAAAATTGATTATACAAAACCAGGGGACAAGAGGTCGCTCTCCCACCAGATGGGTAGACCAGGTAAAGAAAATTACAGGAAGACCCTTACAAACAACCATTAGAGACACAAAAGATAGAACACTTTGGAAGCAGATCATCAACAACACAAATTAAAAATCATGGAATCACGACCTCTCAGCTTTGAAAGTACGACTGACAGATAGTATTCAGGTTTAAATCCACGAGTAGCCAACTTCTTTTAAAAAAATTTAAAATTTCGTTACGCTTTTGGGAACGTAGTAACGCGCCCGAAAAGTTCACAGCGTGCCATAAAAAGTTATCATTACAATAACTTTTACTTAGTTTACTCCAACCGTTTGGCGCACTTGGTATGGGTAACTATTAATTTTAGGTAAAGTCAGAAGTTTTACTAAAGTCCCTTTGTTAAATAATATAATGAACAATACAACGGATAGTATTATTTACACATGGTTTGTAAAACAATGGTTAATTTGGTATCTAATCAATATACTTTTTTCCTAAAAATGTTATTGTTACATTCATAATAATGTTGGGTATGTCTTTCCAGAATAATAACCCCCTAATTCCTACCCTAACCCTAAATTTTAATGTGTTTAAATTATGTGTAAAGGTCTTTTAAAGTGTACGTAATAAAAAACCACAGACCTATAATTTTACCTCAAGCTACTCCAATGCATACTTGCGACTGGTGGGTTTTACCTTTTAATTTTATTGAAATACAAATAAGTGTAGGAACCAACACTCCTCTATGCACAGCCAGACGTGCCTTTTTTTAAACATTCTGGCTGTTCAAAAAACTACGCAGTGCCTCATTCATTTATTTTCCTGTCAAGACCCTTCGCTTAATGTCACTGTCATACTTTCTATCTCTCGTTAATTTTGAACTCAAGTACATAAACTCATTTACTTATTTCACTCTTTCTCCCGTAATAAGAACCTTACTTTTGTTTTGCTTATATTTATTTTCATCCCTTTGATTTTCAGGGCATTATGCATAAAATTAACCATCGCCTGCAAATCCTCTTCAGATGATGCTAATGACTTGATCATCGGCGCAAAAATGGCATTTGACGATCAAATCATTCATTTTTAATCCATACGCACTTTCTTTAAAATCTTTTAAACAATCGTCTATGTATAAGTTAAACAGTCATGGCAAAGCCACAATCCCTGTCTTGCTCCTTTTACGATGTTAAACCAGTCCGTGTAAGCTTCGTTTATGCTGACACAAATAGAGGAATACTCATAGGGAAACATTCAAATAAAGAGTTATAGGTGCAGGGTCATGGAGATCGTTTACGACGTACTTTTAGCATCCGTACAAAGTAGCAATGCTGGTTCCTGTTAGTTTTATATTCAAAGATTTAAATGTACTTCATGTCAAGCATCTATTGTAAATTATCGTGTGTTAAAAAATCTTGAATAATATTGTATATAGAATGTCTTAATAGAGCGGTAAAGTTCTTATATATCGTTTACAGAGTACACTAATTGCTAAACATAATTGACGTGGTAAACTTCGAAACATTACAATAAATAATCTTGTTCATACATTACAGATAATTAATTACATCGGAAAAAATGCAGGTTCCTGAAGTCATGACGATTTCAACCTTCAGCGACCATTACTTTAAAAATCCTCAATATACACCAAGCAAACATATTAGGAAACTCGTAGAAACAAGCCAATTTCAAATAAAAAATAGGTAATGCCATTTAAAAAAGGTATATTGGGTTAGCTTTAAAGTAATAGAGTTTCCCGTATATTTATAAATAATAAGATTTTGTTTTTATAACTTTTTCATAACGAAGTACAAGAAGAAGTACAAGTTTAAAAAAATAATTTAAATTTAAATTGAAATTATCGGCTTATGACAAATCAATTGTAAAGAGAAACGCGCAAATTAAACATACAGTGTTTTCAAATGAAAACTATATCTACGAGTACATCTTGTAAACCTTTTGGCACAATTTTTCGGAGTAAACGCAGAGCTTGTCAAAAGATATGTTTACTGGTAGATATTTTTTAGGTAACTTTTAAATTAAACATCCCGTATATTTTTGTATCTGTAGATTCTTCTAAAAGAGCAGGCATTAAACACAATTCCGAAGACCTAATTAAGCAATTTTTTTTCTTGTTTTAAGTAACTTAAATTTTGTCATTTTTTTTACCTTACCTAAATTGATATTTGAGTGAGTAAAAGAATTAGTTTGACTGTTTGCTCCTCTGTAGTCGAAGAAGTAAGAGTACACCGGTGACTTGACTGCTGCAGCATGTAAACGACTTGCTTTTCCAATATCTCTTACAAAAAGTCTGTCACTGAAAGCCTTAACAAAATAAAGTTATTACAGTTTTTTTACATTTTAAGATAGGTACACTATAAATAGGTTGCACATTATTTTACAAAATTGTATTTTCTTTTAAATAATTGTAACGAAAATTTTTTCCTTGTCTGAAATTTTTTTATTAAAACGTATCGATTTTCTCTTAGAAATAAATTAGTATTTA
Source organism: Agelastica alni (assembly GCA_950111635.1). Classification (NCBI taxonomy): domain Eukaryota; kingdom Metazoa; phylum Arthropoda; class Insecta; order Coleoptera; family Chrysomelidae; genus Agelastica; species Agelastica alni. The sequence continues at coordinate 54,540,382 of OX467712.1, read as the reverse complement.
AGCAATGTATAATTAGACATAATATTTCTTCAGGACCAAGGAGTTGCAACATTTTTCAATTATTTGTACATGGAAACAAAATCCATATTTTTTTACAATCCGTCCATAAAGCAATGCATTAACATCATTACTATCTAAATAAACAGTAAGATAAAATGGTGTTTGGAAAACAGATGTAGCGTTATATCCTGCTTAAATTCCAGTTATGTAGAAACTGAAGATGTATCTGAAAGATATACAGGACGTACGCGATCTGCAACTTATAGTAAAGATCGTTTTTTGCAATTAACTATTACAAACACAAATTTCTAACAGTATTATTTTAAATCATTTGCACATCATTACTGGCGAAGTTCTAAGGCAACTCCCAAGAAAAGCAATAGTTAAGCTAACACATCTAATCAATGCATCCTTTAGGCTAAAATATGTACCATTGATGTGGAAGGTAGCAGAGGTCATTATGATCTCTAAACCAGGTAAACCCCCACACGAAGTTTCCTCTTTCAGGGCTATCTCTCTTCTCCCTGTATTGTCGAAGCTGTTAGAAAAATTGCTGCTTAAACGGCTAAAACCCATAATAGATAATCTGATAATCTGATCCCATCTCATCAGTTTGGGTTTAGAGAAAACCACTCTACTGTCGATCAGGTCCACCGAATCACAAATGTGATAGAAAAGTCGCTAGAAGAAAAAAAAGTCTGTTCCACAATATTTCTTGACGTGGCACAGGCTTTAGACAAAGTTTGGCATAAGGGGTTAAAACATAAAATGAAGATGTACTTGCCAATACAGTCCTCTGATATTTTAGAATCCTACATCTCAGACAGACACTTTAGAATTAAACAAGAGGAAGCCTACTCTGACCTTAAGAAAATTAATGCAGGAGTGCCACAGGGCAGTGTGTTGGGACCTCTCCTATACCTCCTGTACACGAATGACATGTCTAAACTAGAAAATGATACTTTAGCAACCTATGCAGACGATACTGCCATATTAGCAGTAGGAAATAGCCATGAAGAAGCGGCAGAAAAACTACAGGCATCTATCAATAAAATAGACAAATGGACAAAAAAGTGGAGGATTAAAATTAATTAATCCAAATCTAAACACGTAAACTTTACCAATAGAGCTTAACAACATATACCTATAAACATAAATGAAAAACGAACTCCATTCACAAATACAGCAAAATACTTAGGTATCACCCTCGATGCTAAGCTTCGCTGGAAAGCTCATATTAAAAAGAAAAGGGAACAGCTTCAAATTAAATATAAAAAAATGTATTGGCTGATCGGACGAAACTCCACTCTGTCTGTACACAACAAGCTTATGCTATATAAACAAATACTCAAACCCATTTGGTCGTATGGTATTCAACTATGGGGATGTGCTAGTCAAAGTAGTCTACAAATCATTCAAAGATTTCAAAACAAGGTACTAAGGAACATCGTGGATGCACCCTGGTACATTCGAAACAGTAACCTCCATAAGGATCTGGATATGGATACTGTTGACCAAACTATAGTCAAATTTGCCACGAGTCACGAACTATGACTTCATCATCATACCAATGTTGAGGTAATCCAGCTCGATACTGCAGGAATAGCGAGAAGACTCAAGAGGATTAAACCTTACGAGTTGGTGAAGTGATTGTCAAAAGCAGAGTAATGTGCGTGTTGAAGTGTACGTTAATAAGTGTAAAAAATGTATTAGAAATCTAAGGGTGATGTTGAGTAAGACCTTAGATAGTTACAGAGTAGTAATTTAAGTTAGCTGTAAGTTGCTGATTAATCTTATGATCATATTGTAATCTTAACACAATGTCGCACAAGGGTAATTGTTAATAATAAAAAAAAAAAAAATTTGCACAGAAATTTACTTAAGATCGAAAAGACCGCTGAGATGTTAGTCTTTATCAAGAGGCAACCGCCACTCTAGCCTGCAAAGTTTATTCAAATGCAATTCGCGACAGTTTTAATTAGCTCCATTTACTGACTCTCACTCTTTCTCTCTTTATGTAGCTTACAACCCGTGGTAGGTCTTCGCTGACATTACAATTTGCCTCCACTTGCTGGGGTCCATCATAAGTTTTTCTGGTCGTTGGACAATTAGGGTCCGTAAGTCCGCTGCAATATTATCTTTTCTCCGCATCCTTGGCCTTCCCAGCGGCCGCTTTCCTACCGGGGTCTCTTCCCACACCAGTTTTACGACACGTTGGTCTTGTCTCTTTACATGTCCGGCCCATCTTATTTTCTCTGCCTTTATTATTTTTACTATATCTGGTTGATTATATAGTTCTTGCACTTCCCTGTTAGTTCTAATTCTGTATTGTTGTGTGGAGTTGTCCTTGATTGGTCCAAATATGCTTCTAAGAATTCTTCGTTCTGCAATTTTTTTAGTCGGTTCTCATTTTGTCTTGTCATCGTCCATGTTTCACATGCATATGTCATTATAGGTCTTATAATTGCATAATAAATTGTTACTTTCTTACGGCGGGTTACATTTTTCGATTTCATTATTTTTTGTAGTGCAAAACAGCAGCGATTGGCTCCCTGAATTCTGTTGTGAATCTCTTGTGTTATATTGTTATCTGAGGTGATTGTTGCTCCCAAATATTTAAACTCATGGACCCTTTCAAAATAATAGTGGTCCATTGTCACATTTTGTCCTATCCTGTCTCTTCGTTCTGTTCTTGTTGTAGTCATGTATTCTGTTTTACCTTTGTTTGTTTGTAGGCCAACCTTCTTTGCAGCATTTTCCAGTTTAATGAACTCTTCCTTAACGTTGATAGTTGTATTTCCTATTTCCAAGCATGTCTTTTCTCTAGAAAAGCCGATCTCACTGTGCCTAACATAACTTTGTCAGGAGTAACCATACCACTGAAGTCATCCATATCGATGCTTGGTATTACTATCAGCAATAACCTTTCCTGAGAAAATCACGTGAGGTCCATTGCCAAAAGTGCATCCCAAAAACTTGGTTTTTTGTTTCGTGCCAAGAGCTATTTCACCTCCAGTCAGCTGCTTATGATCTATAAGGCACAGATCCGACCTGTACTGGAGTACTGTTCCCATATTTGGAGTGCAGCACCTAAACATATCCTGAAGCTACTGGATTCTGTCCAAAAAAGGGCAATTCGTCTCGTCGGTGATGCCTTGCTTACAAACTCGCTCACTTGTCTGGAACACCGTAGAAAAGTTGGCGATTTGTCTCTATTTTATAGATATTTTCATGGGCGATGCTCTTCTGAAATATCAACAATCGTTCCTCCTTTGGCAGTCTCTTCGAGATTAACCCGTCAAGTTCAGTCTTCACACCCCTTCGTGGTCACTTTGGAGACCTGCAGAACATCACTTTCCAAAGACTCATTCATCCAACGAATGGCGAGGCTTTGGAACTCATTGCCTAGGGAGGTGTTCCCCGAGGCATACATCCTCCAGAAATTTAAGAAGAACACCAACTCCTACCTTCTTTCCCTTGGTTCCCACGATGTTCTCTGAACATTACAGGATATCCCTTTTCGTGGGAACCAGAACATAAAAAAAAAAAAACTATATCTATATCCTCAGCGAAAGCTACAACAATGCGCGGACCCTGATTTCCAAATAGGAGCGTTTCTATGTTTGCCCTTCGTACGATGCCTTCCAAGGCGATGTTAAAGAGGAGTGGGAATAACGCATCTCTTTGTTTGAGACCACCGTTGATTGGAAAGAAGGTTGACAATTTTCCTTCAATCCTTACTGCACTTGTAAATCCCTCTACACAAGCTTTTGTGAGACTGGTTAACTTTTTCGGTACGCCCAGTTCTGCCATGGTATACCACAATTCCATTCTGATGCAGTTTTTTGTTGTATTCCCAATACTTCTTCATCAACTGCCTTATAGTAAAAATCTGGTCTACTATTGCTCGATTCTTTCGGAATCCACACTGGTAATCTCCTATTTGGTACTCTACACACGCAGTCAGTCGCTCTAATAGAATTGGAGATTCCATTTACTGACGTCGGCAGAAAAATTAACTACATTGTAAATTTTCCGAAAACATTGAAAAATTTAATTTTCATGTACTTGATTATCGAACACGAATATCGCCTGTAATAATTGTTAAACAAAAGCTGTCGCGAATTGCATTTGAATAAACTTTTCGAGATGGGGTGTGCTAGGGTGGTCTCGGTCGCGCGTGCGCATTTCGCCTGCCTGCGACGAAAAGCCTACGAATCAATTGTTTAACAATGATTTCATTTTTGCATGCACCTTTCGATGATCTGACTACGGAGCAATTTAGTTTGAATCGGGAGCAATTTTTTTGTGTGGTTCATTCATCGAAAAAGTCTTTATTACAGGCGATATTCGTGTTCGAAAATCAAGTACATGAAAATTTAATTTTTCAATGTTTTCGAAAAATTTACAAGGGAGCTGATTTTTCTGCTGACGTCAGTAAATGAAGCTAATTTAAACTCGTTAGACTAGCTGTCGCAAATTGCAATTGAATAAACTTTGCGGGCTGGGGTGGGCTCGGTTTCTGCTCTTTTAGCTTAGGCCGAGGAAGCCGTGTTATGGCAACATGTTCGATGGAGTCCTATTTGTTTTTCAGACTAGTCAAGATTTTGGGATACATCCTGACCTAAGACGTGCAAGAGGTGAAGAGTACCGGACAATCAAGCATAATTTCAGAACAGAACAGGAGGTTTATATATGCAAAAGTTATAGAAAACTATAATATTATTACAGGAAACTATAAACATTTTTAGACAGCGTGAATAGATGTGAAAAATGTATTACTAATTTTTAAAAATCATTTAATTTCGCTGTATGTCACCTATATTATGGGTTCATGTAGGTCAATTATGTATTAAAAAACAACTACTCCTCTGGCTATATGCCGCGACAGGCATTGAATTACATCTGATACATAATCGTGTAAAATATCCCATTCCGGGTAAGAATATGCAGATGCTTGTTAAGTAAAAAAAGGAACTATTAGATTTATCCATCCGAAGTGACCACCTATGGACCGGTTTCGGGGTGTGTTGTCCCTCATCAGCCAGTCACGACATCTATACTTTTTAACAAGCACCACCCGGTGAATAGCTTCTGCGAAGAAGTATTGTAATCTGCAAAATTTATAGAAAACTATAACATTATTATAGTAAACTATAAACATTTTTTGACAGCGTGAATAGATGTGAAAAAAAAGTATAGATGAAGTGGTACGCGAAAAGCGCCAGTCACGACACGATGACACGATGACCACAAGATAAGCAAGCAAGTTTCCCTAAGACGTAATTATGTCCGTCCACCCACTCTTTATTATGGCAAGAAACCCAAAAGTATTTGTCCTCAGTCCCGGGCAGATGTTAAGCCATTAGAGGGGGCTAAGAAATCTCCGGCTTGACATGATGAATCAAAAGCGAATCGGAATTTGGAATAGTCGACGTCTTTTGCGCAGAAAAACTTGACAACGCAATTCAGGAAATAAAAAGAATGGATATTGACCTTCTTGGCATATCAGACGAGATGGCCTAATATGTGTAATGTGTAAAAAGAATGGAAAGACATTTTATTACTCCGGAAACAACAACCCAGGTTACAGAATCGGAGTGGGTTTTATTCTATCCAAGGAGATAGATAAATCTGTAAGTAATATCGTGGCATACTCGTACCGAATAATACTGTAACAATTAAGTGCCAAACCGATAAATATCAATATAGTACAAGCGTATGCACCTACAACGGACGGAACAGAGACTGAATTTTATGAGCAAATTCGGGAGGTTTTGCAGTCATTAAAATCACAAGATATCAATGTCGGGATAGGTGATTTTAATGCAAAGGTCGGCAGTGGTACTATAAAGGGTGTAACAGGGGCATTTGGTTTGGGTGACAGAAACGAACGTGGCGAAATGTTAATCCAAATCTTTTTCGATTAAAGGTTTGCTGTTAAGAATACGTTCTATAAACTACATCCTTGAAAACTCTTTACTTGGAAATCACTTTAGGACAAACAAGGAAATGTCGTACGCAAATAAATTAACTACATTTTAATTAACAAAATATATCACATGTGTTACGGCATATCCAGAATCAAAGGGATGAAAATAAATGTAAGCAAAACGAAAGTAATGGTTTTTGAAAGAGAAGAAAGCATGACAAACTGTGGAAATTCGATTGAGGGAGAAAGAGTGGAACAAGTAAATGAATTTGTGTACTTGGGTTCAAAGTTTACGAGAGATGGAAAGTATGACAGTGACATTGAGTAAAGGGTGTTGGCAGAAAAACTAATAAATGGGGCACTGCAAAGCTTTATGAACAGCCAGAAAGTGTCAAAAAAAGACACATCTGGCTGTGCATAGAGGTGTGTTGGTTCCTACACTTATGTATGGTATTGAATGTTGGGTTTGGCAGAAGAAGCATGAAAATAGGATTAATGCTGCGGAGATGAGTAGTCTGAGAAGTATAGCTGGAGTGACTCGGTTGGATAAAATAAAGAATAGTGAGATAAAAGAACGCTGTGGTGTAAAAGAAGATGTGGGTACAAAGATAGATAAAAATATGCGTAGATGGTTTGGACACGTAGAAAGGATGGATGAAGGAAACAAATATATAAGGCGAGTGTGAATGGACAAGTCGGTAGAGGTCGACCTCGGAGAACATATCTTGATCAGATCAACATTGTTTTGAAGAAAGGCCAGGTCAAGAGTACCAACAACCGACGAGCATGTATGAGAGCATTGATAAAAGTAGAGGAAGCAAAATATGTGTGTAAGAACCGTAGCAAGTGGAAGGAAGTGGTCTCTGCCTACCCCTATGGGAAAAAGGCGTGACTTTATGTTAGTATGTATGAGATGATACAATTTATGCTACTTGGTAGAATAGGTTAAAAACATATCAAGCAAGTCACCCTTAGAAGGTTAATAAAGATACTAACAGATAGCTCCAAAAACACAATTTCTTTAAAAATCCAGAAATAAGTATTCAAATGTTTGTATAGTTTTAAAATAATGAGTACGCTTATTGCTGTTGAGTAAGAGTTCAATTTTGAAGATCATAAGAGACACATCGAATGTAATTATTGATATACATAAATAGTAAGTAGTCTGTAGTCCTGTGATTTGTGAGTTTTTATTTTTAAATAATAAATTGTTATTTTAAGAACCCAGAAATGTAACAATAAATAGTTTTTTCTAAGTTAATTTTAAAATTTCATTTAAATATTAATGTGTTCAAATTGGAGAGCGAATGAAAGGTAAAATAAAAAATGCTAAACAGTAAAACATGTTAAAAGATAAAAAAAATTTAAAAAAATTAAAAAAAATCTTTGATTTATAAATATATAGTTCATACTCTTCGCAAAGATCCACAGGAGGGGTATTTAGGCAATATTGGGAATGAAACATAAATTAATTATCAGTAGTAATAACCCAAGGACATTGATAATTGTCGAAACAATTTTATAACAGATTTCGAAAGCTTGTTACTTGGAAACAGACCGACGCCGTAGGCGGAGATCCTTTGCCTATAAGCAACAAGCTTGAGATAGATGTTAAAAAATTTTTGAACATTCATCAATGTTCGAGAGTTATTCGGATAGAAAATTTTTTGCTGATCGTGACATATTGAAATATTTGAATTGTCAAAATCGAATTGAAAGGAAATGTAGGTATGTATCCATAGCAACATGACATGAATTAGTGAAAATTTTTTGCTCAAGTTGATATCCAATAAAATCAGTCAATTTGTGGTCATCTGATCGAACACAACCAATCAAAAAAAAATTATACTGAAAAGAACCCATGGGTTCTTTTCACTAAATCATGTCATGTTGCTATGGATACATACCTACAATTCCTTTTAATTCGATTTTGACAATTCAAATATTTCAATATGTCACGATTTGGTTGTGATACTCAAGATAATATTGATGAAATTATAGCATTAAATATACCGAAGAATACTGTTCACAATAAAAATTTTGTGTGGAAAGCGTTCATGGACTTTTGTGATGTAAGAAAATATGAATTAGATGGAAATTGGACGGTGGAAGAATTGGCGTCGATTTTAAAGGATTGTTTCTGCTCTGTATTTATTTCCATAATCAGCAAAAAAATTTATATCCGAATAACCCTCGAACATTGATGAATGCTCAAAAATTTTATAACATCTATCTCAAGCTTGTTGTTTATAGGCAACAGACCTCCGCCTACGGCGTCGGTCAAGCAACAAGCTTTCGAAAACTATTATAAAATTGTTTCGACAATTATCAATGTCCTTGGGTTATTACTACTGAAAAGAACCCGTGGGCTCTTTTCAGTATAATTTTGTTTTGATTGGTTGTGTTCGATCAGATGACCACAAATTGTCTGATTTTATTGGATATCAACTTGAGCAAAAAATGTTCAGCATCATTACTCTCAAATATGATAAAAATTACTTACCTTGACCAAACCTTGAAAATTTAATTTATTAACGGGTATATTTTTTAAATATTCTCTTTTAATTTGTGCACTGACTGTATCCGATTGGTTAGAAGGAACAACATCGTTGTAATGTAAAATGTACGGTAGGGCACTATTCCAATTTTGGTTTAAATATTTTATCCTTTCGTCGGAATAAAAATCTAAAAAAGAAAACAATAGTGTTAACTAAATACCTTATTTAAAAGTAAAATTATAAATCTTAAAATCTTAAAAGTTTTGTTAAATTATTCGTGAACAAAGAAAATTAAATAAAATAAACATTTTTAAAAATTTATTCAACTTAATAACCAATGCAATCAAAAATAAACTGAAACTAAAAGAATAAAAATGGAAAAATTGAAGAATGTCCTGAAAATAAGCAATCATTAAAATTACAGCTAAAATGAATAAAAAATAGCTATTTAACTAGTACTAAACATACATGTTAAAACCAAAGCTGCCAGCTTTTTTTTTCAACATGTTTAATTTATTTAGTTCTAATTAAATAAGTCTCGAGCTGTCCCTGAGCTCCAAGATATGTAAACCAGCAGTAAACCACAAACAGATGGAAACCGCAAACGGCTGAAAAGCTCCCCTTTTAATTCGCGATGTCTCCAGCCAGCACTACCTAGGTTCGCGATGTCTGCGCCTGGTACAACGGGCAGCCGGCGCTCCCCTCTTACCACGTTTGTCTCGAGTCGCTAGTGTGGCAATCGACATACAAAGTAGTATCTTCCAACCCGCCGTTTATGGCGGTCGACAATTTAGTTCATTTCACAGCGATCGAACGATCGTTTTTCCTGTTATTTAGATCTCCTAAACGTCCGTTAAAGACGGTCGTTAAATTCCTATTTATTTTCACAGCAATCAAAGAGATCGATCTTTCCTGATTATCAACGGAATCAAATTATTTCGGTGTTAGTTAATTCTTCCAAGTCATCAAGTTAGTAAGGATGAATTTACGTAAAAAAGCAATTAATTAGAGATACAAGTGCATAGTATATTTTGAAGAGGAAAATATTCAGTATTAAATAAAACCAGCGATCCATGATTTTAACCAGTCCACTATAATCGAAGTAAAGTATAATTTCTCTGTGTGTGGAAATGGGATTTACAACCCCTGCTTCATACATTAAGCTTGGCAGGACAAAAAATAACAGATATAAATTGTAATATTTATATCCGTTTATCAGAAAAAATATTAAAAAGTTTTAAACTTAAAAAAAACGCTTCTGAATATTTTTGTTTAGATATATGAAAATGTAATCAACAAAAGATTTAAGCTAAAATATAAACTCTATCTGCTGAAATCACAAAGTGGCCTAGTATCCCCTTTGAAGAAATAACAAAAAAGGGCCGGGCAGTCATGAGGACTGCTAACAAAAGTGAAAACTTTAAACTACGATATAACTCCAAGCAATAATTATTTATTCATTTTCATATGATTTATTTTTTTATTTTATTTGCGAAAAATTGCCTATACTATTTTTCGCAAATCACTCGCGAAAAACTCGCTCAATGAAAGATAGGTTGGCTTGATGTCATTGAAAAGTATATACACTTTTTTGCGAACAAACTTTACACTGTCTCTTTGACAGATAAAATTTCCAAAAATATACAAATACAATATCAATAAATATTTTGTAAACAAGCCTTCAAAAATATACCCTGTATTCATGATTCACTATTATTATTATTGAAGTTTGTTATTATAAGTTGTTATATATTAATATCGTAAAGTCAGTTAATATATATTTCATAACGTATAATATTTAGTAGTACCATTATTTAAAAATCAAAATCTGCACAATTCAACAGGTTATGGGCCCCGAAAATCGTGTTGTTTAGAAGAAGTTATAAAATAAACAATTATGGAATAAAATTAAAATATATATGTAATATATAATATATAAATATATAATTATAAATATATATATATATATATATATATATAGATGACGGATAATAGAAGATTCAGTTTTGCAAAGTTGAAGGGAACAAATTATTACCTATAGAAATATAAAATGGAACTACTGCTTACAAAGGAAGATCTTTGGGAAACGATTTTAGAAGAAAAACCCAATCTAGAATAAGAAAGCCAACGCAACAATAGGACTTTCAGTAGAAGATAATCAAGTTATACATACATAACAAGAAATTCAGCTACAGCCAAAGACGCTTGGGATGCCCTGAAGGGATATTAAGAAAAATCAACTTTAACCAGCAAAGTTTTCCTTCCAAAAAGAATTTGGCTAAAATGAGGTTTAGGGGAAGTGACGAAAGATGGCGTTACTAGTGTCAATCGAAGCAGCTGGTCAAGTTAAGTCAAATAAGACCACTCCCACTTTGCGGAAACGCCCCTTTTAAAAGTTACGCCCCTTTCATTTTTCAATTTTTAGAAAAACATTTTTTTCGTCCAATTCGCTTCTCTTCACGCTGTTTCTCTTATGCTAGAGTGTCACGTGGTTACAAGTGAAAAGAACTTGGATAAATAAGAGGGGTGAAAGCGATCGGGGAGGTTTGGCCAGCCCCCCACAGACCCCTTTCATTTTATTATGATTACATAAAAATCGATAGATGAAGAAAAACAAAACCTGGAGCCTATGTACTGCTCCTGAAAATAAACAATTAGTTGGAAGCAAATGGGTTTATATATTAAAAACGGATAAAGAAGATAATGTAAGCAGGTATAAAGCTTGAATTATTGTTCAAGGATATTCGCAAAAATATGGTGAAGATTATGATGAGATATTCGCTCCAGTAGTGAAGCAAGCGACATTCAGATTACTTTTCACAATTGCCAGATATAAGAAATTGGAAGTAATGCACTATCATGTAACAACAGCGTTCCTGAATGGAGAACTGGAAAAAGAAATGTTTATGAGGCAGCTGGAAGGATACGTAGAAAAAGGAAAGGAGCATCTTGTTTGTAGAGTATTTATGGCTTCAAGCAAGCTCCTAGGACCTGGAACAAGTTTTGACATAAAATTTGATAGTTTTGGGATTTAGAAAGGTAAATGCAAATCCATGTTTATATATTTCTAGAGATAAATGCTACATTTAAATATTTGTAGATAATTTAATAAACAATAATGGAATTATTAGCCAAGAAGCTTACATAAACAAAATTTTGAAAATTCACAATATGACAAAATAAAAATCAACCAAAATACCACTTGATCCAGGATATTACAAGGAGGAGGGCTACTTAAGTAATAATGAGTCGTACATTAATAATGAGCAGAAGAGTTAATCAACCAAGAGAATGTGAAATTTTTATATATAAGGATAATCAGAGTTGCATAAAGATGTTGGAGTTTGAAAAAATGAACGATCGCACGAAACATATAGAGACTAGATTTCATTTTTCAAAAGAGATAAAGCAATCTATAAAGTTTATTTCGAATATTATTCATAAAATGACATGGTTGCTGACGCATTGACAACACCATTAGAAGCACAGAAGTTGGCCAAGTTTCGAAGTATTAGGGGTTTGATTTCTTGAGCAGCATTGAGGAGACTTCAAGAATATATCTTGTATTCATGATTCACTATAATTATTATTGAAGTTTGTTTTTTATAAGTTGTCATATTTTGATCTTTTTAAATCAATTAATATATATTTTACAACGTATAATATTTAGTAGTATCAATATTTAAAAATTAAAATCTGCGCAAGTCAACAATTTTGACCACTGCTGACAGTGGCTGTCACCTTCATCGAAAAAACCTCTGTCGCTGACGTCAGCGTTACATTAAAATTACTCCCATCTAACCTGTCTGAAGAAGTTTTTACTTTAATAACTATAAGCATCTAATACAGTTTCCAGTTCCCTGAAAATCAAAGGGATAAAAATAAATGTAAGCAAAACGAAAGTAATGGATTTTAAAAGAGAAGCAAGCATGACAAACTGCGAGGTGCTAATTGAGGGAGAAAGAGTGAAACAAGTAAATGAGTCTGTATACTTGGGGTTCAAAGTTTAAGCAAGACGGAAAGTATGACGGTGACATCGTGCAAAGGGTGTTGGTCTAGCTGTGCATAGAGGAGTGCTGGTTTCTACACTTATGTGTGGTAGTAAATAATGCGTTTGGCAGAAGAAGCATGAAAATAAGATTAATGCTGCGGAGATGAGTAGTCGGAGAAGTATAGCCGGAGTGACTCAGTTGGATAAAGTAAAGAATATTGAGAAAAGGGAACACAGTGGTGTAAAAGAAGATGTGGTTACAAAAATAGACAAAGGAATGCTTGGATGGTTTAGACACGTAGAAGGGATGGATAAACGAAGATTGACGAAACAAATTTATAAGGCAATTGTGAATGGACGGAAGTCGGTAGAGGTCGACCTCGGCGAACTTATCTTGATCAGATCAACATTGTTTTGAAGAAATGCCAGGTCAAGAGCACCAACAACTGACGTGCATGTATGAGAGCACTGATGAAAGTAGAGGAAACAAAAGATGTGTGTAAGAACCGTAGCAAGTGGAAGGAAGTGGTCTTTGCCCACCACTACGGGAAAAAGGCGTGACTATATGTATGCACTTATAATAATTACACTGAAATATCTACAAATATTGGTAGCTGATTATAATTAAATTACAACTTTTGATTTTTAATATTTCATTTGGGAAACAAAATGAAATAAATTCCCAAAAATATAATATTTTCCATACAACCAAATTAACATTATAATTTTAGATTGCCTTAATGGTTCTTCTAATGCTTTCTTCTAATCGGTAAATTTATTCATGAGTTTCTCACCTGCAATTTTATGATTTACTCATTTTGCGCAATTTAACCAAAATTCGTGCCGACTATAACGTCGCTTTTCACTTTACAAGAGCGATAAAAACATTTATTATTGTAGCTCCTTTTTTTCAATCACTGGGTAGTTTGTATTACCTAATGTTTTTCTTTGTTGTTAATTATTGGATTAGAACTTACCAGCTGATGGATACAATCCTTCACTAGATACAAACGATATTATCCACGGAACATCTTGCACTTTTCCTTTTTTTAAAAGTAAGTAAGGATGTTCTGAAAAAATGGGATCCTTAGCCCAGCTGTCGACGACCAAGCCGAATGGGGAAAATGGGTTGTACAGCCATGGCTTGAAAAAAATATTGTTAAGGTCAAGCAAATGTTAAATAATCTTTAAAAAGTTTTACATTAGTAAACAATTTTTATTTGATAGTACTTTCGTTAAAAAAATAATCTTTTTAATGGATATTGTTCGCGCCACTTTATTTTGTAAGAATAAATAAACGCTAAGCATATTGACAAAACGGGCATGCGCTGCCTTACACATTTATTTTTACCACAGTAATCCAGTCATAACGTCGATAAAATCGGGTTAGAAATGCAAATGAGCCGAGAAGGCCAAATTTTGGATATTACGTGGGGAGGGGCTAGAAAAGCTTAAGTTCAAATTGTCGACCAAAATAACCTTGTGGGTTTTCCGCTATCTTAAAAAAAGGGTTAAATTCAGTTTTTTCATCATAACTCGGTTCACCCTTGAGATACAAAAATTTTAATTTTTACTTTTTTGTTGCTCTTTGTACGATCTACAATTAAGGTTCCATACATTTTTCACGTATCGATCATCGTTATCGATATATCGATCAAAAAAACCATAAATTTGGGGAGAAAAAATTTGTTTTTCGCTATTTTCTTTTTTCTCGTGAAAGATATCGAAAAATATCTTGTATAAAACTTGTAGAGCGTGTTTAAACCTACAAATTCGTTTTTTTATTTTTTATTTTCGACAAGTCGGCCCCAGCGCGCCCGACTCTGCAATGTTCGTCTCGCCATAGAGCGCGCCTATACGGCGACCGTTAGAGTTTGGGCATGGGTCAGGTATAAAAGACACTTTACTCGTGTACGTGCAGGAACATCTGCTCCTTTTCGTAGCATTCCGGGCACAGTCTTACTAACTTTGCGGCGCGCTAGAGGTCGTAATTTTTCTTGAAAATAAAAAATAATACAACGAATTTGTAGGTCTGATCACGCTCTACAAGTTTTATACTGGACATTTTTTGATATCTTTCACGAGAAAAGAGAAACAGCAAAAAACAATTTTTTCTCCCGAAATTTATGGTTTTTTTGATCGATATCTCGATAACGATGATCGATACGTGAAAAATGTATGAAACCTTAATTATAGATCGTACAAAGAGCAACAAAAAAGTATTGTATACAAATTTTCGTATCTTAACGGAGAACCGAGTTATGAGGAAAAAACTGAATTTAACCCTTTTTTTAAGATGGCGGAAAACCCACAAGGTTATTTTGGTCGACAATTTGAACTTAAGATTTTCTAGCCCCCCCCCCTCGTAATATCCAAAATTTGACTTTCTCGGTTCATTTGCATTTCCAAATGTATATAATGACTGAACTACAGTAATTGAATGGGTGGCGGAAAAAACGTTGTATGTAAAAAATGTCAACTTTACAGTAGAGGAGAAAAACTAATCTGGTAACTGCAATATCCTGGATCGGGTGCTGAGAGCAACATACAACGTTTTTCCATTCAAACCTAATCGCTTCCGATCTGACCACCTTCTTTACTCACTATCATTAATGGGTTTAAATAATAATTAAAATTAAAAATTATTAAATTTTTTTTATTCATCTTGAAAAAAATACAAAAAAGTAATCACTATCATCGTCACTATCATTTATGGGTTTAAATAATAATTAAAATTAAAAATTAAATTTTTTTTATTCATCTTGAAAAAAAATACAATGAAGTAAAACGTAAAAAATTAAGCAGAATGTAGATTTTGATAAAAAGACTTATGTTCCTCTTTTAATAGAAATTGAGACATTGCCACAAGGTCCTTCTTTTTCTCCTTCGAAATTGGCAACGGTGCAGAGTACAATGAAGGCAAATCACTCAAGCTTATAGGTACACAACGAGGATCAAACGCCTGGTGTGAAGTCCATGGTCTTAATGTGTTGTGACTTTCACGAGCATAAATCGAAGACGGGTCATCAGCCGCTATTTTGAACCACACAAATTTTGTGAATAAAAATTTTCCTTTCTTTTTAATCCCTTCGGAAAGGACATCCAAATTTTTGAAATCTTTCTGATCCATCTCGATTATTGTGAATGGATCATCCACTTTAGCTGCACCGATCACGTATTTCCAATCTCCAGGCACAAATGCTTTCATTACTTTCTTTTTTCTTTCAATAAGCGCAAAGTCACGGTCACAAGGCAAAAAACTATGCCCTGTGGTCATAAATTTTTGGTGGATTTCTGAGAAGTATCCAGATGTAATCAGAAACTGGTACATACTTAATGTCGTCCAGTTGTTATTTTGACCGCAACACCTGTCTGACCAAACGATTAGCTTTCTCTCCTTCCCAGGTGGTAATGGGTCATACTGAATTGTGAGATATTTCAGAATACAAGATGCTATCTCTTTAGCCCCACGCTTCGCCAAAGCTTCGTGCCAGAGGAACATTGTTGCATGATTAGAGCTCATGTTGTGGATAGCCAAATTGTATGAGGAGTATTGTCTTTGGTAGTAAACATCGGAATGGGTTAAAGTTGGTGTGAATAACACCTGCTGTAAGTCGACACAGCCAACGTTTTGTAGCCCTGGTCAGCCTTCATATGGTGAATACTGCTCTCTCGTTGAATGACTGATCGTTCCCCTTCATTTAAAGCTAGTTTCATCCGGGTAAAAAGTTGGTCGCACACCTTACAAGTGTCAGTTCTAGGTGAACCAAAGCGAAGATTGGACTCTTTTTTAAATATTTTCCGGTACAAAGTGACGCTAGCCTCAACAGCTGGGTATTTTAGCTTAAAAAGACTGTACATCTTTTTGACAGACAGATCTGAAGACAAACATTCTTTAGACGAAAAATTTCGGCTATAATGACTTACTTCACGAGGGAAGGAGTTTATGTGATCCACAATATTTTTTCTAACGGAATTATTCACTGCGTGGAGTCCATTTGTATGCAATCCCCTTCCATCCTTCGGTACTAATTCACCCATCTTCATTTTCTTACACACTGATTCTTCTCCATCCAAACTATAAATAAAAGATGCCATTTTTCTTGATGTCGAATCAGTTTTGCCGGTACGCCTTTGCGTTGGTTCACGTAAAGTAATATATTTCAGCAACATCAGATTTTGCTCATTATACGTCAATTTATAAAATTGGCCATGCAACGAATGGACTTTTTCAATAGACAATATCATACAACCTGATCTTATACAAGTTTCACCACATCCCTTTGCAATAGTTGGGAGAGTTTTTTCCGGGATCTCCTTGCCTTTACCTCGGTTGGAAATGTATTTCTGTCCGCTGTCCTTAAAAATCTTCCTCTTCTTGTCTTTCCACTCCGAAATATTAAGCGAACGTTTCCGATTATTCACTCGTTCCTTGTCACTTTCGGTTAAGTTCCAACTTTTATTCATTTTGAACAAAATAAAATTCACCCTAACGTAAAGAAACAACAACGGTCCTAAACAACAAGAAACAGGTAAATAAAAGGTTCACATAGCGTAACCTTACATCAACAGGCTGTCATAGCCATTAGATTACGACATACAACGTTTTTCCATTATTATGAACACTCAATTTTACTGGGAAAAATGCCTTACAGCCCATTCTGTTGGCATGTGAACGAACTAAAATCACTGGTGATTCATTCTCTGGTCTACATAGATCATTATTCCGTAAAAAAAAATTTGTCAAAAATCGATATACAACGTTTTTCCCGCCACCCATTCAATTATTGGTCGCTCTCATTTTGTGCTCAAATTCTAAGAAAGTCCTACCTTTCAAACTACTTTGTTTAACCGCTATTGTTTAGGGGGTATCAGCCACACCTTCATAATTAAATTCAAACCTCTGTACGATTGTGTAATTACATATTTGTTTGCTTTTAGACCCTATTTTTGTGTTAGCAAATATATTAAACCGAAAGACATTGCTATCAACTTTATGTTACGGATTCCTATTACTTGCATTAAAACCAAAGTAGGGTAAGACTCTTTTTTTATTAAATCCGGTTACATTCTTTTTGTCGATTTACGCTTACTGCACACAACCCCTCAAAAGATACAGTCCACGATTAATCTCGGTGGCTATGTAATTCTTGGTTTTATAACCCTTAAAATTTTTATAAAAACCCTTTAAAGCCACGTTGCTAACAGATATTTTCTATATTTTTTATAATGCACATTCTATAAAGGTGATTCCTAATTTCTATAAGTGTATAGTGGTAATGAGAAAATCTAAATTATTTAGGATGTCAACAACTTGTCTACAACTTACTTGCAATTGTTTTACTGTGCCTACAATTTGGTGTGCCGGTCTTGTTTTAAGACAGTCTATCATTACTCTGTTATCCTCTGTTGGACATCCAACGGCAGACGATATCGTTTTAGTTTTATTTAGCGCATTTTCCATCAATACCCAAGGATTTAAAACACTAGCACTTTGCGATATGCCCCTCGTAAACAGACCTATAATTATTGTTAAAATAATTATTGTTTGGTGCGTGTCGTTATTTGTGCTCTGTCGACTACAGCAAGGCATTCGACTGTGTAAAATGGAAGAATTTGTGACTTATCTTGGAAAACATGGGAGTACCAAAACATATCATTGTTTTGCTTAAAAATATCTACAACAACAGCTGCGGAAAGGTGAAAGTCAACAACACGTTATCTAAGTCTTTTAGCCCAAAGTGCGGTGTAAGACAGGGCTGTATTGTGTCACCGATACTCTTAAATATATACGGAGAGAATACAGGGCAGGGAACCCCATACGACACGGTCCCTGTAAACCAAACCAATAATTTTTTTGAAAATTTCTTCATTTCATTATATGTATATTGATCAAGGCTGCAAAAGGAAATTATTTTGGAGTCTACAGGGAGTCTCAAAAAAGTGTGACATATCAAAGTTATGTTTTTTTAAATGGAACACCCTGTATTTCGTTACCCTTTTAAATAGTTTAGGAAAAAATAATACGATTTCATAAAAGGTACTATATAGCTAACTATAACCGTTCTCGAGTTATTGATTTTTTTATGAAAATGCTAGGTACAATTGGAAACTAAATAACATGGAAATGTATAGAAATCATTCCTTCGAATTTTGACCAAGCATAAAAGAGGTTTTGGGCTATTGATTTCGATAAAACCCGTTTTTCAATATTATACAGAATGTTCAAAAATCATTGCCACTTTTTTATAATTTCGGACAAAGATAACTTTGTTATTTCAAATGAATCACCCTGTATTTTTTTGGTCTGAACGATATAAAATTCAATTATCTTTTATTTTATATTGGGATTCTCTAAACCTAACCTTAATAGTTTTTTAGATATTGGCTTTTTCAAATAGTAGTACTTATTTCAATGCATTCTTCGAATCAAGATAGCTTTGAAACGACATTTATTTGATTTGCTCACAGAATTCTCGTTGACAGTTGTTATACTTCACTTCATCGAAAATATTTACTTTTCATATTCTTGACAGTAGTTCCTTAAACAGACTATACAATTTTTTTTTATTATTCAACTAAAACAATAACAAAATTTTTTTTTTTTTTTTTTTTTTTTAAGTTCTGGTTCCCACGAAAAGGGATATCCTGTAATGTTCAGAGAACATCGTGGGAACCAAGGGAAAGAAGGTAGGAGTTGGTGTTCTTCTTAAATTTCTGGAGGTTGTATGCCTCGGGGAACACCTCCCTAGGCAATGAGTTCCAAAGCCTCGCAATTCGTTGGATGAATGAGTCTTTGGAAAGTGATGTTCTGCAGGTCTCCAAAGTGACCACGAACGGGTGTGAAGACTGAACTTGACGGGTTAATCTCGAAGAGACTGCCAATGGAGGAACGATTGTTGATATTTCAGAAGAGCATCGCCCATGAAAATATCTATAAAATAGAGACAAATCGCCAACTTTTCTACGGTGTTCCAGACAAGTGAGCGAGTTTGTAAGCGAGGCATCACCGACGAGACGAATTGCCCTTTTTTGGACAGAATCCAGTAGCTTCAGGATATGTTTAGGTGCTGCACTCCAAATATGGGAACAGTACTCCAGTACAGGTCGGATCTGTGCCTTATAGATCATAAGCAGCTGACTGGAGGTGAAATAGCTCTTGGCACGAAACAAAAAACCAAGTTTTTGGGATGCACTTTTGGCAATGGACCTCACGTGATTTTCCCAGGAAAGGTTATTGCTGATAGTAATACCAAGCATCGATATGGATGACTTCAGTGGTATGGTTACTCCTGACAAAGTTATGTTAGGCACAGTGAGATCGGCTTTTCTAGAGAAAAGACATGCTTGTGTTTTGTTTGCATTGAATTCTACCAAGTTATTGGATCCCCATTCGAGAATTGTTGCTAAGTCCATATTTATATTGTTAACATTTCTTCCTCGTTCATTTCTGGTTTCACGGGCTGATATAGGGGCCCTGGAAGAGAATGCGGTATGGAGGGTACTATCATCGGCAAAGCTGTGTACGGGACATGAAGTTGCTTTCAACAGGTCGTTGATGTGAAGTAAAAATAGTGTTGGTGCTAGAATGGATCCTTGCGGAACACCAGCATTTATGAGTAGAGTGTCAGATGAAACTCCATCGACCCCTACATGGAGAGACCTGTTTGAGAGAAAACTAGCAAGCAGAGAACACAGCTGAGGGGGCAAACCATAAGATGGAAGCTTGGCGAGGAGTCCCTGGTGCCAAACTCGATCGAACGCCTTGGAGATATCTAATGCCACAGCTAAAGTTTCTCCATACTTTTCAATAGATAGCTGCCATATATGTGAGACGTATATAAAAAACAAATGTATTTAATTCAAAGTAGATGCTAAAAACGACGATCATCCTGTTGAATACAAAGAGCCACTTTCTCTATGAAAGACTGCTTAGCACTTAATAATATTTGAGGCGTGACTCTTTGAAAAGCAGTCCTTATTGAGGGTTTTCTATGATTAATCCCATGATAATAAATTCATTTTCTACTTTCTAATGATAGGTTTTTGTCTATTTGCCTTTTCATAAGCTACACTACGAAATTCGTGTAGCAATCGTTTGAGAACCAACTTGATTGGATGATTCCGGTCTGGATATACACCCTCGACGCCAAAAGGCAATTCTCTAAACACTCACCAATCGCTAAAATCATATCTATCCGCTCTTGAATGGGATAAGTTTTCATTTTCGACGGTAATAATTCAGTGAATGTTTTGAATAACGTAAAATACAATAACTGGTAATAAGAATTCTTTCAACAATTTAAATAAATGTCGTTTCAAAGATATCTTAAGTCAAAGAATGCATTGAAATAAAAGCATTTTCATAAAAAAATTAATAACTCGAGAACGATTATAGTAAGCTTCATGGTACTTTATATGAAATCATATTATTTTTTCCTGAACTTTTCAAAAGGGTAACTAAATACAGGGTGTTCTATTTAAAAAACACACAACTTTGATATGTCACACTTTTTTGAGCCACTCTGTAGACTCCAACATAATTTCCTTTTGCAGCCTTAATTAATATACATCTAATAAACTGAAGAAATTCCCGAAAAAATTTATGGTTTGGTTTACAAGGACCGTATCATATGTGGGGTGTTCCACCCTGTATAATGAGAAAAGTTCTGCAAGACTGGCTAGGGAAATTAACCATAGGAGGAAAAAAATTACTAACCTTAGATATGCAGATGACACCTTAATACTAGCTCGTTCGGAAGAAGAACTCACGGAATTCATGAGAAAGTTGGACAGGATCAGCAGAGAACATGATCTTACGTTGAACAAAAAGAAGACGAAAATTATGATAGTAGACCGCAACCCTGCCAATGTTAGACAGATCGATGGTTTTGAAGTGATTGAGAAATTTAACTATTAAGGATAACTTATCACAAACAAAGGCGGCTGTGATGGAGAAATTAAACGCAGACTGGCCATAGCACGTAACTCAACAATAAAACTAACTCGAATATGGAAAGACTCTGCAATATCTGAACGCAACAAACTGAAATTATTAAACTCCTTAATCTTTTCTATCGCCACATATGCCTCTGAGACCTGGACTTTAAAAATGGCCAATCGAAGAATAAGAGATGCTTTTGAAATGTGGGCCTACAGCAGAATGCTGCGAATATCATACACATAACGTGTCAATTCTTAAAAAACTAAAAAACACCACGCAGGATAAACCTATCATACCTACGGTATTTTGGACACATTTCAAGAAGAACGAATGGGCTGGAAAAACTTATTGTAGAGGGAAAAATCAATGGTAAACGACCAAGAGGAAGGTCTGCGACTCGCTGGGTGGACCAAACCAAAGAAATCATTGGCCACGGTCTCCAAGAAGCTTCTCTTGAAGCTCAAGACAGAGAAGGATGGAGAACTACGATCCGAGCAATTGAGACATGATGTCACCATACTCTCTCGAATGTAAAAGGACAAGAGAGAGAGGTGCGTGTTGATTTAAATTACCTTTTGATTGAGGTATTAAATAATGTGTATGCACACTCGCCGCTCCTGCCGACATACCCATAATGGTAATTGACTCTGGATTTCCTCCAAAATATTCAATGTTATTTTTAATCCATTTCAAAGCAAAAGACTGATCTTTTATTCCATTATTTCCAGGGACAATATTGTCTTCAGTGCTTAAAAAACCTTGAAAGAAAAAAAACGTATAAACAAACAAAACAAGGAAGCGATTAAATGTTTAATATCTTTTCATAGATTTGTTTGTCAGGTTAAATCGTTGTTTTTTGGAAGTAAATTTTAATTTATTAAATCATTAATTTTTAAAAGTTTTAATTGTATTTGTTTACCTAATGGTCCCAAACGGTAGTTCAAATTGACATAAACAAAATCTGTGTCTAAGATGGTTTCTGGTCCGAACATTCCCCCAAAGTTAAACATAAAGGCACCTCCATGTATATACACAAGCACGTTTAATTTTGCCCTTGGTTTTAAATTTGAAGTGTAAATATTTACGTACAAACAATCTTCGTCGCCTGAAAAAAAAATTAAATTAATAATTTATTTATAGTTTTATTTAGTAACGGTAATAAAAAAAGTTTAATAAATGATCGTCAATTCTACAGATACGGAAACATTATGGCGTAATATAGAAATTTAAATGAAAAATCTCAAAATGCACGAAAAACAGTCATGCAGCACTTAAAATAATAAATATTCGCGATAAACACCCAAGGGTCCCGTGCTATCTAAAGATCATGTTAAGAACACGTGTAGTCATTTCGAAAACATTTCAATCGTCGCGCGCAATTCTTAGCAAGCAATTAGACGGTCACAGTGACCAATCAAAAACGCTTAATTTAAAACGAGAAGCCACATTCGAAACGGTTTCGGATTTTCGAGTCTCTTTCGCTTTCCGAACTTCAAGCAATGTAGAGCACAGCGCTTCGCCTATCTTCAGCCGAGGTATAACCTCTAGCGTTCAAAACAATACTTAAAAAAACACCACATGGTAAAATGCACATAACTATAATCAAGTAAAATACATCAAACAAAAGCTAGTAAACAGTGAAATGTGAAATCATTCTAAAGATACAGGAGGCTTTAAAACTGTAAGCTTCATTTATTAAAGTTAACAATATATTATCGATGACACGTGTTTGTTTCATTTACTGTGAAAATAGCAATTCCCGGCGATAAAAGGCAGTAAACCCGTTAGCCTACAGTAGTAAAAAGACAGATCGAGCCAGCGATTACTGAGTTATCGAAGGATTCAACACCTACGCAGTAAAACGACGCCGTCCTAGAGCAAGTACATCCGAGGCGCAATGGGAGTAGATCAAATTGGAGTTGTGTAACTAATTACGTGGGTTTTTGTCACGAATATTTATTATTATAATTTGTGCTGGTCGAATGCTTGTCGTGCATTTTAAGATTTTGCATTGAAATTTCTATATTACGTATCTGTATATGGTAAGAACATAGGCAACCGAGATATTAAGAAGGGGTTTACCTATTGATAAAAATCCAGCATTGTATTTAAATACAATGATCCGAGATTATTCAGGGGGTAAAGCGGGAGGTATGAATCTCAAACGATGTAAGCCGATAAAAGTCCTTAAAAGTCCTTAAATATAGTGAAATTTGCCTTACGACGATCGGCAGCCTTGAAATTTTTTATGCATAGACAAAAACAAGACACATTAATTGGTGTATAAAATAAATAGTTCATTTAAAATAGCAAAATGTACAACATGTCGATGAACCATACCATATCAACCAAATGGCCCTTTTCTGAATGGAATCTAGAAGACGCAGAGAATGCCTTGGTGCTAAACCCCAAATGTGCAAGCAATACTCCAGTAGAGGTCGGATTTGAGCCTTGTACTTCGTCAACAGTTAATCAGGAGTAAAAAACTTTTTAGCTTTTCACAGAAAACCTACCCTCTTGCTTGCTGATTTTGCGATGTTAGCAACATGGTCAGGCCAAGACATATTATTAGACACCGTGACTCCCAAAATCAAGATGGAGTGACTTGATTCATGGGTATTTCCGGACATTGTAATGAAGTGATTTGAGGAATTTACTTTCTTGGAAAACGTGGCGCTTTGTGTTTTCTGGGCGTTGAACTAAACAAGATTGTTGGTTCCCTACTCGACAATTGATTTAAGATCTCTATTGATGGAGTCAACCTGTTCCTGTCTGAGTCTATCTGTATCATTCACCGAAAGTGATCGATAGGATGTGAAAGTTGAGACAAGTGTGCTGTGGTCTGCGAAACTGTGGTTTCAAGAGGTCGTTGATGTGTAAAAGAAATAGGGTGGGGGACAGGATTGAACCCTGGAGGACCCCAGCATTGGTTTTTAACGCATCAGAAGAAATACCATTAACTGCCACATAATTCGCAGGAATAGTCTTCTTTCCTTTTTTCGGAATGGAGTTTTTCCACATGGACGGAAATACACCTTTGCTGTATGATAGCTTAAAGAGTCTACAGAGAATTGGGGTAAGCTCTTGAGCACAGGTCTTCGGGACAATTGTCGGAATTCCATCTGGTCCTACTACCTTATTAGAGTCAAGATTTCGTAGGATTTTAATAGTGCAATGGCGGATAGTGACCTCAGGCATTAATGAGTTTATTCTAGGTATCGTTGGAATTTGTTTTCCATTTGTATTGGGGGTTGAGTTAGAGCTAAACATTCCGCCCCGCAGATCCGCTTTTTCCTTGGAAGATACGGCTGTCGTGCCGTCGGACCTCTCGAGTGGTGGTAAAGAAGAAGTTGTGAAATTCCTATTTATGGCCTTAGCCAAAGACCAGAAGTTTCTTAATTACAGTTTTTCTATTCCATAAGTCGATTTAGCAAATATTTTTTTGACGTACAAAAATTACTTTTATCAAATTTTTTATGGAAGATTTCGTTTCTTTTTGCAATCTTCGAAGCTGTCACTCTTTTTTTTTCTTTAATTTTTCCACATTTTCGAATCTTTTTGTTATATTTTAAATTTCGTAAAAAAACTACCCAAATTTGTTGCTTATTTTCTCACTTAAAATAAATAAATAGTCGACACGTGTATCGACTGTACTTTTAGCTCATATGGGCAAAAATTGCTTCAGTGCTAAAACAGTTTATTTTCGAATAGGGGTTTATGAGTAAAATTTTTTTTACCGCAATGTCTTCTTCCAGTTTAGCAACACCGTTTTAAAACAGCTAGTTTGTCTACATCTTAATAACCAGAAAAGCATAAAAATTTAGTTCTTGAACCATGATTTCCGTTCTTTGAGAGAGTCTATTACGGTATTTGTTACCAGAACTATAGTATAAAATGATAATTATTTTAATATTTAATTTTTACAACCTCAAAAGTTATAAACTTCATTCAAGTAACACCGTCGCGTCGGAACGAAAGAGAGAACTAAAATATATTCAATTTTTTCAACACTAATAACAAATACTCTTTTTTATGCAATTATTTTGGACCCCTGTTGCATTAAAGCTCTCTTACTCTATAAAGATATATTTTGTCTTGAATTTTAATATGAAGGGAAAATAATTATGTTTGCCTTTGACACCGATCATAACTATGTTTTTTCTTTTTCTTTGAATATTTCTTGAAAATAGAACACTTATGGTAATTGTCGCGTATAGTGATATTTTATGCAAATTTTAAAGAGAGAAAAAGAAGCGTAAGGTGAACATGCACTAACCAAAATGATTTCTTCTGATATTCCAATTGTCTTGTAGAAGCGGTGGTGGTTGGCGGAGACTAACACTTGATTTTGTATTCGAATACTGTTTCGAATGAATGAATGAATGCTTCGTCGCTCTGCCTGTTGCGTGAGTGCGCGACAGAAGTGCGTAGTTCAACTTGTATTATTAAGCGGAAGATTTAAATATGATATTTGAGTGATTAATAAATAAAGTAAGTTTTATGAAAAAGTATTTGATAAAAACAATTAAATTATAATAACAGTCTTCTTCTTCGTAAGGTGCCGTCTCTACACGGAGGTTGGCTATCATTATGGCTATTTTTACTTTCGGCGCTGCGACTCTGAAAAGCTGAAGGGATGTGCATCCAAACCACTCTCTTAGATTCTTCAGTTAGGATATACGTCTTCTTCCCACCGATCTCTTTCCTGCAATCTTGCCTTCCATTATTAGTCGTATTGTACTGTATCTCTCTCCACGCATAATGTGACCGAGATATTCCAGTTTTTTGGCTTTAATCAAGTTCTCCAATTTTTTTTTTCAACTCGGCGTAGAACCTCTTCATTGGTAATCTTTTTTATCCACGATATTTTAAGTACACGCCGGAAGATCCACATTTCAAATGCCTGGAGCTTTTTCATTGTGGCTTTGTTCATCGTCCATGATTCTAGTCCATATAAAAGCACTGGGATTACATAACATTTAACCATTCTCAGACGTGGTTGAAGGTTTAAGTGTGGGTTAGTAAATAGTTGTTTTATTTTATAGAAATTATTTCTAGCCTTTTTGATTCTGACTTTGATTTCTTGAGTATGATCATGCCTATCGTTGATCCACATGCCGAGATACTAATATTGCTTTACTCTCTCGACCAACACTGAATTGATATTGATGTTGGTATTAGGATGGTTTAATGGGGTTTTACTTATGACCATGTATTTATTTTTTTTTTTTTATTTTTAAACCGTACTCCCTGCTGACCCGATCGATCTCTTGTAGTAATACTTGAAGATCATGTATGTTGTCGGTTATGATCAAGGTGTCATCAGCATAACGTATGTTGTTGATAATCTTTTCATTTATATTTATCCCCTCGTTCCTGTTCCTGAGAGCTTCGTTGAATATAGCCTCTGAATAATAATTAAACAGAAGTGGTGACAAGACACATCCCTATCTTACCTCTCGTTGTATTTTGATATTTTCTGATGTTTTTCCTTCAGAGCTGATCACAGCGACTTGATTCCAATAGAGGTTCTTTATTATTCTTACATCTTGCTCATCGAGCTGACTTTCTCGTAAGAGGTTATTCATCTAATAACAGTAACAAACATAAATAATTTAAGTGAACGAAGACTGAACAGTTGTGGTTCAGAAATAATATAATCCCATTCATTGGAATATGTCATCTTTTAAATTATAATTAAAATAAATCTTCATAATCATGATGGGAACTACAGCTCATTCAATAATTTATAGTCTCTTTGTGAAACAACACATTTGTGCAATGGCGCTCGAACCGACTTTAACGGCGTCATTTTGATGGTATTTTGACAATGTTTTTTTCAGCATAGACGAAAGTATGACCGGGGTACTTTTTCGACATAATTAATATTTTATGAAAAATAAAGCAAATTTACAAAAACTGCATTTTTTTAAAAGTTATTTACCAAAAATTTTTACCGTTCTGTTTTATTAATGAATCTAATTAGGGTTTAACCCCTCTTAATGTACCAGTTAATAGCCAAATAAATAATAGAATCTCGAGTGAAAATAAAATATTAAGCGCACAAGCATGTGAAGTTAGGTTTGTTCTAACCTGCAGGTTGTGTACGGTATTCAGAAATCAAATTTATGCGCAAGCCAACTTTATCTTCCTTACGGTAATACTACAAAATCTGAATGTAGAACGGTTATGTGATACAAATTCAACTCAAATAAACAATGCCCATGTCAGTCGAAACAATTTCTACATATGTTCATGCATCGATTCCAAGTTTGGTTAATGTTTTATGTATGTTAGATATTTTAATTACTTCTTTTTTTTTGTTTATATTTTTTAAACATTCTCTTTTTTCCGTAAGAGTTCTGATCTATTTACTTAAGATCGTTATCGTTTTACAATCGACAGACATATTTTATTAAGCTTTTTATTACTTCATTGATGTTTATTAGTAGAAAAACAAATAAATGGGGCACTGCATAGCTTTATGAACAGGCAGAAAGTGTCAAAAAAGGCACGTCTGGCTGTACATAAAGAAGTGCTACTTTCTACACTTATGCATGGTAGTAAATGTTGAGTTTGGCAGAAGAAGCATGAAAATGGGAATAATGCTACGGAGATGTGTAGTCTGAGAAATATAGCTGAAGTGACTCGGTGGATAAAGTGAAGAATAGTGAGATAAGGGAATGCTGTGGTGTAAAAGAATCCCGATCAAATCAACATTATTTTAAAGAAAGGCCAGGTCAAGAGTACCCACAACCGACGAGCATGTATAAGAGCACTAATGAAAGTAGAGTAAGCAAAAGATGTGTGTAAGAAACGTAGCAAGTGGAAGAAAATAGTTTTTGCCTACCACTACGGGAAAAAGGCGTGACTATATGTATTTATGTAGGTATTGACGTTTAAGGGCAAGCATGTAATTATCATAAACTAACAAATGCACATAGTACTACTTTTTGATTTTAAAGACATATTTGTAAGAATTTTCTTTCTCTATAGGGGGTCAGTGGGCTAATACACCCCATACAACTTTTCATTAATCAGAATTTCTCGCCATTTTAAAATGATATCCTTTATAACCTAAGCGAACGAAAGAGAACGTAGCCTAATAAAATAAATTTAAATAGTTATACAAACAATTACAATTTATATTTTATCGTTTTATCTATTAAGCATGATCGCGACCGTTCACTGTATGGTTTTTTCGTGTATTTTAAGTAAAATATGCAAAATAATAAATCGTGGATTCCATTTACATTTTTATCGTCGTTATCTCTTTGTGATTAATTAAAAAAATTTAACGAACAATACGATAAAAAATAATTTAATAGGAACTGATTCAGACGGTTATTATGAAAAACTTATCGTTGTAATGATGATACTGAATGTTTTTAGTGATATAGGTCATTTCACGTCAAATCTATTGATAGTTGGTATTGACCCCTTCCGATTTAAATGAATTTCATCATATACCAACGGAAAAAAATTGAAAAATATTTTTTTTAAAAGTAATGCAAAATTCAAAATTTTACTATTTTTCCAGTTTATTATTTAAATATCTCTAAAACTATTATAGCTACAAAAATCGACCTTGGTTTAATTTAAAGAGGGTATTTGAGGCTACAAAAAAAATTACATCTAAAAAAAATGCAAAATTTTAAAAACTCAAAATTGAATACCTAAATCAAAAACCTTAATTATTTTTGGCTTAAAAAAGTGTTTTTTTTATTTTTGAAGTTATAAATTTTTGAATTTTTAATTTATTCTTTTGTCAATCTTTTAATAAAATAATCTTAAACAAATACTTAATTTTAAGTAATAAGCTTCCGATTTAAGGCGTTACAAGGAAAAAAAATGAATGATTGAAATTGCATTTTTATTCTTTGGTGTAATCCTTGGATCCCTTATCCTTTGAAGTGCAACTCGTATTTTTAATAAATATCTAACGAAAGCATTTTAATAACTTGTACCCTCTTAAGTGCACTGGCGCTGATGCTTTATGATATATTATTCAATATTATTAGGAATCCCTTTTTTCGCGGCGAAGCCCTTTATAGCCATAAATATCAAAGAACCGACTAAGAGTGATCTTACTGATAGTATTTTTTAAACTGTGTCTTAATCGATATTCATTTATATTATTTAGAAAGAAAAACTTCAGTTTGATATTTGATATTTGATACATAGCTGGCAGAGAGTGCCACTTCTTGACTTATTTTTTATCCAATTTATTACCAAAAAATGAAAATCCAATTTTAATCATTTAATTATTTTTTCTTGTAACGTCAAAAATTCGAAACCTATTGCTCAAAATGATAAAATTATATAATTGTATTTTATTAAAAGGGTGTAATAATTATTTTTTTAAATTCAAAAATTCATATCTTTAAAAAGAAAAAAAACTCTTTGAAAATTTTAAGATCTCTTAAGAACAGATAGAGGTTTTAACAATTTAACAATTTTGCAATTTTTTGAAATTTTAAAATTTTGTATCTTTTTTAAATTGAACCAATGCCGATTTTATAACTATAATAGTTTTCGATATATTAAAAAAATAACCTTGAAAAACTGGAAAAATGGTGAAATTTTGAATTTTGCTTAACTTTTGAAAAAAAAAAATATTTTCCGTTAGTTAAACTTTGTTATTTGATAAAAGAAAACTTCTGTTCAAATTTACTTCAATGGTCGATTTAACATGGAATGACCAATATATTAATAAAACTACCTATGTAAAAATGAAAAATTATAAAAATAATTTTTTTCCATACCATTTCCACTTTTCTACCTTTTTTATTTCAACCTTTTCTCCCGCCTAATTTGCCCTTTTTTATTATTTCTCTCATTTTGTTTAGGTAACCATGAAATTTTACAAAATTTGGAAATATGCTTTCGAATTCTAAGAGTTTTGTTTGGCAACGCGTTTCAAGTAATCGCTCTCTTTCATACAGTTGGCAAATCTCGCGGTTTTAAATACTGAACAGTTGGTTGTACCTAAACTTACCGGATACTGCATCTTCTCCTGCTGGTACTACATGTGCATATTGCATGCACTTATATAGTCTCTGTGCCTTCCAAATTCCCGACCAACGTTTTGCTGGAGTAGGTTCCTGAAAACATAAAATACCGAATTAAATTGGTGACTCTATTTTGGAAATTACAAAACAACCATCCAACTTAAAAAATTTATGCGATCTAGCAAAATACAAACAGGAAAATAATTTAACGATATTAATTTAAATTTTAATATTCAGTTGGTTTCGTTAAATATATTGTATTTTTAATCCAAATTGAATGTTATTTTATTTTTTTATTTTATTACTTTTAAACAAAAAAGGTTTAAAAAATGTTTTAGTTGTTCTATATTTTATCGTTTTCAAACTCTAAATAAAATTTGTAAGTATTGTTCGATTTTAAAAGGTACCATACGTGCATTTTTTGACACGTTCTGGCTTTATAAAGGGCTTCATTCATTTGTTTCCCTGTCAACACCATTTGCTCAATACCTCAGTCATACTTTCTGTTTCTCGTAAACTTTAAACCCAAGTACATACATACATATAGTCACGCCTTTTTCCCATAGGGGTAGGACAAGACCACTTCCTTCCAGTTGCTACTGTTCTTACACACATCTTTTGCTTCCTCTACTTTCATCAGTGCTCTCATACATGCTCGTCAGTTGTTGGTACTCTTGACCCTTCGCTCAATGTCACTGTCATACTTTCCATCTCTCGTAAACTTTGAACTCAAGTACACAAATTCATTTACTTGTTCCACTCTTTCTCCCTCAATCGAAACTCCACAGTTTGTCATGCTTTCTTCTCTTTCAAAAACCATTACTTTCGTTTTGCTTACATTTATTTTCATTCCTTTGATTTTTAGGGCATCATGCATAACATTAACCATCGCCTGCAACTCCTCTTCAGATGACGCTAATATGCCACCGGCGTAAAGAAGGCATTTGACGATCAAATTATTCATTTTCAATCCATACGGACTCTCTTTTAAATCTTTTAAACAATTTTCTATGATTAAGTTAAACAGCCATGGCGATGCCACACATCCCTGTCTCACACCTTTTCGTTGTTAAACCAGTCCGTGCAAGCTCCGTTTATCCTGACACAAGCAGTGGAATCCTCGTAAAGTGATTTCAGTGCTCGTATTAAACTACCGCTCACCCCGTACATAGACAATGTCGACCACAATTTACTCCTCACCACTCTGTCATAGGCCTTTTCCAAGTCTATAAAAGCGCAATAGACCTTCTCACTTCTAGCCAAGAACTTTTCTATACCTCGTAATGAAAAGACCTGATCCATACATCTCGTTCCTCTTCTAAATCCTGCTTGCACATCCCATATCATCTTCTTAGTTTTATTCGTTACTTTTTTAATTAATGTCTTTGCATACAGTTTGTCGACTATGCTGATTAAACTAATACCTCGATAGTTCTTACAGTCCTGCTGCGAACCTTTTCCCTTGTAAAGTGGCACGATAACGGCCTTGCACCAGTCGTCTAGTACGCTAACAAAGGTTAAAATGGCGGTACAGCAGACTAACTACCACGTTTTGTCCAGCCTTCAGCATTTCAACTATTATCCTGTCGTACCCAGCAGCTTTATCCAATTTCATACTGTTCAACGCTTTCACAATTTCTGTCGTACCAATTTCACTTTCATTGCAACTTTCACTTATGTCTCCGAAGGGGGCGTGTACTTGTTTATCTTTCTCTCAAATAAACTTTCCAAGTATTCCTTCCATCTCTTTAATACGCATTCCTCTCTTTTTACCATACTACCATCTTGGTTTCTGATTCTTTCCAGTTGCGAGGTAGTATTTTTACCTCTGGCTGTTCTTATGGACTTCCAGAAGAGTTTAATATTGTTTTGGAAATCGTCAGATAACCTTCTATCAAATTCATCTTTATCGCTCTCCTTCTTTTTTGCCACAACCTCTTTTGCCACACCTTTTAACATTTTATAATCATTCTTTGCCTTGTTTACATCCTCAATCGTTGCCTTTTGCGTTCTATGATTGGCTTTTGTAGCCAGCCAGGCTTTCTTCTTTTTTGACTCTGCTTTTTAAACTTCTACGCACATTTTCTGTAACTTGCATCCTTTCCTTCTTTTACTTACACCACATACTTCAATAGCAATATCCACGATTCCTTTCTTGAATGACTTTCACAATTCTTCAACCTCATATACTTCATCTAAACTGTCAAGTTTTTTGGTCAATTTACTGACGAACTTCTCTTTTATACCTTTTTCTTGCAAATTTTCAACTTTTATACGCTCTAGTACACTACTTGATTCCTGCACACGATGCCGCCACCGCTTAAAGAGACCCAAGTTTACAAACTCATTTACTTGTTCCACTCTTTCTTCTTTAATCAGCACTTAGCAGTTTGTCATGCTTTCTTCTCTTTCAATTAAACCAAAAAATTGTATTATGGCGATGATAGATAGACCCTTAAGGTGTCCATGGGTTTCTGGTTACATTTATGCAGCTAAAAACGTCAATAATACGAAATAACATTTTGCATAGGCGGCTGTGATTTAATAACTGAAAAAATTTCTTTTTTTTTGTTCTCGTCTATATACCATTTGGATATTTAAAAATTTGATTGTGCTTATCTAAGTTTTACGAAATGCTTTAACTTTTATTATAAATAAAATTTTATAACAAATAACTTATAAAATGTTTACCTATATGTTGCAAAATTTTTGACACACATTATTCTTGTGCATAATTTAATAAA
Organism: Agelastica alni; assembly: GCA_950111635.1. Classification (NCBI taxonomy): domain Eukaryota; kingdom Metazoa; phylum Arthropoda; class Insecta; order Coleoptera; family Chrysomelidae; genus Agelastica; species Agelastica alni. Next base: position 54,507,262 of record OX467712.1, on the reverse strand, counting down.
AAATATTCAATGAATTTATTACCTTTCGTTGTTTTAATACATTTGTATTTAATAGTTGTTACCTATTGGTTTTTAACTCTCTTGAACTTACATACCTGAAATCTTAAGTCTCCAACTGGAGGACTTGCATACGGTATCCCTTCAAATGCATTGTATTCTAATCCTTTAAAAGTTTTTCCTATAAATCCTTCGACTTTTCCCAAGGGTAATGTTACAACTGGTGGTGAAGTCGCCTTGCATACTGCAACTAATAAAAACAACTTAATTACATACTTTGGTTAGATAGGTTGGACCAGGGGTTCTCAAACTTGAGCTGATGGCGATCTACCTCAATATTGTTAGATTACGATCGATCGACTCTGAGAGGGCGCAAGTATGTGTGATGCAGAATTGTCGTGTAGGTAGGGTGCATACGTGGTATAGATATTAGTTTTACCGCAGAATATTCATTTTTTAGTCAAGGTAAAATAAATATTAATAAAAATATAAAATAATATATATATATATATATATATATATATCGATTATGTATCAAAAAACAACTACTCCTATAGTTATATGCAACGACAGGCATTGAATTACATCTGATACATAATCGTGTATAATACCCAATTTCGGGTACCAATATGCAGATGCTTGTTAAGTAAGAGAAGGAACTATTAGATTTATCCATCCGAAGTGACTACCTATAGAGTGGTTTTGGGGTGTGTTGCCCCTCTTTAGCATAGGGCAGGTCTACCTCGACTGGACACATCAACAGCTTCGACCCCTACCTAAAAAATTCTCACTATCGTCCATACAGTTGATAGCCTTCCTGGAAAAATCTTTTGGCTGTAGTAATCCCTTAAAAGAAGCCTATAACTTTACTACTAATATTAAATCGCTCGCAATAAACCCCAATGATGCTCCTGAACTTGCAAGCCTATCGTCCATCAATTCAAACTATTCCAATCAGGATGATTTCGATTTATTTTAATATATCTTTATCCAACACATTTTTTTTTTAATTTTAAGATTCAGTATTTTACAATGTAACTGCGACGGATATTATCCGCGCCTAGAACAAATTCAGCATCTAACCTCAATTTACCGACCAGTTTTCCTTTGTCTACAGGAGACTAATTTTAAAACAACTAATATCCCACGAACTAAATCTTTTAAAGGGTATCATTTTATTAGAAACAACTGCATTAGAGCCAGCGGGGGCTCATCAATATTCGCCACAAACGAAATGTATTCAGAGATACTTCCTTTGACAACAAACCTGGAGGCAGTGTCCATAACGGCATACTGCCCCAATAAACTAACCATATGCTCCATATATATTCCTCCAGATCATCCTCTAAAAGAAGAAGAGCTCCTTGATCTAATATATCATCTTCCCCAGCCGTTTATCCTCACAGGAGATTTTAACGCTCACAACAGCATGTGGGGTTCACAAAAGACATTTGGACGCGGAAAGGTAGTAGAAAATATATTAAACTGTACAAATTCTTGCCTACTTAATACAGGATGTAATACACACTTTATTATTTCCTGCGGTGCCTTTTCTGCCATAGACCTAAGCATAAGGGACTCCAAATCAGCCCCTTCGATGACTTGGAAAACAGCTGATGGATTTTATGATAGTAACCACTACCCAATAATTATATCGAACAATCACAACGAAGCAATTTTTGTAAAAAGTTATTGGTGCCTCAAAAAAGCTAACTGGTCTGCGTATTCTACGACAGTTGATACTCTCTAACTCACACATGATGCTTACGCCTCCAACAATGCTAATGACTTGATAAAATTAATAACAGATTCAATTATCTTGCTTGCCAAGACCCAAATTGATAAAATGTCCTTTTCGCCAAATCATAGAGCAGTTCCTTGGTGGAACTCCTTTTGTGATGACGCAACTCACCAATCCAAAAAAAACTGAATCAATATTTGAAAAACAAAAGTACCGACAATCTTATTAGCTACAAAAGACTCAAGGCTAAAGCGAAATACGTAGTAAAGCAGAGTAAAAAATCATCTTGGGAGAAATACATATCAACTACAAACGAAAACTCCAACCTTAGTCAACTATGGAAGAAAATTCGACAAATTCAGGGTCACAAAACTAATAACAAAATTACCCGTCTTATTTCAAACGGCTCGGATTATGGTTCACATGAACATATTTCCAATACTTTTGCATGTCATTTCGAAGCGAAGTTCAGGAATAATACAAATGTCAATATTTCACCTTCTCATCAAACACCTTCCAGTAACATTCTACTATCCGAAGATGTTAAGCATATTAATTCTCCTTTCACCACAATCAAACTAACAATTGTCTAAGCCAAATGCAAAAACACTGCTGCTGGTCCTGATGATATTTCCTATAGTTTCTTCAAATACTTATAAATCTATAGCCTTACTAAGCTTCTGAATATATACAATTACATATGGCGCAAGTCTATAGTTATTCCGGTATTTAAACCGAATCAGTCACCTATCTTGCCGCAATCTTATAGACCAATTTCACTTACCTGTACTATGTGCAAATTATTGGAAAAAATAATCAATAGACGTCTATATTGGTTTTTTAAAAAACATAGTATCATTCCAAAGGAACAATCTTTATTTATATCATGTAATATAAATCTGTATATAATATAACTCGTGCTAATGGCCATAGCTGTCTTATGCACGTTAATTTAAATTAAAAAAAATCCAGAAGTCATTTATATTTAAATTAAAGAAAATTAAATTTCGCTTTGAATTAGTGAGTATCTCAAACTTGAAATTTCATTATCTAAGGGGTATGGGCGTAATTGGCTGTTTAACTTATACATAGACAATTGTTTAAAATATTTGAAAGAGAGTGCGTATGGATTGAAAATGAATGATTTGATCGTCAAATGCCTTCTTTACGCCGATGATCAAGTCATATTAGCCTCATCTAAAGAGGAGTTACAGGCGATGGTTAATGTTATGCATGATGCCCTGAAAATCAAAGAAATGAAAATAAATGTAAGCAAAACGAAAGTAATGGTTTTTGAAAGAGAAGAAAGCATGACAAACTGTGGAGTTTCGATTAAGGGAAAAAGAGTGGAACAAGTAAATAAATTTGTGTACTTGGGTTCAAAGTTTACGAGAGATAGAAAGTATGACAGTGACATTAAGCAAAGGGTTTTGGCAGAAAGACAAATAAATGGGGCACTGCATAGCTTTATGAATAGCCAGAAAGTGTCAAAAAAGGCAACGTCTGGCTGTGTATAGAGGTGTTTTGGTTCCTACACTTATGTATGGAAGTGAATGTTAGTCTGAGAAGTATAGCCGGAGTGACTCGGTTAAATAAAGTAAAGAATAGTGAGATAAGAGAACCCTGTGGTGTAAAAGAAGATGTGGTTACAAAGATAGATAAAGGAATGCTTAGATGGTTTGGACACGGAGAAAGGATGGATGAAGGAAGATTGACGAAACAAATTTATAAGGCGAGTGTAAATGTACAAGTCGGTAGAGGTCGACATCGGAGAACATATCTTGATCAGATCAACATTGTTTTGAGGAAAGACCAGGACAAGAGTACCAACAACCGACGAGCATGTATAAGAGGACTGTTGAAAGTAGAGGAAGCAAAAGATGTGTGTAAGAACCGTAGCGGAAGTGGAAGGAAGGGGTCTCTGCCTACCCCTATGGGAAAAAGGCGTGCCTTTATGTATGTATGTATGTATGGAAGTCGAATAACAACAGAAATGGGAAAATGGAAAAAAATCAGACTGGGTAATTTTTTTTAGCTCTGAAACAGCTAATTTAAAGGAAAAAATCCATTGAATGAAAGTTGTAGTTGATGTAATTTCCAGTTTACAAAGTACCTGCTTTTTCAATTTTGGTCAATACTAAGCATAAATAAATATGCTTAAATTCAAAGATGTCCTACATATAAATATATTTATTATTTTCTTTTAATTCTTTTCATTTAATTTTTTCATATTAATTTTTGAAAAAATGGGTTATCAAAATATAATTATAATGTATAAAAAGACCCAAAGTTTATTAACAAGAAGTAAAATAAATTGAACCAATAAAATCACTTTACCAAGACTCCACTGCTTCTGTCCGGATAAACGGAACTTACATGGAGTGATTTTACATTGAAAAATGTGATAGACAGGGATGTGTGGCTTCGGCAAGGCTGTTTAACTTATACATAGACGTTTGTTTAAAATATTTTAAAGGGAGTGCATATGGATTGAGAATGAATAATTTGATCATTTACGACGATGATCAGGTCATATTAGTATCATCTGAAAAGGAGATGCAGGCGATGGTTAATATTATGCATGATGTTCTAAAAATCAAAGGGATTAAAGTAAATGTAAGCAATACGAAAGTAATGGTTTTTAAAAGAGAACAAAGCATGACAAACTGCGAGGTGCTGATAAAAGAGAAAGAGTGGAACAAGTAAATGAGTTTGTATACTTGGGTTCAAAGTTTACGAGATACGAAAAGTATGACTGTGACATTGAGCGAAGAGTGATGGCAGGATATTAGAAATTTTCATGTATGCTTAATATTGACCAAAAAAAATTTAAAAACTTATAATAACATGCTCATTCAAAACAAAATTTAATGCTTTTTAATTTTGATAATGGATGACTTTTCGATTAGATGTATTGTTTTTAAATTATAGACCAAAAACTGAAAAAAGTGCCAAAATTTCGTGGTTTTTAGTACATACAAAATTGTGCCAAGGATTTTAAATGTCGATAACTTGGTTTCTAGTTACTTTACAATATTAACAAGTTTAAAAAAATCTATTACCGCCTTTATTGTAAATATCACCCACTTTCGATGACGCCGTTCCTGAACTAGATATTTAAACAATTTCTATATATCAAAAACTTTACTTACTTTTAAAAATGACAATTAAACCAAAGTATAAAAAATACATCACGTAAGAATGGTTTCGTTTTTTAAACTATATTATTTTTTTAAATTGCTCCAAATTTAAACTATTTATAAATAAAATTTATCGACATTTTATCACATTTTGAAGAATCTATAAACAAAATTAACGTAATAATATATTAAATCATACTTATTTATTCTTAAAAATTAGGTACCTAATAAAAAAATTGTAGTGTTGAAAAAATAAATTATGGTGTAAATAGGACACTAGAAGTAGCGAAATTATTGGTGTAAGTGCGACACTAGTAGCGTGTGTTGCCTCCTCTATTTCGGTTCACAGCATTTATGCGTCTAGGCATGCTAATAATTAAATTTTTATTGATATTTAAAGGAATTCATTTCCATGCTGTGATAACTGCATTTTCAAGTACCCTCAGGTTTCTAGGTGCAAATATTTGACGTGATTGGATTCAAATCCGGGCTTTTTGGTGGCCACTGCATACCTAGTATATCAACTTGATTAAGATAATTGAGTACCTACCAAGCTAGGTGAGATCGAGTGTTGTCTTGCTTAAACAAAAAATTGGGTTCCAAAAAAAGGATCGAAAGGCATTACATGTTCTATTAGAATATTTTCAAGATAGTAATTAGTATTCACTTACGGACAGGAACTAATTCTGTGCGAGCGTCAAAGCCTATACCACCCTAGAACATAACATAGCCACCGCCAAATGGAATACTTGCAAAGAAATAACAAGAAGTAAACCTCTCTTCTGGTCTTCGCCATCTGGATGTATTAGGCTTACCCTGGTTTTCTCTGTGAATAAAACTTTTTTCCAATTATCCACAGACACATTTTGATGATTTCGAAACGTAACCTGTCAACTCTGTTTTGTCTAATATTGTCTAAGAAAACGTTCATTTTGGTCATAAGTGCATCGTTTTCGCCTTGGCCTGGCCTTCTAGAATAATTTCCAACCTCTCATTCAAGCGTCTTACCATACGACTTATTGTGAAACGATTTTTGCCTAACAAATTGGCAACATAACCTTGACAATATCCCTAATCAAATAAAAATGAGGCCCGCACTACCTCTTGTTTAGTTAAATTCCTTGCTTGATTCATTTTTCTAATTTCTTTTAGTCAAAAATAAATTGGTCTACTACAAAAAACGTATTACTTTGAAAAAAGAAACAATCTATGAGCTTACTTTTAACGAAAACCTATCGCAAGTACTGCACAAAGAGTGACACAAGCCTACTTGCAAAAACAAACATTAAACCACGGCTTAATTCATAAAAATGCAAAATGCATTAACAATGACACAAACCTACTTAAAAAAGAAAAAAACGAATAATTAAACCACGGCTAAATTCACGAATGTAATTAAAAATAATAGACAATGGTTAATTGATATTAATGGATCTAATAATAAACTTTATTAAATTTTTGTCTTTCTCAAGATTTCTTCGTCTTCAACGAGAAGTTTTATAGGCAACCAGAGGGTGCATAGAGGTGTGTTGGTTCCTACAATTATGTATGGTAGTGAATGTTGGGTTTGGCAGAAGAAGCATGAAAATAGGATTAATGCTGCGGAGATGAGTAGTCTGAGAAGTATAGCCGGAGTGACTCGGTTGGATAAAGTTAAGAATAGTGATATAAGAAAACGCTGTGGTGTAAAAGAAGATGTGGTCACAAAGATAGATAAAGGAATGCTTAGATGGTTTGGACACGTAGAAAGGATGGCTGAAGGAAGATTGACGAAACAAATTTATAAGGCGAGTGTGAATGGGCAAATCGGTAGAGGTCGACCTCGGAGAACATATCTCGATCAGATCAACATTGTTTTGAAGAAAGGCCAGGTCAAGAGTACCAACAACAGAAGAGCATGTATGAGAGCACTGATGGAAGTAGAGGAAGCAAAAGATGTGTGTACGAACCGTAGCAAGTGGAAGGAAGTGGTCTCTGCCTACCCCTATGGGAAAAAGGCGTGACTTTATGTATGTATGTATGTAGTTGCATTTCTCAATTTATGGCAGATTTATTCATGGATAACTTGGAAACTAACCACATAGTTAATAAGAACATTATTGAAATATTACAATGGTTCAGGTACGTAGACGATTGTCTAGTCTTTATAAAAGGCAACTCAGATACAGCAGAAGACCTCTTAAGAAAATTAAATCTAATTCATCCAAATATTAATTTCACACTTGAACTTGAATCTGATAACAAATTAAACTTTCTAGACTTGACCATAAATAAATCTGACTTTTTGGAATTTAGCATTTACAGAAAACCTACTCAAACTGATCATGTCATACCTTTTTTCTCCAACCATCCACATCAGCATAAAATGGCAGCCTTTTATTGCTACATTCACAGACTTCTCAATATTCCTCTTTCATACACAAATTGATCCTATATTCCACTTCACAGAAGATTAAAATAAAGTTATATATATATATATATATATATATATATATATATATATATATATTCCATTTAATTGCAAATTTTTTAGTTCTTTGCTCACTAGGTAGACTTTTACATTCTGTGGTCACAAATTTTGTCAATTTTTTTTACTTAATCCTTATTGGACACTGACCTTATGTAAATGTCACTTCACATCATTTTTCATATTTTAATGTAATCATTTCATATACTTTTTCATTAACGTCAGTACTTCGTGTCTGGTAGTCCAGAACGAGCATTTGGTTGCATTTAGAAATGTAATTCATTAAACCCCTAGATGGGTACATAAATATTTTAACATGTTAAATGTATATCTGTTTAAACAAGTGTCAACCATGGTTATGTCAATTTTTATAACTTCTGTATGAATACTTGACGAGTAAGTAATCTAACTTTCCAATTTTTCAATTTCAAAATATTACTTACTTGCAGGTATCGCACTGATGATGGCCTAATAGCCGAAAGCGCTTTGCAATTATAATAAAAAAAATTTGCACGCAATACAACTCTTTCATTTAATTTAAAACATTTACTTTAAAAAATTCTATTTTTTTTTTAATTTGTTACTGTTACATATATAGAAAACAAAATTTGATGGCAGAGTAAATGAAAACAGAGAAAGTCTACTTAAAGTACGAGGGCAGTTTGATAATTCAGTGACTTTTTGAATTTCCCGCGCAGTTACTCCAAATGCAACAGTGCTGCCGTCAACTATAATCTATCAGTGGGCAACTTTCTAATTTTGATAGAAAAAATGAACAAAATTTTTGTAAAATATGTACCTGTCTGCTCGGAATTATCGATCGACGAGTCTATGATCCCGTACTTGGGCCGAAACAGGTATAAGCAATTCATGAAAGAAAAGCCAATTCGTTTTGGCTACAAAGCATGGGTTCTTGCTCTATCGTCCGTTTACTGTGTGAATTTTGATATATACCTAGGGAGGAGTATGAACAAAGAAAAAAAGAGAGTCTCTAATTAGATAGATAGATAGATCGAGGTGTCTACCATAGTGCAGTTGACAAAGATGAAAACATTGTTTGTGTAAGATGAAAAGACAACAGTGTTGTTACTTTGTTGTCAAATGAATATGGTTTAAGCCGAATCCAAAAAGCAACATTCATTAACACATAAAAAAAAGTAGACATACAGCAACCATACGTCGTGCAATATTATAATAGATATATGGGATATATGGGAATAATATTTTAAATTATCGTATAGGTCTGCGAGGGAAAACATGGTATACTCCTATTTTATTTTGGATGTTCGACATATGTATGTGTAATTCCTGGGTTTTGTCACGCAAATTTGGTTTGAAGTTGGACAATTTGGAATTTCGTAAAAGAGCTGTAATCGCTATATTACAAAAATATGGAAAACCTCCTTTGGCCACGGGTCCAACATTCCATTCTGTAAATTTATTTTTATTTTTCTACATAGTCTTCTTGTTAGTCTACACACTTTTTCCAGCGATGCTCCCATCTCTTTAACCCGTCCAAATAGTACTCGGCGTCTTTCTCTGCAAAATTATTGTTCACGAACGTGATGGCCTCCTCATTTGACGAAAATATCTAATACCGACCGAAATTTTTAGAATAGGGAACAAAAAGAAATCGCTTGGGGTTAGAACTTTTTTTTTGGCAGTAAGAGGAGGAGAAATCTTGCATAAGAGGTAGGGATAGTGTCGGATTCCTACCGACTAAAACCCCTCTGTCGTCTCGCTCGCTACACCGGAATCCGCTTTCGCATTACTTCAGTGCAGAGGCAGTCTGTTTCAGTTTAGACTTTTTCTCTCTTTGTTTTCAATAATTTACCGAATGATTAAATAGGCTTCTCTCCAGGTTTTTTCGGATTTAGTTAGGCTTCTCATCATATTAATTGCATCAAACGTTCTTCCAGTTCCTCTCTGGTATTCCAATCTCTTTTGCTTCCAGTTGGGACATGCGAAAAGGGTGTGTTCCGCATCGTCATTCTCTCCACAGTACGTGCACTCTGCTGATTCTGCTCTTTTTTGATCAAACAAATACTTTCTAAAGCACCCGTGTCCAGAAAATAATCTACCTCTCCGTGGGGTCTATCCAACCATGGAACTCTGGAACTCTTTTGACCAAATTACCCATCAAACATCAGAACATATTTTCGAAAAAAAGACCAACATTCATAAACGTAAACTTACCCAACTTATTAAAAAACAGAGCCCCCAAACAGCTTCATCCCTAGATCCTTCTACTGTTGTCCATAATTTATCAGACACCCCAATTTCAGTGCCTTAGCAAAAGGATTTAATTTTGCAATAACTCCACAATCCATCCCAATTGAACACATTATTTGTCAAATCTGGCCTTCCCTCTGAACAAGCCGAAATTTTCCGGCAAGATACTTCACGAATCCTTCGTAATTCAAAACCCCCACGATCCAATTTACCCTTTTCTGAAAGACAGGCTCTAAAAGACCTCTATAAAAACGAGGACATTGTCATTCTCCCAGCAGATAAAGGAAACGCCACTGTCATTCTAAACACTTCCTCTTATATCGAAAAAATGGAACAACTTCTCAAAACCCCCGATTACAAACGATCTTCTAACGACCCCACTACCTACTTGAAAAAAACAACAAAGTCATGCATCAATAAATCAAATCTTCCACCCAACCTTAAAACTAGTCTTATTCCTAGAGAAAAATAATCACGCATTCCCAAAATCTATGGCCTTCCGAAAATTCATAAAACCAACATTCCTTTACGACCCATTGTCAGTGCTTTCCATTGCCCAACCCAAAAACTTGCCAAACATTTGGCCCAGATTCTCCAACCGCTTGCGGAGCAGGCATCATCCTACGTTAAAAATTCCTTTCATGTACTTGAACTCCTGAATAATTATAATATTTTACCCACCGATTTACTGGTCAGTTTTGACATCGTATCCTTGTTCACTAATATACTCATAACTGAGACATTAGCTATTTTGCAGACCAAACACCAAACCCCTCAAGACACCCTCTCCCTCATCAAACATTGTATGTCTAACACATACTTCACCTTCCAAAACGAATTCTACAGGCAAGTGAAGGGGGCTCCAATGGGATCTCCTCTCTCACCAGTCATCGCCGACATTTTCATGGACAATTTTGAACAAATCGCCCTAAATTCGTCAAAACTTAAACCCAACTGTTGGTTGCGCTACGTTGATGACTGTCAAGCTTTGCCAATCCCTGGTAAATATCTTTATTAAGTAAATAAGTGAAATACAAAATTGTTTTCAACAATGAATTTTACAAAACCTATATATCTATACAAAATTTTCTAAAGTTTGTTCGTGGTTGGAAGTTTATTTAACTTTTTTAATAACTGAATAATAGCAGTATTATTTTTGTAATTGCAGATATCACAGTTGTACCTGTGCCTCTGACATCTCCGTCACACAGAGGTGGTCTGTGCTCCGTCAACTTCAAGTCAAACGTCACAAAAATTATCTTATGTTTCACCTCGAAAGGCAAAATTTAAACAGTTGAAGAAAGTGAAACATCAACAGAAAGATGCATAATTCAAATAGGACTCAGAACTGTTTAAAGACATGTGTGACTATTTTTTGAGTTAACCATTAGCAGACATTGTAAAAACACGAATAAATTTAAAAAATAGAAAACCATTAGGAAGGCGTTATTCTGAGGAATATAAGAAGTTTTCTCTTACTTTGTATTTTTTTGGGACCTAGAGCTTACGCATTTCTTGGAAAAATAATAAATCTGCCTACAAAGAGGATCTTACAGCATATGACCAAGGGTTTAGTTTCTCAACCTGGTTTAAACAATGAAGAGGTTTTTGAAGCCATCAAAATAAAAGTCAAAACTATGTTACCACAAAATAAACATTGTAGTTTAATAATAGATGAAATGTCGTTAAAATCTTTTTTATATTTTGATACTGGAACTATTGAAATAATTGGTTTATGTGATACCGGCACTGACAAAAAAGAAAAATTGGTGGCAAAACATGAATTGGTACTGATAATAAGAGGCCTCTATACCATTTGGAAATTACCTCTTTCGTATTTCTTTGTTGAGTCAGAGTTTGAGGCTGAAAGGTTAGTTGTAAAAAACGTTGTTAATGAATTATTTGACTGTGGCTTAACTGTGGATTGTTTAATAAGTGACATAAGATCAAATTTTATGAAATTAAGTAAACTACTTGGTGTTACTACATTAAGTCCAGAATTTCAAATAGGCAATAATAAGGTTGTATACATATTTGATCCCTGTCACTTAATTAAAGCTTTTAGAAACAATTTAATTAATAATGTTTTTTCTTATAATAAGAAAACATCTTGGATATTTGTAAAAAGTTTGTGTGACCATGACAAAAAACAATTTTTTTAGATGTGCTCTCACATAAATCCAACGAGTTTTGAAAAAATGCCTGTTAAACTTGCAACTCAAATATTAAGTAATACTGTTTCAAGCGAAATAAATATGTTTGTTAGTTTAGAAATACTTCCACATGGTGCCATGGGAACCATAAAATTTATTGATAAGTTTGATATGCTGAATTCAGTGGATTTAAAAAATTCAAATCCGTATAAAACTGTTTTTGAAGGCACTGATTTTTAGTTGAAATTTTTAAAACTAAAATTATTTGATAAAAATGATAAAGATGTTACATCCAGATCAAGATGCAAAAAATGTTGTGTAATAACAATAAATTCCTTGGAGTCAACTCTCCTCAAATGATTTTAAATATTTACGATGTAGAAGAATCAATCAAGATTGTCTTAAAAGTTTCTTTGGTTCTATCAGACAACAAGGTAGTATAAATGACATGGATATCAATAAAAGCTGTATCACTTCCAGATACTGATTATCGTCAAGAACCAGCCATTATTCAAAATTCTTTTAATTATGTATGTGGATATTTGATTAAAAAATGTTTAAATGTTCATACTTGTTTTAGTTATTCTTGTGAAGTCACAGATTTAGATATTGGTCATTTATTAACCTATTTTAAGGCATATACTAATAATAAGGATAGCTTTTTGAGTTTGTTTTGGTTGTGCAAACTAGATGAGTTCAACAAATCCAAAAGTTTGTTGAACTTTTTTATTATTTCAATAGTTGTGATAGCTTCTGCAGGATGTGCACCTAAACTTAAATAAGTATTCATACCACAAGCAACTGTATTATTGAGAGTTTGAGGAGCAGCCTTACTTTAATCTCAAAATTAAATGGATATATATGGAATTAGTTCATTTTGGTGCACTTCTGTAAAACTGTTGCTTGTTACGTTCATAATAATTATGCTTCCACAAATGACCAGGATGTCTCTTTCATACAAAAAAAATGTATTTTTGATCAAATTATTTCTATTATCAAACTATTTCTATTAATCTCTGACGTCGATATTGATTCTTTTTACCGTTCCTCTACTCCTAGAACAGATCTTCCCAGATCAATTATTCTGAAATTCTCTAAGAAAATGAAAAGAGATGCATTTTTGGCAGCAGCTAAAACTAAGCGTCGTCAATATGGAAGCGTTGCAGGATTGAAAGTAGTAAATATCTCTGAAAAATTATATATCAATGAACATTTAAGCTCAAAAAATAAAAAACTACTTCGAGAAACCAAAATAGTTGCTTAATCCAACAATTTAAATATATCTGAACAAGAAATGGAGTCATACATGTGCGCAAAGATGACAGGTCTCGAATAATAAAAATATTTTGTGATGGCGATATTGATCAATTAGCTTAAACGTCAATTAACTTTCAACCTAATTTATATATATATATACTAGCTGACCCGGCAAACGTTATTTTGCCATATAAATAATTTCCTAGTAATTTCTAGTGTAGACAAAAAATAGCTTACTTATTGTAAGTATGTATGTATGTTAGAATGTGTATATTGTATGTATGTAAGAATGTGATTGTCGTTGTTCTAATCTTCTGACTTCATTGCGTTCAGCTCGTGTAACTTCTGGCTCTTCTTGATGCAATTGCGCCATTCTGACACGTGCATCAGTATTTTGTTGCTGGATTTGTTTTTCTGTTCTTTCGGATCTGCTATTTCGCAAGTTTCGAGCTTTACTTGTAATACGGCTCAAATCAGCCCCTTTGCGTTTTCTTGGCATTGCTCACCGTACAAAACATACATAAATAGAATTAATGAAATTATTTAATGATGAAAAAATGTTAAAAGTATAATTAGGGCCAGGATTTTTGCCGCAGTTTTGAAATGATTAGTTTTAATTTATGAAATTATAACAAAAATATGTTTTATGGAAAAATTTTTCAAACAAAAGTAAAAAATTAAATTTTATGAAAACATTGTCTCTTATAATTTTTTCATACAACCAATATTTCCATTGACATTTCAAAATAAAGATTCGTAATGATTGATTTTTTGGAAACTATGAAAATCTTAATTGTTCAATTACATTTTTTTAATAAAATTAAATTAAAATTACATTTTTATAAGATCAACAACATTTTCGATATAAATAAAAAAAAGTATACTTACAACACAAAATCCGTTGTTATTGGAAGCTCGTGTCACGTGTTGAGTACTTTTGAGGTTATAAAATCACTTGATTAACTAATCGTGCAAAATACACTCAAAATTGATAATTTAATTATTATTGATAAAATAGGAATGATTAAAAGTTAATATGAGAGTTACACTGAGATAGCAAAATAATAATTGTCAACGTTACTACTACACTTGATGCATAAACAATAATGATGGCCGACAACTGTGTAGGGAGTGAGAAAGAAAGGAGACCGGCTTCGTTCTCATCCCTACTCCGTGCTGTTTACTGGGTCAGAAGTGACACCTGTAGACATCTGGCGGGGATAACTAATTAAATGACGATTGATCAGTTTTCGACCGGAGAGGAAAAATGATTAAATTACTAAAATGGCTATTAAAAAATAAGGGTTGATCGTAGAAGGGTGAAAATTGAGGATTGTATGTATTTTTGTATGTTGTATCATAAAAAAATAGAAATTAAAAATTTTGTCAAAAAAATAAAAAAAAAAATTTAGGGGTGGACTACCCCTAACATTTAGGGGAATGAAAAATAGATGTTGGCCGATTCTCATAGATACCGGATAAGCACAAAAAATTTCATCAAAATCGGTCAAGCCGTTTCGGAGGAGTATGGTAACTAACATTGTGACACGAGAATTTTATATATAAGATATATATATATATATATATATATATATATATATATATATATATATATATATATATATTTTAATCACTGATATGGCGGGTGATTCTACGCTGTCTTTCTTATATTAAAATGTCCGTGGACTAAACTCAAAAATTACCACTATATTTCAAAATATACTAAATTGTGAGCAAAATGTCATCTGTCTCACGGAAACGTGGCTAAATGCATCCATATTAAGTGAAGAAATGTTTTCATCACACAAAGTGTATCGACAAGACAGGGAAACGAGTTCTTCTACAAAACATACAGGAGGTGGTGTCCTCATAGCCGTCTCCGAAGAGCTAACTAGTTACACTGAAGATTCTTGGCGGTCCGAAGCAGAGGATGTATGGGTCACCATCGTTCCTCATAGTGGACTTCGAAAGGTGCATAAAGGGTGTATTTACATACCTCCCAGAGACATGGCCGCATTAAACTTTTTCTGTACTAAGCTTATTGATATTTACTTAAATAATATTAACGATACTTTTATCATATGTGGAGATTTCAATATTCCTGAAATTAAATAGTTATTGAACGAGGGAGATTATTGTAAGCCAAATCATTATATTAATCCTAGATCTAGCTTATTAGTCGACACTATGTCTATGGTTGGTATGGTTCAGTATAACCCAAATGTGAATATATCTGGCAACACTCTAGACCTCATATTTAGCAGTAGTTTTTCAATCAAAAATGTACGTCTTTCATCTAATCCATTAGTTCCCGAGGATCAGTACCACTGTACCTTGGAATTCGATATGGATATTCCTTTCAATATTTGTACTAGAGTTGTTAATCAATATCGCTGGAATTTTAAGTTGGCAAATTATCACGAAATTAACCGACTTTTATGTAGTGTTAACTGGGAAGCTAAATTTCATTTAATTGACATAAATAGAGAAATTAATCTGTTTTACAATATTATTAACCAGATAGTTCACTCACATGTACCTCAATATCCCAGCTATTATAAAAAATACCCTCATTGGTTCTCTTCTTCTACAATAAAAGTGATTAAAGAAAAAATTAAATTTCACTGTCGATGGAAGAAATACCATAATAACTTAGATTACTTAACATTCAAAATTATACGAGGCAGATCAAAATTTTTAATAAAGGAAGATTATAAAAAATACTTGACTACTGTAGAAACGAATATTATTCATAATTCTAAATATTTTTGGCAATTTGTAAAAAGCAAAAGAAAAACAAATAATTTCCCTAATAACTTGCTCACTGCTCAGGGCCCTACTACCAACAGAAAATTTGTGATATATTTTCAGATTATTTCTCTTCTATTTTTGTAAGTAGTGATGCTAGTAACTTTGGTAATATGTATACTAACACACCACTAAATATTTCTAACTACATAATTACTCGTAAAATTTTTGACAAAAAAATTTAAAATTTACCCAATAAAGGTCCTGGGCCAGATAATTTACCTACTGATTTTATTAAAAATTGTAAGGAATCGCTAATAGAGCCATTATTTTTGCTATTTAATAAATCTCTCAGTTCAGGTCAATTTCCTGATACATGGAAAACAGCCTTTATTACACCAATTCATAAATCTGGAAGCAAGAATGGAGTTGAAAATTATAGACCTATTTCTAAATTAAACATCTTTAGTAAGGTGTTTGAAAGTATCATTTTTGATTTTCTTTATCATGACGTAAAAAACCTACTTAACATTGAACAGCATGGCTTCATGAAAAAACGTTCGGTAGATACAAATTTATTCCTATACGTTGAATACATACTTAAAAGTCTAAATGATAGGCATAACGTTGATTCTGTGTATGCTGATTTCAGTAAGGCCTTCAACAAAATAGATCATTCCGTCCTTGTATCAAAACTTTCCGAAGTCGGTATACATGGTAATTTATTAAGATGGTTCGACTCATATGTCAGAAATAGGTCACAACAAGTAATTTTAGGTGCTCTTAAATCTAAGGCTATGGTAACTACTTCAGGAGTACCTCAGGGGTCCCATTTAGGTCCTTTACTTTTTAATTTATATATAAATGACATCTCTAGTTGCTTTCAATTTGCTAAGTTTGTTATGTATGCCGATGATTTGAAAATATATCACTCAATTTCATGTGCTTACGACAGAGTTCGATTGCAAGAAGACTTAGACAATTTATCCGACTACTGTGTGAGAAATAATTTGTTTTTAAATGTCTCAAAGTGTAATTATATACAATTTTCTCGTTGTAATTCAGACTTGAACTACAACACATATGAAATTTCTAATAGCGTATTACACCCCCTTACCGTTAAATCATTATATATGGCATACGTAAATAGTATATTAATGTTTGGTTCTACTATTTGGAACCCGCGTTATTCGGTCTATATTTCAAAATTAGAAACAGTCCAGAACAAGTTTATTTCATATTGTAAAAGAAAATTTTATCCCGATGTGGATAGACAAAGTATTCGTTCCAACTTAAAGATAATTTCACTAGAGCATGGTAGGCAAATTGCGGATGTACTGTTTATTCACAAAATCCTCAATAACAATATAGATTGCCTTGAACTTACAAACTTCATAACACTTCGTATTCCCAGCCACTCAACTAGAAACAATTATACCTTTAACACACATCAGGCACTCACCAATTATTTTCTAAATTCTGCTGCTCACAGAATAACAAATACTTATAATAAATTGTCCAGTATTGTTGAAATGGATATTTTTTACCACAGTGCAGATTTGATTAAAAAACTACTGAAAGACTATTTTTTGCAAATATAATTTTGTTTTATTACCTACTCTTGTTCTCTCTTTTTTTTATACTAGTATTTACTTTATTTAATGTAGTTATATGATTATATTTATAATTTCTTTTTTACCTAATTTGTAAAATTATGTGTAACTATTAGTGGATACTTTTATGGGTTTGTTCTGTTTGTATCCCAAATAAATAAAATAAAATAAAATAAATAAAACTCCCTATATATTATTTATTTTTTGGATTCTTCAGAAAATTCTAGACATAATTCATGTACAATGTCTCATACCTATCTTCAACTGTTTCGGAAATATTAAGTGTTTTCAGATGATTTTCAGAGAAATTTGAGATAATCCATGACAGACAATATGGATTTCGACAACTTCGGTCTACTGGAGATTTGCTGGCTTATGTCACTCAGCTCTGGACAAACACTATTGGAAAGTTTGGTAAATCCCGTGCAATAGCCTTGGATATATCTAAAGCCTTTGACCGCGTTTGGCACCAGGCATTTTTAAGTAAATTATCTGCCTACGGTCTCCCAACCAAACTGCGCCAATGGCTCTTGAGCTTCATGCAAGATCGCTCCTTACATGTGGCAGTTGACGGTATTTCTTCTGATGCGTTTAAAACTAATGCCGGGGTCCCCCAGGGTTCCATCCTGTCCCCCACCTTATTTCTTTTACACATCAACGACCTCTTGAAAACCACCACGAACCCCATTTAGTTTCGCAGACGATAGCACACTTGTCTCAACTTTCACATCCTATCGATCACTTTCGGTGAATGATACAAATAGACTCAGGCAGGAACAGGTTGATTCCATCAATAGAGATCTTAAAGCAATCGTCGAGTGGGGAACCAACAATCTTGTTCAGTTTAACGCCCAAAAAACACAAAGTGCCACGTTTTCCAAAAAAGTGAATTCCTCAAATCATCCCATCACAATGTCCTGAAATACCCTTGAACCAGGTCCCTCCATCTCGATTTTGGGAGTCACGGTGTCCAATAATATGTCTTGGCATGCCCATGTTGCTAAAATCGCAAAGTCGGCAAGCCAGAGGCTAGGTTTTCTGTGGAAAGCCGGAAAGTTTTTTACTCCTGATCAACTCCTGACGACGTACAAGGCTCAAATCCGACCTCTACTGGAGTATTGCTCGCACATTTTGAGTTCAGCACCAAGGCATTCTCTTCGTCTTCTAGATTCCATTCAGAAAAGAGCCATTCGCTTGATAAACAGCTCAACTCTCACAGATACCCTTCACCCTCTAGAACATAGAAGAAGAGTTGCAGACCAGTCATTGCTCTACAGATATTTCCATGGCAGATGCTCCAGAGAAATAAAAAACTCTTGTACCACCATTGGCCACATTCGGCCGAAGAACTCGGCACGCTGATCAGTCTCACCCATTTACTCTCAAGATTGACACTACTAGGACCAATCTTCATCAAGAATCCTTCTTTTACAGGGCTGCTACGGAATGGAATAAGCTTCCAAAATCAGTTTTTCCAGAGAACTATGACCTACAACTTTTTAAAAAGCGTGTCCACAATCATTTCCTTTCTATAATCCCTTCCCCTTCTAATAGTCGCAGTCCGCGGCCCACACGATAGGTCTACCAAATTTGCGACTATTTTCATAAAAAAAAAAAAAAATGTATTACAAAAATTAACATTAAAAAAAGAAAATTATTTTATTTCACTAATAATGTAAAAAAAAACATTAATTTCAATGTAACATGGCAACATGCTAATCTGGTATAGAAATGTCTTCTAACGTTACTCAACATCTCAGGCGTGACTGATCTAATTGCAAGCGTGATTCGTCTTTTTAAGTCATGTAAGTTGAGTGGTTTAGTTTTGTTTACAATACTTTTGATATATCCCCACAAAAAGAAGTCTAATGGCGTCAGATCAGGAGATCGTGCTGGCCTTGTGGGTTTGCTGGATCAGGATATAAGTTTGTCAAAGTTGGAACGACATTATTTTGGAGCAGTTCTAAATATGTATTTCCATTCAAGTTGCCATCAATGAAAAAGGGACCTACGATATGATTTCCAACAATTCCTGTCCAAACATTAACTCTTTCAGGATATTGCGTATGTTCCTCTCTCATCCAGTGAGGATTCTCATTAGACCAATAGCGGCAATTTTGACGATTAACATGACCGTGAAGTGTAAATGTGCTCTCATCAGAAAACAAAACATCTTCTAATTGGATCACATTGTTACCTAACATTTCCATCATTTGTTTACAAAAATACGTTCTCCTGCCGAAATCGTCTTCCATAAGCTCAAAATAAACAAAACTGTTTTTGTATTTTTTATATTTCATATTAGTAAAAAGGTACGCATTAATGGTTTTTGCTTATTTTCTCAATATTAAGAGCTAAATAGGAAATAAGTATTGAGTGTAATGTAGCAGATTTGTGAAATAAAATAATTTTCTTTTTTTAATGTTAATTTTTGTAATACATCTGAAAACACTTAATATTTCCGAAACAGTTGAAGATAGGTATGGGACATTGCACATAAATTATGTCTAGAATTTTCTCAAGAATCCAAAAAATAAACAATATATAGGGGGTTTCATTTAAAATAAGAAAGTTGGTATCGACCACTGTCACATGACACACCCTATATAATTATTTTTTTTTGAAAAAAATGCGCATCTAAAAATACAAATCAACGTGTCCAAGCGTTTTTCCCAACAAGCTCTCATTTATTCGTTATCGAATTTATTCCATTTGGCTGTTCCACACTGTATAAAGACTATTTTATAATACCAAACCTAAAAAAATGGTTGTAAGAAAAAAAATTTACCTTTAGAAAGCTACTCATTGACGATACTGAGACTTATTTTGAAGGGTTGGACCAATCAATATTTAGACGGTCTAATTTATGGAGCTGAAAGGAGAATATTGAAAAAAAGAAATTATCGAATCAAAAATAATTTGTTTTATTCTAGGCGTGCTCCAACTAAGTGAACGGTCACAGACATGCGCAATAGATAAAACGAGTTCTAACCATGCATCGGACGATCGTTTTTCTATTTCAATCAACCTTGGGATCGTTCGTAAAACGGTCATTTTGGTACATAGTCGAATAAAGAAACTGTTTGGACTGAATCGGAAGTTGATAAAACAATTCATGTATATAAAACTGGGTATATAGGGGTGAGCAGCAAATAAAAGAGGACTCTTTTAAATTCCAAGCTTTCGGAAAATTTTAATTTCCATCATCAGGGAGACTACAATAAAATAACAATTATGGTTACATAAAAAATTTTTTTTTCAATGTACTTACAACTTAGTTGAGATTGTATAAAACGGTGTCGAACATATAAAATTGTAGACAAAAAATTACGGTTAACATTAGCAATATAAAACAAAAGTTAAAACAAACATGTAGTTAAAATTTCTATCACTAAAGTAAAGCATGAATTAAATAAATCTACAATCTACAACGGTGTTCATGTATGGACAGTATTGAATATTCATGATTTCAACAGTAGAATTTCTCTACACGTAATTTCTTGATTTAAAACCGCCTTATTACGGCTCTGACGCCGACAAGCTGTTAGCCGCTAGACACGTACTGGTGGCAGCTATACGCTGACGTCAGCGCTAGACAGAGCGATAAACACCTTTGGCTTCCGACCCACCGAGCGAAGAAAATTGCGCTCGGAACCCCACGTGTTGAAATGTAGCACATTATTTTGGTTTTATTCAAATTTTCATGACTGCAGTTAAACAGTAACATGTGAATTCGATTATGGATTACATTCAGTTCAAGTCGACAACCAGTGAAAATATTCTAATGATTACGAGACCGAAATTGTACAATTAATCATGTTTCGGTGGGAGACAAAATGGCGTCTCCATGTATCAAATTCAATATACTATAAATGTCAATTATATAGTGTTTTATTTCAACGAAAACGAATACACGTGTAATAAATCAAGATTACCACAGCGATAACCCACACAAACCTCGGCAACTTTTGCAGTAGGTAGAACAATTGAATCAGCGACCTATCTACTATCGAAGTACGTCACCATCACCAGCGAGGCGGGCGGTGACATATCCAGAGAGGCGGACGGCACCATGTCCAGGTCTAAGCCGCAATCCACTTCTCATCTTTTTTCTCGCCCCTACGCGACAGACAGTATATTGATGATTTTCTTTCTGTTACACAAGCTCTTCACTGCGAGAAAGTAGTGTGGGGAAGGCGCGAGAGAGTAAGGGATAGAGAAAAAGTTTAAGGGAAAGAGAAGCCCCGAATAGAGAATACATGCTTCACTGCAGTTACACGCACTAAACTTTATTGACGATTTTTGTTACTTCGGCAAATCGGCAGATTATATTTTTTTCTTTATCCTGAATTATTTCCATTAAAATAAAAAAAAATGGATGTATCGTAGAACACTCGGTTGGAACGAAGTTCCTTTCGT
Organism: Agelastica alni; assembly: GCA_950111635.1. NCBI lineage: Eukaryota > Metazoa > Arthropoda > Insecta > Coleoptera > Chrysomelidae > Agelastica > Agelastica alni. Next base: position 54,485,495 of record OX467712.1, on the reverse strand, counting down.
AGCATAATATTATTGATAAACGTATTATTTTTTCTCTCACGCTTGTTTTTTTAGCATTTTTCGGCATTTTTTTTTATGTTTTTTTTTAGTCAATTTGTCAACTAATTAGCTATAAAAATATAAAAGAGTGATAATGTACAAATTTTAGGTTAAAAATAAATTATTCACATATTGTTGCACTACAACTGACACATACCCAGCGTCATTGTTATTATCTTCTATGCCACTATCACAACGCATTATTGATATATATTAACCAATAACAAGAGTTATCCATAGCGCGTATGCTATTAGCTGTGTCAAGTCATAGGTGCGTGCTTATTGGTTCAAGGCAGCCAATAAGTTTGCACCGGCTGCGCAGGTATAATTGGCCCACGGCATACGCGTCTGATGTTTTGTGTTTCATGACGAAAAAATCTTACACTTTCTTTCGCCTAGCCCCCATCCGTACCGTGCGATAAGGAACTTCGTTCCAAAATTCGACCGCACTCAAGAATGTCAAGGTGACGTTTTTTTTTGCAAGTTTGTGACCCTCCAATTCCATTACATCATGCTCAAATTGTCAGATTATTGAATTGCACTTTTTTTAGCCTGTAACCCACCTTACCTTAATCTGACGCGCTCGAGTATTTTTAACGATCGATTTTTTACTATTCTGAACGCTGCCTTAGACGCCCGATCCTATATTAAGAGCTATATATATATATGGTGGAGGTACTCAACAGGGTGCAAGGTATCCCCTTCATGTTAATCTGCCGCACTCGAGTAAATCTCGAAATCCCCTATTGGGCTCCCCTTAACAGCAAGTTTGAATGAAAAACATATAGGGGTTGAAAAATAAATATTTTTGGCGGTAGAATTTGTCTCTACTAAGTCGTCTTTATACAATGATTGTGTATATGAATTTAAACTAATCCCAAAATTTTGTGGGTTAGGCCACTGCTGCTCTGATAGCCTCATTTTTAAGTAGCTTAATCTAAAACACAGACAGCACAATAACGTGGTTGACACTAGTTTATACAGTTGTATAGGTATGTTCCGAAATTATGTGTCTAAACTTTTACCAAATTTAAGTGGATGTTTTTTTTAATGTTCTGTAATATTTATATTAAATAAGAACTGATAAAAAAACGTGGTTTTTCGATAAAAAAAATTTACCAAGATTGATCTAACTTAAGTTTTAATAAATTATGGGAATTTTTAATTTTTTTCATGTTGCAAATTGTCATTGAAAATTTAAATGTCATATTCATTTTCAAAATTCAGATACTTGTAGGGAGAAGTGTAAATAACAGATCTGAATTGAAATTTATTTTAATCACGGAAGTACCTACCTGAATAAAATTAATCATATTTTAAAGCTATTTTTTAGCCAAGTAATATTTATTATCCAAAACTTCACTAATTATGATTATAGCTGAATGAAAATATAAATAACAAAAGTAAGAAATTTCATTAATACTAGATACATTTTTAGAGCTGAATTTTGTATGATCCTCTTTGAAATTCACTTAATAGTTTGTAATTATAAGGAATTATAATAACGAGATAAAAATGTTTACAATCCTAAGAAATTCTTTTATATTTAATAATAAAATTGATTATTATTTTTTTGTTAAAGTACTGAATAATAAATAGATTTTTGCTGTGTTATAATCTCAATAGTACATATTTTTTATAAGCGAATATTTCATATGTATTGGTTGCCATATTTACACAAATGAATAAATGAAAATTATTTTCCAAATAGAGTGATCACTTGTTAAATTTTTTTGTAGGTATACTACTTAACTCTGTTAAAGATAAAAATCTCGCTTTGATATAGATTGTTTGGGAAGTAGGTACCCCGGAAATGATGCGAATTGAAAGTGATTGCATATTTAAAAAATTTATTGATAATCTCCTGATGTTTATTAATTAAATTAACATTTTTTCATCTGATTTAAATAACTTACAAAGGAAGTATATTCATTTTGTGGCCCGAAACATGCATATTATTTCCAAGTCAAATGATTAAGAATCTGATAGGCGATTACACATATAGAAAAAAAATGAACAGTTATCTAATCAATCTTTTATGATTTCCTAGTAAGGAATCTTGTAAGTTTCTTCATAAATTTGTGAATAGTTCAATGCCTCATCCTGATGAACTTTATAAAGAAGAGTTTTTCTCACTTGAAAAAAGTAACAGGAAAACTAATCCACAATCCAGCAGGTAGAAAATATGTTTTTATTTTTAATATTGCTCAATAAATTACTTTTTATTTCATAAAAATGAGTTTAAAAAAAATAAGTCATTTTTTTTAAGTTTTATATTCATGAATAAATAAAAAAACTGCCTGATTTTTAAAAACTTTTTTTTCAATAAATATTTTTTTATTAATTAGTTTGGCCAAGTATTGTGTTTTCTATCTCTATCCTATCTCTTTTATTTTTAAAATATTTGCATTTCTAGGTATTCCTCCAATGGCTTTGATGTCTGAGAAAATTGAAATTATTTGAAAGAATTTACCAGCGTATCAACACAGAGATGAAATTATCAACACAATTAAAACAACCCAACAACATTAAAACAACCCAAATTCCACAATACATAGTTGAAGATTCTGCCTTATTTAAAAGACCTTGTAAAGTAATTTGTACACAGCCACGAAGAATAACCACTGTAGCAGCAGTCGAAAGAGTTTCACATGAAAGAAGAGATGTAGTTGGTTACCATATAAAACTTAAACAATATTGTTTTCTGTACAACTGGAGTATTTTTACGAAATTTAATGGGCGGAACAAATAGCTTTTGCAATATCACACATATAATTATTAATGAAATACATGAAAGAGAAAATCCTTCGAATTTGCATTATCCCTGTGTTAACAAAATATATGTCGCAAAAATGGCAAAAAGCGGGGTAAAAAACATAAAATTGTAATAAATGATGATGAATTTCGCCAAGAAGCTGAAACAGAAAGTAAATTCATTCCGTATGTAGTTGAAGCTTTGGATGAGTACTTGAATTTTAGTGAAAACTACGATTATAGATTACACTATGACGAAGCAACAGCTCAGCTTGGAATGTATTTTTTATCTGAAGGTGTTTTTAGTATATTGTGTAATATGGGTAAGTGAAAACATTGCCAAAGTAATAAAAATACTGTAGAACAATAACTTTTTAATTTTAATCTAGAGAAAGTGTAAAAAAATGTTTCTCCTTTGTTTTTGCATTTACTAAAAATCATTATGTATTTTCATTTGATTATAAAATTTGGTTAATTTTTATCAACAGGTTCCAACCTGAATCTACGCTGCAAAATGGACAAAACTGTGTTTGATTATGCCAAGGACAATCAAGAAATATTAAAGTTATTAGAATATGTTATTGATAAAAAAAATACTGGTACAGACAATTACAAGGAAGGAGCACATTTGCTTGAATTGTTTGACAAAACAACACCAGATGACATTATTGTTTATGACTTAATTATTACCCTGATAAGTTTTATACATGTTAGCAATACTGAATGTTTCATTTTGGTATTTTTGCCCGATTATGATGAAATTATGTTGTGCAATGATAGGATCATTAATTCTGTTCTTGATCAGAACACATTGGTCCATGAACATTAAGGACCAAAACGATGATTTTAGAAAACTTGCAAAACACAGAAAAATTATTTTATCTACAAATATTGCTGAAGCTAGTATAACTATTGATGAAGTAGTTTTTGTAATAGATATTGGAAAGGCAAAAGAAAAATATTTTGATGCAGTAAGTTATACTGAGCGCATCACAAAGTCCATTCCCCCATACCAATTTTTGAACCACCTGGTATATCTCAACGAAATTTGGAAGGCTTAAATAGGAGACAAAAACCTATTTTTTTATGGAAAAATGAAAACTAAAAATTTCAAAATGGCAGCTGAGCGCCATCTTGAATATTTCTTTAATAATTCTTAACATTTTCCTCTAATATACTTTACTTATAAATTCAATTGATTTTCAAATATTAATGTTTGAAAAGAGACATTCTGGTTTAAAATGAACTAAATATTGTTATTAATTTGTAGTTAAATCTCTTAATGAATTCGAATAATAAGAGAGGTAAAGAAAGTTTATTAAGGATAAACAGTACCGCTTACCGAAAAATCTTGATGCTTACAATGTGTTTTTTACATTCACACTCAACACAAATTTGTTCATCTATTTCTTCACATTCTTCTTTTTTATGTTTCTTATTCTGCGTTCCAACTCTTCTATTGTTTAGCATTCATGTAGATTTTTGACTTTAGATACCTCCAAAAGAAAAAATCTAAAGGTGTAAGATCCGGAGATATTGGTGGCCATTCTATACTTCCCCTGCGACTTATCCATCGCTCAGGAAAGTTTGCATCGAGAAACTCTCTAGCCATGCGATATAAAAGGGGGATCCTTTTGAAATATAATTTTATGATTTTAAAACTCTTCTTGATGGTTTAATACATTTTGTCTTATTCCAGGTTCAATTTAAGTTTCTAAAAGATTTATGTAAAGATATCCCAAACACTCACTTTTTCTGGAGACTGGGTATGTCCCTTTTTAAAAATATGCGGATTAGTATCGCTTCATTATCGCACGTTCTGTTTATTGACTTGTCCATTGATCTTGGAGCATCTTTGGAGCTTATTTACAAGTTTTCGCAAATATGACCTAAAAATAGAATTTTCTGGAAATCTGTTATTAAACATATGGACTACTAGATGAAAATTTCTTCCAGCTTCTCCAAATATCAAAACTGCTTAAAAATTTTCGTCTAAATTACGAGCCATGGTCACACTTTACATAAAATAATGAAGGCGCTCAAGTTTGACAGTAAACAAGATGTAAAATACACCAACGATTTTTTTTCAATGCAAACTTGATTAATAGCAGAATTCGTGTCTGTTGGATTTGAAATTAATTAAAATGTCACTTTTCAAACGTTAATATTTTGAAATCAATTAAATTTAGGAGTAAAGTCTATTAGAGAATTATGAGCATATTTTAAAAATGAAATAATATACAGGGTGTTCTATTTAAAAAAGTAAGTCAAGATGGCACTCAGCCTCCATGTCAAATTCTACTACTACTGCTACTATTCTCTGGAATCGTTTCTAACCCTTTTTTTTTACTAAGTAATTATTATTTATGTAATGAATATATTTTTTCTGAAATCACACAATAATCAATTCGATCAATTAAAATGTTTTTTAGGAAAAGTTATAACTTGTATGCATTGAGGTATGGAGTGTCTCTACCGTACAACGTTGCAAATTAGTATTTTCTAATAGTGTGCTTTGGAAAAATAAATGATTCAATTTTGAAACGTCAACCTTTCGTTGGTGAAGTTTTGCCTGATTGTGAAACCAATTTTAGGAAAAAAATGTCAAGATTAGGTTGCAGTAATGAAGATTTCTTGAATTTGTTAATACATGTAATTTATGGTGAGTAAAATAGAATTGCATGTACAACATGCCGAGTAGTATTTCATGAAAGATATCCACAACTTCTAAAGCCGAATAATAATGTGATAAATAGACTACTACAAAACTGTAGGTTGAATGGATCCTTTCATCCAAAAATCATTCATAGAAAGCCTGAAGTAGATGATGACAATAGTAGTAACAGTTTTGGGATTTTTTAATGCATTCCCAATTGCTTCTCTATACAAAGCTGAAAGAGAGATAGGTATACCCTACGCGACAATTTATCGCATTCTTAATAAGCACAAATGGCACTGTGTCCAACATCTGAAAGAGACTGATTAGAGTGGAATTTTTTAAACAGTTCCTTGTCAAGACTCAAGAGGATTAACATTTCCTTGACAATATCATATGGACAGATGAGTCTAAATCATTATTGTTCGTCAGAAAATCTCCATGTCATTCGCCAAAGGGGTTTTCAAGAAAGATGGCAATTTAATGTATTTTGTGCCATAAATAATGATTCAATTTTTTATATAGAGTTTTATGATGATAATTTAAATGCAACAAAATATGAAGATTTACTGAAAAATGGACAGTTGATTACAAATAATAGGCCAGGAAGAGAATGTGTATGGTACCAAATGGATGGTGCTCCACCCCATAATTCTCATTCAGTAGTAAATCTTCAAAGACAGATGGATTGGTAATAATGGACCTTTTCGTTGGCCTTCTAGAACACCGGATGGCAATCAATTAGATTATTTTGTTTGGGAATTCATTAAAAATATGGTTTACTCCAACCCAATAACAACAATGAAAGATAAAATTGAGTTAGAATTGCTATCAATAGTTTATCTCCTTTAAACAGAAGCGCTACATATGAAAATCTTTTGATAATTGTTTAGGTGGATGTTTGTTTAAGCAGAGGTGGAGATGTGTTCGGACATAATCTCAAATACGCTGATAATGGAATTAACTTACATAAATTTATTTTCAGTTTGTGTCAGCGTTAATAAGACTATTTTTGGAAGATGTTTCAATTGATGGTGGATGTTTGGGAAAGCTATTGGAGGTTTTCTAGATTCAATTCAAATTAATATTGTTGATTTTATAAACCAAGTGCACCGATCGACAAATCCAGTTAATAGTATCTATTTTGAGATTCGGCGACTCTTCTCACCACAGCTCAGAAACTAGCCCGAAGGGAGACAAAAATCATTCAGTATCGTTCAATGCTGCAAATCGCCGTTTAAATACCATTTTTGGTCTTTACCACCATTTTATCCTCTAGTTGGAAGAACGCCGTGTATACCTTATACATTGTTATACTTTGAGTGAAGTGCCTCAAAATAGTTTGCCACCAGACGAAGTGAAGAAGGGGCGCCCCGAAGCAACAAGGACGAATTGCTGTGGTAAGTCATCTAAGCAATTGATTTTTTTTTACTTTTACAAAAAAAAATAGTTTCAAAGTTACAGTTCATTATCGAACCACTTACGAGCTTTCATTGGAAACAGTTGAAGAGTATTTTGATGATTATTTATTTATTTTATTATTAATGACCGATAAAGGAAAAACGAATGGAATCTGTTAAATTTCAAAAATAAGTGATGAATAGAAGGAAACCACGTCAGTTTTTGTTTGAAACAGTTTATCTCGAAAACGGTTCGATATCGAAATATGATTATCCGAAACAAGTCAATCTAAAATTGGATGTAGAGCTCAAAAATGTGAAAATATACAGGCTGTTTCATTTAAAAAACTTAACTTTCACTCATTTTTTCATGTGAACAAAGTATCTGCATTTTATAACCATCCTGTATATATGGCTCTGAAGTTAGGATCCTTATGGTATCACTTCACTCCATTTCGAATTTAATCGTCCCAGTACCAGAGAGTTCAATATTATCAGTGTTTATTGAAGTACATCTTTGGTAAAAAAATAATCGAAATTAATTTTTATCTCCAAATCGGTAATAGATAGGTATAGGGAAATAGTACATGAATTTGTTGGGAAAGTGATAAAAAATCATAAAATAATATTAGATACAGGGTGTTCTATTTAAAAAATTAAAGTAACCGCTACTTTATAGTAGAAGCGGCAACGCCGATTCGTCTAAAATATATTAGGCGTGTAGATCATGTTAATTTATGTATCCCATCAAATTTTCAGATTGATCAGTTGTCTGGTTTGCCAGAAACGTCTAATTAACGATCATCGTGAAAAGCCCTGCATAACCAGCCAAATATAGTGAAAATAATAAAGTCAGAAAGATTAAGACCATGTCAAGAGACAAGATCACGGGTCGTTAAGTGGGTATGGAAAGGGATTCCGGAATGAAAGCGGCCGCTGGGAAGACCAAGGATAATATCGCAACGGATCTACGGACTCTAAATATCGAACGGGCAGAAGAACTAATGACGAACCACAGCAAGTGAAGGCAGAAGTCAGAGAAGACCCACCATGGATTATAATTATATGAGAGAGAGAGAGAGAGAAAGTAATGATTTGGATGTGTTTAACCAACATGTAACTTGTCTTTAGTAAAAGCAATTATTTGCACCGGTGCTTATCCAAATATTGCATATCCTTTGCAAAATAATTTGGCAACCAGGTGGGTTAATTAAATAACAAAAATGTTTTAATAGATTCCAGATTGCTAATACGGATTAAAAAAAGCTCAAAATTTAAATGGGTAATATCTACACTGTAGCATACATACATACATATAGTTTTCTGTAGGGGTAGGCATAGACCACTTCCTTACAGTTGCTATGGTTCTAACACCTCATCTTTCGCTTATTCTACTTTCATCAGCGCTTTCATACATGATCGTCTGTTGTTGGTACTTTTGACCTGGCCTTTCTTCAAAACAATGTCGATTTGGTCGAGATACATTCGCCGAGTCGACCCTTACCGACTTGCCCATTCACACTCGCCTTATAAATCTGTTTCGTCAATCTTCTTTCATCCATCCTCTCTACGTGTCCAATCCATCTATCTTTGTTACTACATCTATCACACTAAAGTGTTCCTTTATCTTACTATTTCTTACTTTATCCATCCAAGTCACTTCGAATATACTTCTCAGACTACTCATTTCCGCAGCATTGATCTTATTTTTATGCTTCTTCTACCAAACCGAACATTCACTATCATACATATGCACAGATAGTCGTTACTTTTTGACACGTTCTGGCAGCTCATAAAGTTACATTCGGTCATTTCAGCGTTTGTATACAATACATGTTTTAAAATGAATAAATCGGAACAATTAGTAGTAGTAGACACAATTACGCAAAAAGAACAAACTACAAACTTACAAGTAAACTTCAATTTGTAAGTACCAACAACAGAGTTTGACATCAGCCTACTAAAATTTGAATAAACATTAAGTTTACACATCAACGACCTCTTGAAAACCACCACGAACCCCATTTACAGTTTCGCAGACGATAGCACACTTGTCTCAACTTTCACATCACATCGATCACTTTCGGTGAATGATACAAATTGACTCAGGCAGGAACAGTTTGATTCCATCAATAGAGATCTTGAAGCAATCGTCAAGTGGGGAACCAACAATCTTGTTCAGTTCAACGCCCAAAAAACACAAAGCGCCACGTTTTTCAAGAAAGTGAATTACTCAAATCATTCCATCACAATGTCCGGAAATACCCCCTCCATCTCGATTTTGGGAGTCACGGTGTCCAATAATATGTCTTGGCATGACCATGCTAACATCGCAAAGTCAGCAAGCCAGAGGCTAGGTTTTCTGTGGAAAGCTAGAAAGTTTTTTACTCCTGATCAACTATTGACGACGTACAAGGCTCAAATCCGACCTCTACTGGAGTATTGACTGCACATTTGGAGTTCAGCACCAAGGCATTCTCTTCGTCTTCTAGATTCAATTCAGAAAAGGGCAATTCGGTTGATAAACAGCTCAACTCTCACAGATACCCTTCACCCTCTAGAACATAGAAGAGTTGCAGACCAGTCATTGCTCTACAGATATTTCCATGGCAGATGCTCCAGAGAAATAAAAACTCTTGTACCTCCATTGGCCACATTAGGCCGAAGAACTCGGCATGCTGATCAGTCTCACCCATTTACTCTCAAGATTGATACTACAAGGACCAATCTCCATCAAGAATCATTCTTTTACAGGGCTGCTACGTAATGGAACAAGCTTCCAAAATCAGTTTTTCCAGAGAACTATGACCTGCAACTTTTCAAAAAGCGGGTCCATAATAATTTCCTTTCTATAATCCCTTCCCCTTCTAATAGTCGCAGTGCGGGCCGTCCGCGGCCCAGACGATAGGTCTACCCTTTTGCGACTATTTTCATTAAAAAAAAAAAGTAGACACGAATGAATTGCCAAAGTGACACTAGCCTACTATTACATTGTAATTATAACAAGGTATCACACAGGATATTGTATTTTATTATTTTTTTTCACAGAATCTATTGGTTTTAGGAAAAACAAGATTAATACATTTTTTGAAAGACATAGTGATTTTAAGTAATATTTTTATTTTACAATACTAATTCTCGAAAAAAAGATTTGATATTAAATAAGGTAAGGGATGCTAATTTCATCCATTTATAATATAACAGGAATGTTGAAAAAATACCGGTGTTTAGTCCTTTGTGAGTACACGGAAATTACAAAATTTAAGTTTCTATCTTGCTTTTCTAGCGTTTAAATATTGGAGGTACATAAGTGGGTTTTTTGCAGCTTTTAATTGATTTTCATATTAAATTGTACCGATTTAGATTCGTTATATAGTGTGTGTGAACGAACTTTCTTGTGCCTTTTTGAGTTTAGATTTTAGTTGATTGCTGAATATGTTTGGAGTGGTCTTGTCTTATGGGGCCTGAATTCGGTGCCATTTTCGCTTTCTTTTGTTGTTTGGGCGACTGACTTTTTAATTTTACCTCGGATGTTGTGAGCTTTGTTACCTGGTGTTTTTACAGGAGTGGCATTTTGTGCGGCTTCAGAGAGTATATAGTTTAAAGTTGTAACTGCTTCGTCTATCTCCCTAGTTGAATTGAGACTTACTTGGAGGCTGATGTCCTCTTCGAGTTTGGTCCAGTATTTATTCCAGTTGGTTCTCTTGTTGTGTAGCCTTGGTGCTATTGTTTTGTAAACTACGAAGCTACTGATGGTTGCTATGATTGGAGAGTAGTCGGATGAGCTCATAATTTGGCGTGATATCCATGTAAGCAGGAGAGATCTCTAGTGATAAATAAGTCCAGCAGGCCAGGTATTTTATTTGGATCTCTTGGCCAGTATGTTGGGGTGCCAGTTGACAGAGTGCGGTAATTATTTTCGTGAATTAGGTTTACTACTTCCCAGCCTTTAATAGTCCTAAGACGAGATCCAAATAAAGTATATTTGCTGTTAAAGTCTCCCCTGCGACGAATTTAGGACCTAATATCACGAAGAATTTTTTGAAGTTCCCTTTTTTGGATTGTAGCGAGGTGGACAGTAGACTGCTGCAACTTCTGCTGTTCATAAGACCTCATATTAACTTTTATAACTGTGGCTTGCAGACTATTTTGAGCATACTTTAGTTGTTCTATGTGTTTTATAGTATTTTTGATGATAATAGTCGATCCAGCATGGGCTCTACTGTCTGGGTGGTTTGAAGAATAAGTTTTGTAATGGGTACCTTGTGAAGTGGCTTTCACTTATTAGTAGAATGTCAATTTCATTATGAAGTAGAAACAACTCAACCTCGTTTTTGTGCCCGTTGGCATTTCTCTCTGCAATTTTATTGAAGTTATTTAATTTTAGTTATAATTGTAGTTAGCATGTTAAAAACCATGCTGTTCTGTTGTAATAGTTGTTGAAACATGTTTTTGAATTCCTCTAGGAATTTGTTCATTATGTCGTTAATATTTGTCTCTTGTTCACTACAATTTTTTACTGCATTGGCATAGATATGTTGTGCATGGTTGGTTTGTATAATGGATTTGAGGTACTGGTGTTGTATGCTTGTTTGGATTAAGTAGATTGTGGTAAAATTCGCTTCCTTGTAGTTGGATGGGCACCATCACAAGGCATATCTATCAGGAGTATCTTTGCTTTTTTTGTAGGCTGTTGTATCATGTGCTCCTTTATATTTGACACACTCAAATGGTCTGTAACAGTACGATCTAAAGTGACCGTATTGCTGACATCTTGTGCATTGTGTAATACGTTTTGTTGTTCTGGGTGGTTCTACTTGTATAGCTCTGTTTTGATGTAAATGTTTGATGACAATTATGTGGGCACGCTCTTCTTTTCGCTGGTAGGTGTGATTTATTATGGTATTGTCCCTTGTAGTGTACTCCTTTGTGCAGTATAAACATTTTTCGTTATTTTCTTTTTGATGTGTAACATTCCTTTCGCTTTCTCGAAATTTGTGGGGGTGATTTCGTGAAATGTGTAACGTAACAGTAACACGAAGTTGCGGAAGCACGCGATATTTGATTTGACGAATGAGCGCGCGGTTAGAGTTGGCCGTCAGATAGACGTCAATCAATTTTTCGGTACTGTCAGTTATCAGCTGTACACTTAAGTAAACGTGTGTACCAAGTTGGCTGTTGTACGCGTAAACTATATAAATAAATATTTAAGTACTGTTGATAATAAGTCTTAATAAAGTGCAGATCATTGATAAAAAATTCAAGTAAGTAATAATAAATTATTATTCGAATAAAATATTTCAGTAATTAATTTTTTTAAATTTTGAGGTTCTTTTCTGTCAGTGACAATTAAATAAAATACAATTTTCATTAAAAAGAATTGTTGTTTGTTAGTAAAAATCATTTTAAATAATACCTGGCCCATTTTTTTCAGAATATAATTTTAAAATTACTTATTACTGAGATGTCAAATGTTACACATCATATGCGACTACTGTAAGGCTCGCTTGTTTTTTTATTGGTTGTATTAGATTTGACATTTCTATTCTTATTGGTTATATTATGTTAGTAGAATAAAGTCATAATTCAGGACTTTTATTCTTAATTTAGTTACAATTTATTCTACTTAATACTGTAAAATAAAACGGTGTAAATAAATCCTAACAATGAATAGTGATGCAACAAAGTCTATTTCCGGCATTGCTAAATATTTACGTCCTGAACGTTTTGATGTTTTACCTGAATCTGCTAACTCCAAAGCAAGATAGAAGCATTGGAAAATTCTGTTCCCTAACTTTCTAAAGGCCGATTTGGATAATTCCGCATCCGATCCCATGAAACTAATGATTTTATCAAACCACTTAGATTCTAATGTGTACGTGCAAGTACAAGAATGTGAGTCTTATGCAACTGCGATGAAAATATTGGACAAAATTTACGTAAAACCGGAAAATGAAATTTATTTACGACATGTTCTAGCAACAAGACAACAACGATCAGAGAAAAGCAATGCTAAATACGTCCTAGAACAGCTCGCTTATAATTGTAATTGTAATCTGACACTGCTGAGCAACACAAAAATCAATTTTTTAAAGATTCATTCATAGCTGGGCTCTTATCACGAAACTTACGTCAAAGATTATTGAAAAATATTACGCTTACTCTTATATTAATCAAAAATTCCTTTTTTAGATGCTGCTCAAAATCATCTGTGTCAACCTATGCCGCCGTCATCTCCGGTGGACCATGTAGCTACTCTATCTCTACAGCATTCCATGCACAAGCAATGTTGGTTCTGCGGAGGCGGTATACACCAACGTATTAAATGTCCTGCGTTTCGTAGCACCTGTAGACGATGTGGGAAGAAGGGACATTTTGAAAAAGTATGCTGTAGCTCTAAACAAATGCTAGCATTTCAGACGGAGATGTGGAGTTGTCTGCCATATGTGCAGCTTCTCCTTTAAGTCTTAAACAAGCAATGGTTTCTGTCACAATATATCAGATTTGCGTCAATGCATTGATAGATACAGGCAGTTCCGTAAGTTTTATTAACAAAAATATTGCTCGAGTGTTAAATCTCAAACATAAACCATACCGTCAGACGATAACTCTTGCCTCACTTACTCATACTTCCTTTGTTAATGGGTTAAATTTTGCAACGATCGAGCTAGAAGGTCACATTTATAAACAAATATCGCTCTTGTTTGTCGAAAATCTTTGTGCTAACTTCATAATCGGTCATGATTTGTCGAAGAGTCACTCGTCTATTGAAATGAAATTCGGAGGTAGTGAAGAGCATCTTAAAATATGCAACGTGTTAGCAGCAGGTATACCACCCGTATCCATATTTCATAATTTATCTGCAGATATTAGACCGATCGCTATAAAATTTAGAAGATACAGTATAGCAGATGAAATTTTTATCAAAGAAGAAGTAAAGAAGATGGTGTCATAGAGCCTAGTATATATATATTTTAGTTAAATCGATCTGAAAATCGCATATCACCATTTGCCAATTATTGCAAGCGAAAAAATATATGCTGCTTTTGAAGCTTGTGGAAATTAATATCAGTTTACACGAATACTATTCGGTGTCACTAACGGGAGTTGTTGCTTTTCAGAGAACTTTACAATATTTAATTTTGGAAGAGAATTTGACCAGTATATATGCTTATCTCGATGATGCCAGCGTGTGTGGAACAAATAAAAAAGACGACGACAAAAGCCTGGAAAATATTATTTATTTATTTTATATAGACTTAATGAATTACTTAACACACTGGGATATTCAGGATTAGTTAGAATGGCTCACTGGATTCGATCGAAAAATCTTCCTTACATTACTAATGATATAAAAAATATAATGGAAAACTGTATAATATGCGCCGAGATTAAACCTCGGTATGCAACAACGAAAGGTAATCTGATAAAAGCTACACCTCTTGAGAGACTTAACGTGAAATTCAAAGGCCCTCTACCATCTAATTCTCAGAACAATTACATTTTAACAGGCGTAGATGAATTTTCAAGATTTTCTTTCGATTTTCCATGCAAAGACATGACTACAAGTACCGTCATAGTATTCATTTGAGTCTCGAAGAGTAAAGACGTGCGAGTACTGACTTCGAAATTTAAGTTTATTATCAGTTTCGGCAATTAGCCGGAACAAAAAAAGCGTGATAAGCGACAAAAATTATCATTAGTGCTAGTGACAAAATAAAAGGAAGTTCAAGTAAAAACAAAAAAAAAATGTATTCATCAGCGAACCTTGCAGGTTTAAATGCAAATGGTCAACCAGTGTATATACAGGGTCACCCAACAACAACAAACAATCAATATCCTTAAACACAAATAAATCAATCACATTCAAATTTAATCCAAAATTACCCAATTACAAACCCAAAAATACAGATTCATCCTGCACAAATGACTCAAAAATCAATGTACTCCTTTCAAATAAATCCTTTACCACCAAGCCAAAATCAGTACACGCCAATGTTTGTTACACCACAAAACAATCAACAAACAATTCCTCAACTGCATAGAACTTTTTCCATATCAGATGAAGAACAAGAAATGGAAGAGAACTCCACAGAGAATCACAATACAGTAGCCTGGCAAGTAGCAAAAGGGATAAAAAGGAAAAAAAATAGTCAAACTCTAGGTATACCCAGAACGACTGAAAACGAAATACTTACGAACAACAGATATGCTTCATTATCAAACGTAAACGGAGAAAACACAAATATAAAAGAAGAAACAACTAACAAATCTCCAAAAACGCCGCCGATCTTCATATATGACGTCATCAATTACCCGAAAATGACAAAACAACTAGCAGACGTAGCAAAAACAGAAGAATACAACACCAGAACAATGGCAAACAATATAATTAAGATAAATAGTAATACACCAGACTCTTACAGAAAAATAATCAAATTTCTGAAGGAAAAAAATGTCGAATTTCACTCATACCAAACGAAAGAAGAACGTGCCTACAGAGTAGTTATAAAACATCTCCACCATACTGTCGAATTAAATGAAACTGAACTGAAGAATTAAAAGAAAATGGTCGCCGAGTCAGAAAAATAATCAATGCCAGACACTGGCAAACCAGAGAACCCCTAAATATGTTTTTTGTAGACCTGGAGCCGGCTCAAAATAACAAGGATGTATACAAGTTAAGAGCTCTGCAAAACAAGATAGTTGTAATAGAACCTCCAAACAAATCAAAAACCATAATTCAATGCACAAGATGCCAACTATATGGCCACTCAAAAAGCTATTACAATAGATCTTACCCTTGTGTAAAATGTGGAGGACGACACAATTCAACAGAGTGCAAAAAAGCAAAGACACCCCAGCAACATGTGCACTTTGCGGAGGACCACATCCCGCCAACTTCAAAGGATGTACATACTATCATAATCTAACGAAAAATAGTAATATTACACAAAGACCGCAATATAAACAAAACATTCATCTTAATCAACCTCAATCAACGCAAGCTACAGTTACTGGTGGTACCTTGAACAACGATACAACTTACGCACAAGCAGTTAACAATAACAATAAAACCTCACAAGACATCACTCTAACCAAATTTCTGGAAGAGTTTAGACAAATGTTCAATCAACTCATGCAACAAAATACCGTAGTACTCAACGTGCTAACCATGCTAGTTCAAAAATTAAAATAATGGCTAAATTTTTAAGGATAGCTCTTTGGAACGCAAACGGACTCACACAGCACAAAGACGAAGTCAAGTTATTTCTGGAAGATCAATATATAGACATCTTACTTGTCAGCGAAACGCATTTTACAGCTGAAACTTATTTCAATATTCCAAACTACAAAACATACCACACAAACCACCCAGATGGTACTGCACATGGAGGAACTGCCATCATCATAAAACAAAATATTGTACATTATCAACTACCAAAATATGTAGAAAACTACCTACAAGCTACTTCAATAAAAGTTAGAACACTACCATACGAGCTAACAGTATCAGCAGCCTATTGCCCAAAAGACATAATATCAAAAAAGAAGACTTCAAACTGTACTTCAGAACCCTTGGACAAACATTCTTAGAGGGAGGAGATTACAACAGCAAAAACTCATTATGGGGATCACGGTTGACCACATCTAAGGGTAGAGAACTTGCTAATCTGATCCATGACTGCAAATACTCCTTCATTTCATCAGGTATTCCAACATATTGGCCAACAGACCCCGCAAAAATACCAGACCTTCTAAACTTTTTTGTAACAAATGGACTCTCGGCTACTTATACAGACATAATTCCTAGTTACGACTTATCATCTGATCATTCTCCAGTTATTGCTACTATCAGCTCAGCACCTATTACAAAACAAGTAGAAAAAAAATTACATAACAATAAAACAAACTGGGAAAACTACAGAAACGTATTGACAAACAACATAAACCTAAATATACGATTTAGAACTCCGGAAGACCTAGATTCAACAGTTGAAATGATGGTAACACTACTACAAGAAGCGGCAGTTCAATCCACTCCACCCCAAAAGCCACAAAACCATGTCGGCAATATTCCACTAGAAATCAAACGTCTTCTAAAATAAAAAAGAAAAGCTAGAGCTATATGGCACCATACACGCAACCCGATCAACAAAACCAGATTTAACCAACTAACAAACAAATTAAAAGCTAAACTCAAACAATACAGAGAAGAATCATTTACCGACTACCTAAAAAAACTAAATCGATACGACCAATCAATAACCAATTAAAAACGCAAGAAAACCCAAAGACCCAGTACCACCAATCAGACAAACAACACCAACTGCAGGATCCTGGGCAAAAAGTGAAAAAGAGAAAGCAGAGCTCTTTGCGCAATACTTTTACTCCCCACAGTGACGAAATAAATCAGGAAATTGAACAAAACCTAGAAATGCCTATTGAAGAAAACCAACCAATAACTCTTGTCACTCCGAGAGAGATTAAAGAACTAATCAAATTCTTGGGACTAAAAAAGGCACCTGGACCAGACAAAATTACACCAAAAATGCTTAAAGAACTTCCACAAAAAGCAATAGTGTTATTAACATACATATTCAATGGAATATTAAGAATGCAACACTGGCCAGAAAAGCTAAAAACATCGCAAATAATTGCGCCGTAATCAATAAGCCTGATATCAGTCCTTTCAAAAATCTTTGAAAAACTTATACTACACAGAATTAACAACAACATAAGACCATAAGAATGGATCCCACACCATCAATTTGGATTTTGCCAGGGGCACTCTACAATCCAGCAGATAAATCTAATAACAGATGTCATCAACAAAGCCTACGAAGATAAAAGCTATTGTTCGGTATTCCTGGACGTCAGCCAAGCATTTGACCGAGTCTGGCATAAAGGACTACTTTACAAAATCAAACAAATCCTCCCATTACTTTACCCTACTTAAATCCTATCTCAGTGAAAGAAAATTTGAAATAAAAGTGGGAAAAGAAAAATCAGAAGTTCAGCCAATAAAAGCAGGAGTTCCACAGGGAACTGTACTTGGCCCACTGCTGTATGTTCTATTTACATCGGACCTGCCAACCTCCAGACATACTACACTTGGAATATTTGCCGATGATGCAACCATATTATCGGTAAACAACAACCCTGAAAGATCAGTAATAAACCTACAAGAACATCTTAACACCCTCCAAATTTGGTTTGAAAAATTGAGAATAAAGATAAACGAAAATAAATTAAGACACATTACCTTTACACTACGCAAAACTCCAACACCTGAAGTCCACATCAATAATGTCCTAATACCCAAAAAAGAAGAAACTAAATACCTAGGAATAACCTTGGACAGTAAATTAACATGGAAACAACATATAACCAAGAAAAGAAAACAAATAGACTTAACAACTAGACAAATAAACGGGTTAATAGGTATAAGATCTAAACTAGCGGTGAATAGCAAAATACTTATCTACAAAACAATAATCATACCAATATGGACCTATGGCATTGAGCTATAGGGTTGTGCGAGCAAATCCAATACAACTATAATTTAAAGATGCCAATCTAAACTTTTAAGAACAATATTAGATGCCCCATGGTTAGGAAAACCACCAAAACCCAACTTTAGAACCCCTACTGACAAGAGAAGACAACAGACGACTCAAAAGAAACTGGCCAATAGACTTGATGTGAAGTACCTGAGGTTTGTCAATGGACAAATTCTCATCATGCCATAATCTCAACCATAATATTAGCTTATAGAAATGTACTTTTCTAATTGCTAATTGTATTGTAAATAAAAAAAAGTACTGTCTTAAAGTGCTTAACGGAAATACATTATTTTGATATTTGGAACTCCAAATTATATTCATTTAGATAGGGGAACAACATTTATGTCAAATGAACTAAGAAATTTTCTTGTTGTAATGGACAAGTGGAACGACTAAATGGAACTTTGTGGAAGACTATACAATTGATTTTATGCTTTAGGAGCAAGCCAATCACTGAGTGGGAGCAAGTCCTGCCCGCAGCACTTCATTCCATCCAATCCTTATTGTGCACCAGCACAAATACTACTCTACATGAACGGATGTTTATTCATCCACGACGTTCTACCACAGGGGAATCCGTACCTTCTTGGCTTATGACTAAAGGTCCAGTTTTACTAAAAAAACATTTACGAAATTCCAAGTTTGACCCTCTAGTGGAAAAAGCAGTACTAGTTGAAGCGAATCCACTTTATTCTTACATAAGACTCCAAAATGGCAGGAAAACCACCTTATCTAATAGGCATCTAGCACCGCTGCAAGACAAACACCAAATCGAAGATTTCATTGATGGCGAGTCAACGTCAGAGGATGGACAGGCATTAGAGACAGCTGAACCAGCGTCTGTGACTCAAGAAGATAATGAAATAATGGAACCCAATTTAGATTATATTACAGATAACTGAAAGGAGGGGTGAATGTAGTGTACTCCTTTGTGAAGTATAAAAACGTTTCGTTATCTTCTTTATTTTTATTGGTTGTATTATATTTGACATTCGTATTTTTATTTATGTTCTGATATACGTCATGTTAAAAATCGTGTTATTAAGTAGAATAAAGCCATAATTCAGGACTTTTATTCTTAATTTAGTTACATCCCCTCATGTATTTTATTACTTTTCTATGTGTCTGATGTACAGTGTTATCTGCCAAAGTTTTCGTGATATATTGTGTGTTTTCAATTATTGTCTTGAGTTATATATAGCAAGTTTTCGATTTGGTGTTTCTCGAAAGTTATGCTTATGCCCTAAATACAGATTTCGAAAAAGTATAACGTTTATCTTTTTAGGAACAATTTGGTATGTTTGTTTAATCTTACCAATAATTTTACGAACAAAATATTTATTTTTAATAACTGTTATAGATTTGCAAAGGTTATACCGTTATAAAAAGTACATTTTGCAACATCGCTTATTGAAATAATACATATAATCACTCCTTTTTCCCGTAGGGGTAGGCAGAGACCAATTCCTTCCACTTGCTACGGTTCTTACACACATCTTTCGCTTCTTTTACTTTTATCAGTGCTCTCATACATGCTCGTCGGTTGTTGGTACTCTTGTCCTGGCCTTTTTTCAAAATAATGTCGATCTGATCGAAATATGTTCGCCTAGGTCGACTTCTACCGACTTACCAATCCATAATCGCTCTACAAATCTGTTTCGTCAATCTTCCTTCATCCATCCTCTACGTGTCCATACCATCTAAGCATTCCTTTGAAATAATTAGTTAGTGAATTATCTGTCCAATGTAAACAATGAATTTGCAGGTTAATGCAAGTATAATTTGACAGAATAGTAAATATTTTTAAGGAAAAATGTATAATTTAAAAAGAAGTTTATGTGGAAAAAAGCAAAATTTATTCGAATAATATTTCCAACTACAATGACTTTAAACTTATACTTACTAATACAATATAAAATTAGACGTTAACTATAAGTAAAAGGTTCTGCCATCATTTAAATGCTTGCGCTGTTGTCACACAACATTATAAACAAGTTTAGAAATAATGATATTTTATTAAAATAATAGTTAAAAAGATTTTATTTATTCAAAAAACGATTAAATAAATAATTTTTAATAAATTTTGAGTGTTATTATTTAAATAAGTTTTAAATACATTTTGTTTTTAAATTAATGTTTGTAACCCTGCTGATGGTCTATGTTAAAACCTCCCTTTTTCCTCAATCCCCCTAAAAGTACCATTGAACATCCTTAAGTGATGTAGTAATAAACGAAGATTTCTTGGAAAAAATACAATTGACGAAACAACTGTCGAACCAAACCTATATCCTCTACAAGAATGAACCTCCTATACATTCTGCAATCTTGTTTCATTGTCCGGTACTCTCCACACTCTTACACATTTTCTTCAGTGTTTCAAAACGATAAAATAGAAACAAGAATCATCTTATCTATAAATTCTTGCTAAGGGAACTAAAGCTTTTTAAAAATGACGCTCTAACATCGGTTCAATTAAAAAACTTCAAAACGGATTCCTGTTAAATGATATTATTTTGTAAATTTCTTTTTTGGAATATTCCCAGTTAAATTGCGTGATTACAATGTTTTAATGGTAGTTATAAGTAGCTCGTTTTGGTGGGATATTGGATATTTTTATTCATAATATTTTTGTCTCTCAAAATATCGCCATTATGACATAATATTTAACGAATGTACTTACACAAAAGTTTTTGGTTTTTTCTGTTGGTAAATTAACAAGGGTGTGTTTTGGCAGCATTAAACTGAACTAAATTACTAGTTCTTCATTGGTTATTTTGAAAAGATTTAAGAATAAGGAGTTGCTAACTGAAGCGTCAATCTTTCGTCACAAAGCCTGGTTTAATGGAATTAAAACTGAAATGTAGGGCACTGTTATCTGCACAAATGTGAATTAAATTGCCTGTTAAAAAATGGAGAAAATTCGTAACGTCATCTACAAAATGGATAAATGTAATAATTTAAAAACATATAAAAGTATGGAATGACAAATCGTGCTAAATGTTTTGATATACAGGGTCGCTGATATATATGGCAACGGTCGATTATCTCTTAAAATAAGATAGATAGCGAAACATGTTTTTGGGTTTTTAAATATTTATTGCAATAAAGAAAAATTAAGTATACAGGATCAGTAAAAAAGTCAGACTAAACAAAGTTGCCTTTTCTTTAATAAAACACCCTTATATTTCAAATCTTCTCAAAATTCTACAAAATTAATATAGCCCATCATATCCTAAATTTAACAGTTTTCGAGATATCGAATTTGGAAAATAACTTTTTACTATTCTCAAATTTATTAAAGAAATGATGGATATTTATTATGAAAATTACACAAGGTGGAGTATATGTAAATGATAACATTTTTATTATTTTTTAGAGGAAATAAAAAAGCAAAAAAAGCGGTGTACTCAAAACTCTGCATAAATGGGCCTTCAGATGCTCTTTACCAATCTTTCTCCAGCAATTTCTTAAAAGTAAAAAATTCAGGATTAGAATCCAAGAGGCCATATTCAACTCCCGTGATATGGAAAACGGTATACCCCAAGGCTCTACATTGAGCGTCACTCTATTTGCAATCCATTCACTACTAATGCTATGGAAATCCTTTAAAATACCTTAAATCAGCTAAACAGGAAAGCACATAGATCAGGTCTCAAATTTTTACCAACCAAAACAAAGGCTGTTCACTTTTGTAGAAAATGGAGACCCCACGATTATCCAAACCTGACTTTAAATGGAACTCCCTTACAATTTCAATGCAAAATAAAATTCTTAGGACTCATTTTTAATTATAAATTAACCTGGGGCTCTCACATAGTGGATCTGGTGGATAAATGTTAGAAACCACTCAATATTATAAAAGCTCTCGCAGGAATTAAATGGGGAGCAGATCGTGAAATTCTGATGAATATATATCGCAGCTTTAATCTCTTCAGAATGGATTACGGTTGTGTAGTCTACTCTTCTGCTAAGAATAGCCGACTCAAAACATTATACAAACTTCAAAATAATGCGTTGAGAATAATAACAGGAAGCTTCAGAACGAGTCCAATATTATCTCTCTGTTGTGAATTGGCAACCCCTCCTCTCGTATTAAGAAGAATAAAACTCCTTGCAAACTATGCTGTGAAACTATTCTCTTAACCTACCCACCCCAACCATGATATCTTCTATAATGATAAAGTACATGAATTATAATGACAGAAGTCTACTTCAACCAGACCTACTGCTACACGCATACGAGAGCAAAATCTTATTCCTGACTTGAAAGTGTTCACGCACACATTCCCAGAATGCCCTCCTTGGATATTAGTCAATATATATTTCACTGCTACTGAAAATAGTCTAAAAAAAACAATTGAATTTACAACAACATAAACTGCATTAGTATAATACCATCAGCAAGTTTCCCAACCACTGCAAAATTTTCACAAATGGATCCAAAACAGAGAAAGGAGTAGGTTGCGCATTTCTTGTAAACGGAAATTATTATAACTGGTCGATGCATTTAACGACCAGCGTATATATACATCAGAACTTTATGCCATATACCAGTCCCTATTTTATTGTAAATTTTGCAAGATAAAATGAGACCCACTTTTTGATTTGCACCGACTCATTGAGTCATTTACCCTCGATCCTCTTGTCATGATAATCTTCACCAGGATTCATTCATTCTGAGGAAAAGTGGCAAAAGTATAAGCTTTTTGTGGGTGCCTAGTCACTGTGGCATAAAGTGCAATGAGGATGTAGATAAAGCAGCAAAAATGGCGACAAATTCAAAGAAGAGACAGACCGGCAGAATCTTTGGAATAAAACTAATTCTAAGATGAAAACTTTAAAATAAAATAACGCACCTATACCTGCTCCTGGGTGAGCAGCAACCCCTTTGTGTTGTATGTCAAACTTCCCTTACAGTCCAACACTTACTTATAGAACGACTAGAACACGAGATAAGTAGGAGGCAATACAATGTAGCTGTAGAAATGAAGGAGATCCTGAGTGACAATAGAAAAGCTCTAAGTTACGTCCTAGCATTTTTAAAAGATACGAATATTTACCATAGAATATGAGAAATGATTTTACAAGTATGCGGCTAATAACAAAGCATAATTATTCAGGGTTGATAAAAATGCATGAAACAAAAAAATGTATTTTTTAATGAATGTCCTGGATATTTTAAATTTTATGAAAACAATAGCTATGTCAGAAAAAAAAAGAGAAAACAAGTTTTAATAAAAAACACATATTTTCTTTGGAATTCTATTTAATAAGGTGGTTAAAGTATTTCCCATTTACCTTCTGACAGTAATGAATTTGCTGAACAAAATTTTGTTGGGAATCTAAAATCATGAAGGGAGGAATGATAGAAATTTCATGCTTTATCCTTTTTTGCAGCTCTTCGATATTTTGTGGCCCATTTTTGTAGACTACATTTTTTTATGACCCCACAGAAAAAAGTCAAGTGGGATCATATCGGAAGACCTAGCTGGCCATTTAATTGCCCCCTGCATCCAATTCATTCACCAGGAAAAGTTACACCTAGATATGCCCGTACCTCACGTCCAAAATGGGGAGAAGCCTCCATCTTGTTGACATATTTGTTCTGTCGGCAAATTGGGATTGTTATTGTTCGGGAATATTCGTCCAAGCTCTGGAGTAATATGTTCTTGCAAAAGTATTCAGAGGTCAAATTTCCGTTCATAAAATAGGGTCCTATGACGTGTCCACCAATAATGCCACACCAAACATTTACTTTTTGTGGTCGTTGAGTGTGAACTCCATCCGATGTGGATTTTGGTCTGACTAATACCTACAGTTGTGTCGGTTTATGTGCCCATCTAAACAAAATGTAGATTTGTTAGAAAACAATATGTGGTTGACAAAGTTGACATTTATGCACAAAAGATCTGATAGGTCAAAGTGCTTGAGAGGCAGCATGGCCTTCACGACCCACCCTACAATCTACAAGTTGACATTTTCGTTTAATTTATCCATAACAACTGTACAGAACTCGATTCTACGATCAAAATCGTCTTCACTTAAATCTTCTAACAAATTAATTTTTTATGGATGGAATTTTTGCAGTTTGCAAATTTTTTGAATGAAATATCGACCAATGTTATGATTTAAAGCTCTCTGTTGTGTCGAATTTATTGGATTTTCCACCACATCTAACATGACATTCAAAGAATGTAACGCTTACTGGTTTTCCACTTTTTGGTCGATCTTTGACACCTTCAGTTTCATGAAAACGCTGCAATGTTTATGAAATGGTTGATTTATAAAAAGATTCCCAGTCCAGATATCCACTATTTGGTCATAACTTCGTATTCTATCACCATATCATGTGATCATTAAAATGTCAATACGCTCGGTTTCACTTAAAAGTGCCTTTTGTGCGCAGAAATTATTCACAATAAATGTATTTTTTTTAACATTTGTTGTTATGGAGCTAGAAACATTCAAAGATAACTTGATGGACTAAAATATTTTTGTATAATTTATTAGAAAGTTATTTTCAAAATTCGATACCTCCAAAACGGTTAAATTTAGGATATGATGTGCTTTTGTTTAGAATTTTGAGAAGAATTGAAATATGGAATAATATACAAGGTGTTTCATTAAAGAAAAAGCAACTTTGTTAGGTCGTGACTTTTTGGCTGATCCTGTGTACTTTATTTTTCTTTTATTGTAATAGATTTTAAAAAACCTTAAAACTTTTGAATTGTCACATTTTTCGCTAGCTATTTTACTTTAAGAGATCATCGACCAATTCCACACATATCAGCGACCATGTATATTAATATTTCTTGTTGGCATTTGTGCGACAAGATTTCCTTAGTGGAGGAAGACATTGTTAAAAGCTTTCTTTTAACTTTTTACTCAACAGGTGGTCGTAAAAAAATGGTAGCAGGAATATTCAAAATACTTTACCGTTTTAGTTTGGTAATATTGGTTTCGATTTAATTATTTTAAATATAAGTATTTAAATGCTTCTTAATTAGCTTAATTTTTAAGGATGACCGAGATATTTCACGATTTCGTTGTTTCTCATGCTTGTTGTGATGATATATCTGCAATTATTGCTTTTAATAATTACATTAGCAATATTTTACCTTTTAATTACGTTATATTGTTTTTGTTTATTAGATATGGTCAGGTATGGCTTTAAAATTTCAACTCTGAATAATTTTAATAAATGTTTAAGCAAATGTGAGGGATTTTCCATATCTGATACTTAGTTTAAGTTTTTTGTAGGTACCTACTTAATAATAATTGTCATTTTTTTGGGAATATATAGTTTTTTTTATGTAAGTAGAAATGTAGAACTTTTTAAATTATGCTTTGGAAGATAACGGTATCCTGCTTTAACTTTGGAAATTTGTTAAGCTCCCATTGGGGACATCTGGAATCTGACATTTGAGAGCTGAGATTAAATATACAATTTGAAAGCTGATATTAGGGACATTTGTAAACTGACATTAGGGAGCTACTATTAGATAGAGTCCAATTTCTTCCACTTGCTACTGTTCTACTTTTTTTTAAGTACATTTTATTTAATTAAATTTGTTATTTATTTAAGAGAGATTGTCACTATTGACCATGTATAAGCAACATAAGAAAATGTCATTAACTTCCGAATTTTTAGCGACAACACTTGTTTTTTACTGGCTGATAATTAACATGAACTGCCACTATTAATTATCATGAATTGCATTACGTCAAGTTTTGGTGTATTTTTACAGTTACCTAAAGAGTCAAAAAAATTTCCGTGTTATTTTTTTGTACATATTTAACAAAGAATTATTTTAACAACAATGTCCGGCTTGTTGTCCCTGCGCATTTGGTAATAAAACTCCAACTTCCTTTTGGTACTATGCATTACAATGTAGAGATAATTTATTAAAAAAAGAGACCTGTCAAAGGTCCCCAGTTTATTACCAACAAAGCGGATGTCAAGTGCCAAACTAGACCGAATTGGTTACCACACAACTACACCTTTACTTCTTCAACATGATGACGTATTCCCGCTTGGGAAATATACGCGCGAACATCTTTTGTTTATTGTCAAGCAGGGTTATTCGGCAACCGTCGTATTTTTTTACGTTTTATTATACTGATTTTAAAGATCGAATATTAACCATAGAATATGAGAAATGATTTTACAAGTATGCGGCTAATAACAAAGCATAATTATTCAGGGTTGATAAAAATGCATTAAACAAAAAACTTATTTTTTAATGAATGTTCTGGATATTTTAAATTTTATGAAAACAATAGTTATACCAGAAAAAAAAAGAGAAAACAAGTTTTAATAAACAACAAATATTTTCTTTGGAATTCTATTTAATAAGGTGGTTAAAGTGTAGTAAAGTACTGATTTAAACGGAAGTGGTCCCTAACAATAATAATTCATCTCTAGATGCTTGAATCTCAATAAAGATAAAAGAAGAAGTCATTCAAAGGAAGCACACTGAGAAAATCCATGGTGGATACCAGCTGTTAAGGAATTATTGACTTAAAAAGAACTATGGTTAATTGAAGTCACCAATTTAAACCGTTTTTGCAAGCTTTCCAACGATGGGGGACTGCTTATCATTTATTTTTTACCTAGATTAGGTGGTGCTTATGGGGGTGGTTATTTTAGTTATTCCTCCTTTCTATCCCGTAAATGGTTTTAAGCATTTCATTTGATTTTTCTTTGTCCAGGAACTTTGGTCATTGTGTATTTTTAAATTGACATTTAGTGTAAAATTTGTTTACTTATATTACTTTAAATTCAAATTAAATCACTACTAAATATTTTTAATAAACTTACACGCAATAATCTGTAATACTTATTTCATAATTAAATTAGATAATTTAAAAGCAAAATGGATGTAAAATGTTACGTAAGTCTTGGTAGGATATCTTTTAAAGATATTATAGACAACTAAAATGGGAAGTACATTATTTGTATACTTACTAACAACAAAGATAAACTGACTGAAAATTACCTAGCAAGATAGTTAAACACACTAATATACAAAATAACATTAATGCTAATTACAAATTACGTTGCAAAAATCACTTATTTCTACTAATGTAGCTTTTTACTTTTAAAAGTATTTGTAATGTTTGTTGCATAATTCCTAATTACAAATACGTATATGTACAAATATGTATATTTGGTACTATTTGGACGTATTTAAACAAAATAAACTTAAAAACCTCAGGTAAATGTAACTATTGTTTATTTATGAATTGTAAATGCAATTTTTGTAGAAATGTGTTTTTAAGTCAATATGTTAAAAATCATTATATTATAGAAAATCGATATGGCAAAAAAAATCGACAACGTCGAACATTTCAAGTGCAACTTGGCAACACTGTTTAATCTAATAGTTGAAAAGAGAGCGTACAGTGATATTCAAATTTTAAATAACGGCTTTTTATTTGTAGCGTTAGTGTTAATGGTGAAAAAAATGAAAATATGATGTAAGAGATAATAATTATTGTTATTAAGTTGTTTTTACTTCAAGTTTTCATACCAATTAATCGTGGGATAAATTACACTCATCCAAGTAAGCACGATATTTTCAAATTTTCTGTTATAAGTATATTATTAATTGGTTATTTCGTTAAATAATTGCAAAAACGTATGTTAATTGTATCATCTTTACTTATATATATTTAGCTTATTGTTTAGTAAGCCCCTTAGAACAAATAGCATTTCTTGGAAATCCGTTCGACGCTAACTTCAATCATCGCCATTACAAAAAACGAGAAACAATGAAATCTTTGAATTAATCTTAACATTATAGATTTATAATAGTCAATACCATTCATAAAATGTGATTCTAATATTAAATAATTAACAAATATATAATAGAATTTATAAAAAACTTATAATTCATGTTTACCATTTCCAGGAAGTTTACAATGCGCCTGCTTAGAAAACATTCAACTTCCCGCCATTTTAAAATGGGTTAAAATTATCGACAGTACATTGTTTTAAAACGGTTGCAATCGAGGCTATACCAATTATCTATATTCTAATTTTTTTATTTTATAAAGTGTTTTTGAAATTTTAATTGAAAATCTGTAGTTTAAATTCAATAAGCCAAAAAAAGAGAGTAAGTAAATTTTAATAAATAGATTTGAAACTTAAGTTATGGAAACTAATTAAAATTATGTATTTTATGTATTAACTATTGAATGCATTTTAATAGCAGTGGTCATACATTTTAAAATAAATATTATTTACTAACACTAATTCTAGATTAGTTCGGGTCTTAAACAATAAGAAACTCCTTGTCCACGGTTCGGGATCAATTTTTAATCATGGCGGTTATCTAACAATGTTTTTATACCGTTGGCACTAGCGTGCTGTCTATGTATCAGTCCTTGTATGTTCCGAAATTATATGTCTTAACTTTTACCATATTTAAGTGAATGTTTTATTTTTTTTTAATATTTGTATATACTAAGAACTAAAAACAAAAACAAGGTTTTTTGATAAAAAATGTAGTAAGACTGGGTGATCTAACCTAGTTTTAATAAATTATAGGAACTGTTTGACTTCTTTTTCTTGTTGCATCAAATTGTCATTGTCAAGTGAAATGTCAATTTTTAAAATCACAAATTTTAGAAAGAAGGGAAAATAATAGATTGGATTTAAAATAGATTAGTTTATTTTAATCACCGAAGTACCTGAAAAAAATTTATCATATTTTAAAGCTATTTTTTAGCTAATTAATTTTTATTGTCCAAAACATTACTAATCATGAGCATAGCTAAAGGGAAATATAAACAAAAAAAGTAAGACATTTCATTAAAACCTTTTTAACTTTTTTAAATTAAGAAACATTTTTACAGCTGAATTTTTTGCTATCCTTTTTAAAATTCATCTAATAGGCTGTAATTATATTGAATTATAATGGGGTAAAAATGTTTACAGTACTACCAAATTGTCTTTTATCTGATAATAACATTAATTATTTTTGTTATCATTTTTTCTGAATAATAGCTTTTTGCTATGTTGTATTTTCTAAGGTACATATTATCTATAAACAAAAATATCTTTATTGATTGTTATATTGACACAATTTTAATAAATGAAAATTTTTTCTTATAGGTATACTCCTCGCCCACACTCTGTTAAAGCAAAAAAATCTCGCTTTGATATGAATTGTTTGGGAAGTACCCCAGAAATGATGCGAATTGAAATTGATCGTATATTCAAAGAATTTATTGATAATCCTGATGTTAATGAATATATTTTTTCATCTGATTTAAATAACTTACAAAGGAAGTATATTCATTTTGTGGCCCAAAACATGAATATTATTTCCAAGTCATATGGTAAAGAACCTGATAGGCGATTACACATTAAGAAAAAAAATGAACAGTTATCTAATCAATCCTTTATGATTATTCCTAGTAAGGAATCTTATAAGTTTCTTCATGAATTTGTGGATAGTTCAATGCCTCATCCTGGTGAACTTGGTAAAAACCAGAGTTTTTCTAACTTGAAAAAAGTAACTGGGAAACTAATCCACAGTCCAGCAGGTCAATATGTTTTTATTATTAATATTGCTCAATAAATTCATTTTTACATTAAAAAAATATTAATTCATGAATATAAAGGTATTTAAAAAAATTAAATTTTTTTTAAATATCTTTATATTCATGAATGCCTAAAAAAACTGCGTGCTTTTTAAGAACTTTTTTTTATTAGTACACATTAGTTTATTAAACCCAATTTGCATTTCTAGGTATTCCTCCAATGGCTTCGATGTCTGAGGAAATTGAAATTATTAGAAATAATTTACCAGTATATCAACACAGAGATGAAATTATTGACACAATTAAAAATAACCAAGTAGTGATTATTTCATCAGAAACGGGTTCTGGTAAAACAACCCAAATTCCACAATACATAGTTGAAGATTCTGCCTTATTTAAAAGACCTTGTAAAGTAATTTGTACACAGCCACGAAGAATAACCACTGTAGCAGCAGCGGAAAGAGTTTCATATGAAAGAAGAGATGTAGTTGGAGCTACAGTTGGTTACCATATAAAACTTGAACAGAAATATGGTCTTAGTACCAATATTGTTTTCTGTACAACTGGAGTATTTTTACGAAATTTAATGGGTGGAACAGAAGGCTTTCGCAATATCACACATATAATTATTGATGAAATACATGAAAGGGATAAGCTCTCGGATTTTTTGTTAATTTGCATTAAACAAAATATGAGAAATTATCCAGATTTAAAAATAATATTGATGTCTGCAACCGTCGATACAAATAAATTTGTTGAATATTTTGATAGTGTTAAAATATTATCTATACCTGGTCGTTTATTTTCAATTGATACAATATTTCTGGAAGATATTCTTGTGTTAACAAAATATATGTCGCCAAAAATGGCAGAAGTACAAAAGCGGGAAAAAAAACATAAAATTGTAATGACTGATGATGAATTTCACCAAGAAGCTGAAACGGAAAGTAAATTCATTCCATATGTAGATGAAGCTTTGGATGAGTACTTGAATTTTAGTGAAAATTACGATTATAGATTACACTATGAAGAGGCAACAGCTCAGCTTGGAATGTATTTTTTATCTGAAGGTGTTTCTGTTGACTATAAGCATTCCAGAACTGGACAGACTGCTCTTATGATTGCAGCCCATCTTGCTGATAAAGAATTTATTAGTAGATTGTGTAATATGGGTAAGTAAAAAAAATTCCAGAGTAATAACATACATACATACATATAGTCACACCTTTTTCCCATAGGGGTAGGCAGTGACCACTTGCTTCCACTTTCTATGGTTCTTACACACATCTTTTGCTTCCTTTACTTTCATTAGTACTCTTATACATGCTTGTCGGTTGTTGGTACTCTTGACCTGGCCTTTCTTCAAAACAATGTTGATCTGATCGAAAAATGTTTAACAAGATCGAACTCCACCGACTTTTCCTTTCACACTCGCCTTATAAATTTGTTTCGTCAATCTTCCTGCATCCATCCGTTCCAAGCATTCCTTTATCAACCTTTGTAACCACATCTTCTTTTACACCTCAGCGTTCCCTTATCTCACTATTCTTCACTTTATTCATCCGAACCACTCTGGCTATACTTCCTATTTTTAAGCTTCTTCTGCCAAACCCAACATTAACTACCATACATAAGTGTAGGAACCAATATTCCTCTATGCACAGCCAGACATGCCTTTTTTGACACTTTCTGGCTGTTCATAAAGCTATACAGTGCCCCATTCATTTGTTTTCCTGCCAACACCCTTCGCTCAATGTCACTGTCATACTTTTCATCTCTCGTAAACTTTGAATCTCTCGTAAACTTTGAATTCAAAGTTTACAAACTCATTTACTTATTCCACTCTTTCTCCCTTAATTAGAACCTTACAGTTTGTCATGCTTTCTTCTCTTTCAAAAACCATTTCTTTTGTTTTGCTTAAATTTATTTTCAGAGTAAAGAAGGAATTTGACAATCAAATCATTCATTTTCAATCAATACGCATTCTTTCAAATGTTTTAAACAATCGTCTATGTATTAGTTAAACAGCTGTGGCAAAGCCACATATCCCTGTTTCACACCTTTTTCGATGATAAACCAGTCCATGTAAGCTCCATTTATCCTGACACAAGCAGTGGAATCCTCGTAAAGTGATTTCAGTGCTCTTATTAAACTACCTCTCACCCTAACCACAATTCACTACTCTATCATAGGCCTTTTCCAAGTCTATAAAAGCGCAGTAGACTTTCTTACTTCTAGACAATAATTTTTCCACTATACCTCGTAATGAAAAAACCTGATCCACACATCTTCGTCTTATATACTGATTGCACATGCCATATCATCTCACTTTCATTTGTCACTCTTTTAATCAATATCTTTGCATACAGTTGCTGACTATGCTAAGTAAAGTAATACCTCCTGCTGCGAACCTTTTCCCTTGCAAAGCGGCACGATACCACTTTTGCTCCTCCAACAAAGGTTAAAAAGGCGGTACAGCAGACTAGTTACCACGATTTGTCCAATCTTTAGCATTTCAACTGTTTTACCCAATTTTATAATGTTCAATGCCTTCACAATTTCTGTCATACTAATTTCACTTTCATTGCAACTCTCACTCATGTCTCGGAATGGGGACGTGCTTGTGTATCATCTTTTTCAAATAAACTTTCAAAGTATTCCTTCCATCTCTT
The DNA here is from genome assembly GCA_950111635.1 of Agelastica alni. Lineage (NCBI taxonomy): Eukaryota > Metazoa > Arthropoda > Insecta > Coleoptera > Chrysomelidae > Agelastica > Agelastica alni. The sequence continues at coordinate 54,452,857 of OX467712.1, read as the reverse complement.
TGAAACGAATTCCTCTCCTTTCACCATACTACTATTTTGGTTTCTGATTTTTACTAGTTGCGAGGTAGTATTTCTACCTCTGTCTGTTCTTATGGACTTTCAGAAGAGTTTAATATTGTTCTGGAAATCTTCAGATAACCTATCAAATTCATATTTATCACTCTACTTATTTTTAGCCACAACCTCTTTTGACACACCTTTTAACCTTTTATACTCATTCTTTGCCTTGTTTACATCCTCAGTTGTTGCCTTTTGCTTTATTTGATTGGCTTTTGTAGCCAGCCAATCCAGCCAGGCTTTCTTCTTTAACAATGCTATTTAAACCTCTAAGCACATTTTCTTTAACTTCCTTTCCTTCTTTTTTTTATGTTTGCATTTTCTAAAAATCATTATGTATTTTTATTTAATAATAATTTTTTTTTTAATTGTTATTAATAGGTTCCAACCTAGATCTACGCTGCAAAATGGACAAAACTGTGTTTGATTATGCCAAGGACAATCAAGAAATATTAAGATTATTAGAATATATTAAGGATAAAAGAATAACCAGTACAGAAATTACAGACAATAACAAGGAAGGAGCACATTTGCTTGAATTGTTTGACAAAACAACACCAGATGACATTATTGATTATGACTTAATTATTACCCTGATAAGTTTTATACATGTTAGCAATACTGAAGGTTCTATTTTGGTATTTTTGCCTGGTTATGATGAAATTATGTTGTGCAATGATAGGATCATTAATTCTGTTCTTGATCAGAACACATATAAAATATTTTTTTTGCATGGGTCCATGAACATTAAGGACCAAAATGATGTTTTTAGAAAACTTACAAAACACAGAAAAATTATTTTATCTACAAATATTGCTGAAACTAGTATAACTATTGATGATGTAGTTTTTGTAATAGACATTGGAAAGGCAAAAGAAAAATGTTTTGATGCGGTAAGTTATGTATACATTTTTTACACCTATTGTAATTTGGACTTCATTTTCTTTCAATCTTTAATTTTTTTAAAAAATTTATCGCGCTTTAAGCCAAGCGACAGAGCTCTAAAATCACCAGATTTTTACAAAAATATTACCCGAACATCGCCGGTGCTCTATTTAATTTTTTTAAAATAATTTATTTCCACCACAGGCAATACATCTCCCCATCCTCTAAAACCAATCCTTGAACCACACATGCAACGTCTAGCTAGGGAGTATGGCGCACTCGTTGTCCCAAGCCCTCAAAAGGTCCTCATCATTGGGAAAACCGTCTTCCTTTCAGCTTCTTTTTTACATGGGGAACATTGAAAAGTAACAGGGTGCAAGGTCTGGACTGTAAGGAGGGTGCTCAAGTAGTTTTAGTCTTGTAGTGTTGACCTGGAGTGAGAAAACCAGGTGTCCATTCTTGAATTTGGTTGGAAGATCTTAAAAGAGTCAATGACTTTAGGAAAGCACTGTTCAGTGTACCACTTAGCTGTGACTGTATTTTTTGTGTCCAACATGAAACGCTCCACAATTCCACTTGATTTGCAAATTACAGCTATCATTTTCTTCTTTATTGGTAGGGATTTTCTGACTGCTACGAGTTTATCCTCGTCATGAAAGATTTAACTTTGTTTTAAGACTTGGTCGGCACATCATAATAGTACCTCTAAGTCTTGTCACCTGTCACGATGTTGTTCACATACCGAGATTGTCCTTTATCAAACATTTTCAGCGTCTCCCAGCAACATTTCACACGTCGTGGCCTCTGGTCTTCAGACAGACTATGCTGCACCCAGAGAGCCCAAACTTTCGTCACGTGCAAATGATCGTTCAGAATCGAACGAATTGCTGGTGCAATTAGGCGAAAGGTTTTCTCAATATGGTGGTAAGTCACTCGCATGTCTTCGTCAAATATTTTGCTCACAGCTGTAACGTTTTCCTCGTTGGTGGCCTTCCCATTTTCTCAGCGTCCTCCAGACTGCAATTTTCCCTTTGAAATTCTCTGTACCACTAGAATATAGTCGTTTGATGTGAACAATCACCACCTAGTGCAAGTCATTTCTTCTAAGCACTGGTCTATATTTTAACCACTAGCAAAATTATACTGCAAAACCACCCGAATACAATTTTGTGACCAATATGCCATAGCACACACTTTAAACTATCACTGCTAACAACTGAGACCACCGGCTTGGTGCAGCAGATAGTATGCAAGTATAAACACGCCTCTGAAAAACGAAAACGGTAAAAAAAAGCTATTTTGAAAGATTAAATTGTACTTTAAATATAAATTAAAAACCACATTATAATTCGCTAAAATTTTTCTAAAAGAAGATGTGGTTATAAAGTTAGATAAAGAAATTCTTAGATGGTTGGACACATAGAAAGGGTGGATGAAGATTGACGAAACAAACTTATAAGGCGAGTGTGAGTGGTCGGTAGAGGTCGACCTCAGAGAACATATCTCGATCAGATCAACATTGTTTTGAAGAAATGCCAGGTCAAGAGTTTTAATTAACAATTAAAAAACTATCGGTTTATATTATCAGGATATTGTGTGAAACCGGTAGAGTAAAAATATAATTAATGGGTGAAATAATTATTACTCAGTAAAAAAGAACAATTTCAGAGAATTGTACTAGAAACATTATTATGTCTCAACCTTTACTCTTCTTCTTATAATAGGACCTGGTCCTGTTTAGTCCGTTGCGTTTAGCTTCCTTCGGAGCTCTTCCTGTGACGCTGAGCACCAGCTTTCGTACCATCTCTTGGGTGGTCTGCCTACCAGTCTTCGCGAGTTTGGTTTTTGTGACTTGGCCCACTTTGCTCACCTTTCATCTGGCATCCTTTCCACATGGTCTTTCCAGCACCTCTTGTGTGTTCTAGCCCATCTTACTACATCTTGTATTTCTAGTTCTTCTCTGATATCCTGGCTTCTTATTCTATCCCTGAGGGTAACACCCTTGATGGTTCTTAGTATTTTCATTTCGTACGTTCTCATTATTCTTTTCGTTGTTGATGTTTCAGCTCTGGTTTCTGTGGCGTACGTTAAAATAAGTCTTACACATGTTTTATAAATCCTCAGCTTGCTTTTTGTACTCATCATTTTATTTCGCAATATGATATCTCTTAGGTATCCCCTGACTCTTGTTGCTTTTATGGCTTGTGTTCGTGCTTCTTCAATAAGGTTTCTTTCGCTTTATACCTCCACTCCTAGGTGGTTGAATCTTATCACCTGCTGGATTATCTTGTTGTCGACTGCCAGTTTGCACCTTATGGGTTCTTTAGAGATAACCCTTGACTTAGTTTTTTCTGTTGCGATGTTCATGTTAAATTTGTGTGCTGTTACTGTTGTCTTGTATAACAGGCGTTATAGGTCGTATTCATTCTCTGCTATGAGGATTGCATCATCTGCATAGCATAATACTTTAAAGGTGCGATTGCCCATCCTATATCCAGCGTTCACTTTTTTAATATTTTCGATGATTTGGTCCATAATGATGTTGAACAGAGTAGGACTAAGGCTGTCACCTTGTCGTATGCCCGTATTGATTTGCACTTCCTTAGACAGTCCATCATTCGTTTTTATTCTTGTTCTACTTCTGCTGTTCAGTTCTTGTATAATTCTTTGGTACCGGTAATCTATGTTGTTCTGGTCTAGAATCTTGATTACGTCATCCAGTCGGACCCTGTCGAAGGCCTTGGTTAAATCCACAAAACCTTTACTCTCTTAATTATTAATGTTATATTGTCACTGCACAACTAGCTCTGGGGTAAAAGGAGCTTATCCTTCTCCATGAGATGGGTAATGAACATGTTGTAATTTTGAAAATATCACAAAAGTAAATATGTTATCGCCGATAAATAAAAAAAACATCCTAAATTGTGAAACTTAAGTAAACATTCTCAAAAACACAACAAGAAATTAACCCTAAATAACTGAAGTAAAAATCTGAAAAAAAATAAATTCTGAAAATTCCGTTAAAAATGTTCGTGCATACTTTGTAATCGTGAAGTAGGGTTCAATCGCCGTGTTTTGCAAACGTTCCCTCCCACTCCGTAGAATTTCGCCATCTGAGGTATTTTCAATAGTAATTCATTTCTAACAAGTTAATATTGAAAATGTGGATCATTCTGCTTTTTCACATATATAGTAAGATCAACAGTTTTTTAGAATATGTATCTATATTATTGATATTGCCTATTAGGTTAAATGTTGCAGTCTGCAGACAAAAACATATGATTTTAAAAAAAATGCCTTAAAGTATTAAAAAACATTTTTAAAAACATGTAAAACATTGCACATTTTTGTAAAATGTTTTAATTGTGTTAATTTAAATATCACCTGAATATGTATGGTAATTTTCTGAAAGTAGGATTGAATTAATTAATATTTTTTTAGTATAACAAAGTATCATCATTACAAACTAGATGGATCTCACAAGCATGTGCAAATCAAAGAATGGGTAGAGCAGGACGAACACGTCCTGGCATGTGCTTCAGATTATATTCAAAACAGAGGTACGAAAATACTGATCCAGAAAGAATACCTGAAATCCTTAGAGTTTCCTTAGAGGTAAAAATAAGCGAATATAAAAATTTAAAAAATATTTATTTGATGCAAATTTTAGGAATTATGTCTTCACGCGAAAGTTTTGGCACCCGAGAATATGAATATTCATAATTTTCTTTCATTAGCCCCAGATCCCCCATCTGCAAACTCTATCAAAGTTGCTATAGAAAATTTGCAGTTTCTTGGTGCCTTAGACAAAGAAGAGGATTTGACGAAATTAGGAGGTTACCTATCCCAATTAACTATTGAGCCACAGTTGGGAAAAATGTTGATATATGGTGTAATGTTTCGATGTTTGGAACCAGTACTTACTTTGGTTGCTTCTTTAAGTCACAAGTAAATTTATGTTTACACATAAAATTAAAAATAATATACCTAAAGCTTTAAATTTTATTATTATTAATAATAGATATTAACAGTGTAAAAAAGTAAACAAAAATCTTTCTAAAAATGTTAAAAAACCATAAAGAAATCATTATTACAGGTTTCTGTATACCTTTTTTATTTTTAGGGATCCATTTCAATTGCCACCACAAGCTTATTTGAAAAGTCATGCAGCTGAGAAAAGAAGAGAATTAATTGATGGTGTTCAAAGTGATCACATCTTGTTTCTTGAAGTGTTCAGAAAGTGGCAGGTAAGTTAATAATGGCAAAATAACAAATGCTCCATTTAATTATCATTTTTCGGTAGATAATGTAATTCCACTGTTATAATTCTGCTTTTTGTACAGTTACTTGAATGCAAGTAATTTATTGTTATTTCAGGAAAAATCTGCGAGCGGTCAAGTGGCGCGTTTTTGCCAAGATTATTATATTAGTCACGCTACAATGAACTCAATTTTGGAAACACGAAGTCAGTTATTAGGCCAACTTCGAGCTGTTAAATTTATCCACCAAAGTAATAATTTGGATTTGTATAACCAACATGCAAGTTGTTGGCCTTTAGTTAAAGCTATCATTTGCACCGGTGCTTATCCAAATCTCGCATATCCTTTACAAAATAATTTGGCAACCAGGTGAGTTAATTAAATGTATTAACATATTCCAGATTTGTAATACCGATTTAAAGAAAAAGTGCAACATTTAAATAGGTAAAATGTTAGCATCACAAATTAAATAATAATCAGGGTAGTTTTTTACATTTTTGCTGCTGCATGCACACATTTTTTTTTAATTATATTTTTCGGCAATCGCTTTATATTTGAGAAAGTAGCAGCGGTACATCGAATGCCGATTTAAACGGAATTGGTTACCAGTGGCGTATCCTAACAATTTTACTCAATATTTATTTATCAGAAGATATCTTGGAATTAAAAATAAATTATAAAATTATAAATCGATATTATTTTTAAGATCATTAAGATCTTTTCATTGTTTTCTACGAATAAATGTTGTTAATATTATTGCTTACGATTGCTAAAAAAATTAATGAAACTCGAGAGTTATGGATGATAAGTAAAATTAATAGGACTTATAGTCTTATTTTGTTGTTATTATTAACAAAAATAATGAAACGAATAAAAGGTCTCTTTAAGCGGTGGTGACATCGTGTGCAGGAATCAAGTAGTGTACTAGAGTATATAAAAGTTGAGAATTTGCAAGAAGAAGGTATAAAAGAGAAGTTCGTTAGTAAATTGATCAAGAAATTTGACAGTTTAGATGAAACATGTGAGGTTGAGGAATTGTGGAAGCCATTCAAGGAAGGAATCGTGGATGTTGCTATTGAAGTGTGTGGTGGTAGTAAAAGAAGGAATGGATGCAAGTTACAGAAAATTTGCGTAGAGATTCAAAAAGCAGTGTCAGAGAAGAAGAAAGCCTGGCTACAAAAGCCAATCAAAGAACGCAAAAGGCAACAATTGAGGATGTAAACATACATACATAAAGTCACGCCTTTTTCCCATAGGGGTAGGCAGAGACCACTTCCTTCCACTTGCTACGGTTCGTACACACATCTTTTGCTTCCTCTACTTTCATCAGTGCTCTCATACACGCTCTTCGGTTGTTGGTACTCTTGACCTGGCCTTTCTTCAAAACAATGTTGATCTGATCGAGATATGTTCTCCGAGGTCGACCTCTACCGATTTGCCCATTCACACTCGCCTTATAAATTTGTTTCGTCAATCTTCCTTCATCCATCCTTTCTACGTGTCCAAACCATCTAAGCATTCCTTTATCTATCTTTGTGACCACTTCTTCTTTTACACCACAGCGTTTTCTTATTTCACTATTCTTAACTTTATCCAACCGAGTCACTCCAGCTATACTTCTCAGACTACTCATCTCCGCAGCATTAATCCTATTTTCATGCTTCTTCTGTAAGGATGTAAATAAGGCAAATAATGAGTATAAAAGGTTAGCAGGATGTCGTAAAGATAAATACATTAAATATGTAGTAGATGAAATGGCGCGAGAAGGAGGCGTAATTGTACTTCGATTGCCACCCTACCACTGTGAGTTAAACCCAATAGAACTTGTATGGGCTCAAATAAAACATGAAGTAGCAAGGAACAATGTTACTTTCAAATTAAATGACGTAAAAAATCTGCTTAGTAGTGCCGTCAACAATGTAACCTCACAGTCGTGGATAAATTGTATCAAACATGTAGTGAAAGAAGAGCAGTATATGTGGAATCTTGATAATTGCATTGAAATTACTATCTAACCCGTAGTTGTGGATCTAGGCGAAGATACTACTGATGAATCTGAAGATGACATAGACGACACAGATTAGGATAAAGTTAACTTTTATCTGCATATATTTTTTTATATTTAATAGAAATTATTCAATTATGTTTAACTATTTATTACTATTACTATCATCTCAAAAGGCTATTGCAGTATATTACAGGGATATACAAAATATATTATACCTTTGAATGTACCTAACTTAAAACTATAAACGTGTAATATCAATTTAGTAATGTAAATTATTTTTTTTCAAGTCATGTCAGAGATAATAAGTGAGATTACTCATATAAAATTGTTTAAATTTGTTTTGACCTTTATACTTTTTGGTAACATTAATAATAAGAAGATATAATATGTAAATTTTTTTTTTGTATTAAACTTATTTGATAATTATTATTGCCGGTTTTCCTCATCTTGGGCATCTTTAAAATAAAAAAAGAATTTTTGTGACATCTAATTTGTTCTTAAATGCTAAAGATAATTTTTAAAAATTTAAAAATATGGGTCACTCTCTACAATTGTGGTATTCTACTATAATTATTTGTAGTAGTAGTTTTGAAATAGCGAATAAGAGACTAATTGGTCTATAGGAAGATACATTATTGGAATTTTTGCCTGGTTTGGGCAATAGGATAATTTCAAATATTTTAAAATGTCTTGGCCAATATTAAAGTCTCAAAACAGCATTAAATATATAGGTCAGCAAAACGATTCTTTTTTTTTGGCAGCTTCTTTAGCATTTTGGGAGTTATTTGGTCAAGTCCTGGCGATTTTTTGTTGTTTAATCGGGAAATTTCTTGTATGATTACTTTTGGCGTAATTGGCTTTATTGGTTCAACTGTTGGTAGGTCACTGTTAAGGAATTCTCTGATATTTCGATCAATTTTGTCATTATTTAGAGTAACTGCTTCGGAGAGATGTTCCGCGAATAGAGTGGCCTTTTCTTGGTTACTTCTTGCCCAAGGTCCCGGTGTAGGTGTTTCTTTACAAATAGGGGGAATCGTCTTCTGGGGCTTTGATTTTGCTTTTACTAGTTGCCAGATAGTTATCAAATAGATTGAGGTTGGATACATAGTCATGGAATGTTTGATTTGGTACTTCCTTAAGTTTCGTTTTCAGTTTATTTGTTAATCGATTAAGTATAGTTTTATCTGCTGAAGAATGACTCTGTTGCCATTTTTTTCTAGCTTTTCTTTTTTCTGCTATTAATTTTTTAATTTCCAAGGGATTATTTGTTGTGTTGTTTGTTGTTGGTGTAGCCAATTTTGCTGCTTCTTGTAGGATACCAATGAGCTTGTTTGTAACTTTATCTATTTCTAACGGATCTTTAAGGCTTATATTTAAGTTTATGTTTTTATTGAAATTACTTTGGTACTTCCAGTTAGTCTTGGAATTATCAAGTCTGGGTTTTGATTCGATAGCCATGTTTGCTTTTGAAATACCACTGGTAACAAAGAAATCAAGCAGGTCTGGCACTTTGTTTGGATCTCTTGGCCAGTAGGTTGGAGATCCTGTCAATAAAAAGTCATAACTTCTTTCTTGAATGAGTTTTGCAAGTTCTATGCCTTTGGTAGTGGTGACTTTTGAACCCCATAATGTGTGTTTGGAGTTAGAATCTCTTACAATAAATTTAGGACCTAGATTTTGAAAAAAGTCATTGAAGTCTTCCTTCTTGTTATTGTGTCTATATATATATATATATATATATATATATATATATATATATATATATATATATATATATAGGAACAGGATAAGTACTAAAGGATTTTTGTTGGTGTGCAGGGTTGACTGTTGTTTTGGTGATAGTCTTTGTAAAAGCGATGGTAATATTCGCAACCTCTATAATTGGCTGGGTGGGTTCCACCACTTAAGCAACATGTGGCTTGGGTATTTGAAGTTTTTTTACATGCAGTCATGCTGTGAGAACCAGACACACTTTACACACATAAAGGGTCTGTTTCAGTACGCTTTCGTGTTGGCACTTCATACATTGTACAACGTTTTTTCCCTTTCTTGGGAGTTCTTTATTAACTATACTATTATTAACTTCCCAGTGGAAAGTTTTTAAGTAGACGTCTGTGTGTGTGTGGGCGCGCGCGCGATCAATTGCATTCGAAGCATAATTATGCAACTTAGAACTGATTATATTTTCAGCAAAATCAGTCAAGCTATTTTTTATGAAGAATAAAAAAACTGAAAAAAATGGTAAACTACCTGAATTTTACAATTTATAAATTATACTATTTTTGATACAGAATTTTAAGATTTTTTGAATAATATGATTATTGCATGTTAGGAATATTTGTATGAAAAATATGATGACAATATTTCATAGAAAAAGAGTTTTAGAAAATAAAAATAGGAATTTTAAACCTATGTCAGTATTGAGAGAATAGCATTGAAGACGCTATAACAGTGAAAAATTATTGTTAGTAATAATCAAGCATTGTTTATAACAATTGAATATTGTTACATACTAACAAATGATTATTAATCATAATAATTAAAACAAAATTTCAATTGGTATAAACAGTTGAAAATAGCTCCCGCTTATAAAATGATAAGAAAAAGTTTGAAAGAATACTGTTGACATAAACAAAATATTGTTAATGACAATTATAATTTGTTATAAACAATTTAAAATCGTTTTTTATTATAATTTTAATATTAATGATAATTATAACAACAAAACATATGGTATTTTTTCATTCTTTCCACTGGGAAGTTAGTCGTGTGGACCTCTCGGGTTGCACCCAGACCACTGATATTTTATTTTGGTGATTTTATAGATATCTTTATTAGTGTTCGCAGGTTCCAAGTCAACGAAAAACATATTTAATGGCTGTTTAGTCTGTCTTTGTTTAGCATTTAAAATATTTCTCACCTTGTGTTCTTGGGAGGTAATTTCTGCTTCGATTTCCTTGATATCCGTAAAAAAATGCAGATATTTTATGATCACTCTATAGGCTCTCTCTTTATTAGGTTGATAAGTATGGTTGACCATATTGTTTTCTGTCATGTATCTTACAAGTTTCTAAAGGGGTCTGAGATTGCGCAATTAATTTTTATTGTATGTTCGGCCATGCTTTTAGTTGTGTATTGTTCGTTTTTATTATATCGTTTATCTTAGTTCTCATTTGTTGGACATCAATATACAAATATTGGTGGGGGCTACGGTATAGGGTTTTCTTCTTCTGGTTTGTAATTATTTCTTTCTTTCTCACTACCTATGGTAGTATATCGGTTACTGAGATGTAGTTCTTCATTTTATTTCTTATTTTTCCTTTTATAGCCTCTGACTACTTGCCGGGGGTTTTTCTTTGCTTGGGTTGTTGATCTCCTCATCACTCTTTGAAACTATTCTTGTTAGTTGATTTTTTGGGATTGGTAGCTGTTGTACCTGTGATTGGTTTTGATATTGTAACAGATGAACTTGCTGCATTTGTATTTGCTGGAAATATTGTTCTTGATTGTTAGTCATCTGACCAGGAGTAGGATGTGGCACCTGTTGTTTGTTGCATAGGAGAATACCTTTGAGATGGTATTGTCTTTTGTATGCCAGGTGTGTTCCTTTTGGGAAACATATTGTTAAAAGTGTTCATAGGACTTCTCTGTAAAGTTGTATGACCCTGTATTTACACTAATTAATATCCTTTTTAGTTAAACAGTTAGACACAGAAATTATCACTTTTTGTTTTTATTTCAATAGATAAAATTCAGACATTTTCGAAGATAATTAAAAAAAATTATTTATTGCCGGGACCGGTTATTATTGTTATTCTTTACTTATCGAAATTAAAACGATAAAATGAGCTGATACATACGTCCTCATACTATGAGCTGCTAACAAGAACTGTGATAAGGGTGAAACTTTTCTTTTTTTTTAAGTCTAATAATAGATGACTGACTTACTTCTGTTGCTGATGACAGATGACGTGAACTTACTGCAGGCTATTCATCTCAAACCAAAATTTCATCTTCTTAATTAGGTGTGATTTGTTTTGGACGACGATTTTTATTGTGAAATGATCCGGTTTCACCCAAACGATGAAATAGATTTGCAAAAGTTTTGTGATTTGGTTGCCTTCTGCCTGGATATAACAATTCACATCTTCATGCTCCAGAGAGACCGCAAACATTTTCTTGTGCGTATACACAAATAATATCCCGCATTTCTTCATTCGTAAAATGATTGTGACGAGGCCTTTTAATCGAAATAGAATATGATAGCTTTAAAATATGCAACAATAGACTATAATATCACAGCAACAATAATTCACTGTCAATAGTTATGAATCACCCTATATAAATTAAAATAGAAATTTGTGTAATTTTAGGGAGACTCGCTTTTATATTTAATAATAATAATAATACTCTTTATTTGAAAAAAAACTACCTCATACAAAACTCGTACAAGGTAATTGAAACAAACAGGCGTCACAAACAGGTTAAAGAAATACATTGGGCATGAACAATAAAGTTACAAAATACATTTAACTATTATAGCAGATAAACCACACTGAATTTAGATATTCATTCACGTTGTGTGGTTCTAGTGATATTAGATCACAAATTTCTCTTTTAATTGCTTTTAACGATGAGATGGCTTTAATACTGGCTGGTAGTTTGTTGATTAGCTTTATGCAATTGTATTGTACATTCTTTTCTGTGATTGTCAATCTATGAACTGGGTAGTTAAAGTTAACATTCTTGATATTGTAGTTATTTTGTGGAGTGTGATCTGAGAATAAATGTTTGTTTTTGAACAAATACATGAGACATTCTTGAATATATACACCCACAGCAGTTAATATATTAATTGAACGAAATTTACCTCTGCATGACTCTTTATACTTAGATTTATTGATTATTCTTAGCACTCTTCTTTGTATTATGAATATTTGTTCTATCCCACTACTACCACCATAGAACAATACACCATATCTAAAACATGATTCAAAGTTGGCATGGTATACTATTTTCATTTCCTATTGATCTATATATTTGGATAGGATCCTAAATGCATAACATACTTTACTCAATTTACTTCATAACTTGTTGACATGAACTTTTCAATTTAATGAACAGTCAATGTGCATGCCTAAGAAAAGATTTTTCGGAGACTAGGATATTTGTATCATCTGCATAATTGATCATACTGCAGTTGACATGAGTGTTTAGGATATCAAAGACATCATTTAGATAAATTATAAAAAGAATTGGACCAGTGATGCTGCCCTGTGGTACACCAACATTGATTTCACTTACTCGGGATGTTGCTGTTTCATGTTTTTTGTTTTACCACTTTTTGTTTTCTGTTGAGAAGGTAAGATTTGAACCAGTCCAATGGCTTACCTCTTACTCCATAAGTTTCTAATTTAATCAATAATATGTTATGATCTAAACAGTCATAGGCTTTAGAAAGGTCAAGGAAAAGCCGTAAAGCCATGTTTCTATCTTCTAAACTTTTTACCACATATTGAACAAACTCATAGATAGCTGTGTAAGTAGATTTTCCTTTTTGATGACAATGTTGGGCTTTGTTGAGTAATGCACTGGAGACTAAGAAATTCACTAGACGATTACAGGCTAATTGGTCTATAGTTGTGGATGTCATTTGGGTCTCCTTTCCTTTTGTAGATTGGTTTTATTACAGACATTTTAAATTTGTCAGGAAATATTCCATGTTGAAAAGATTTATTGATAATGTATGAAAATCATGCAAGCAAAGTTAAAGTAGGGATTATAAAAAAGGACATCGGATTTATCTAGATATAAGTTTTTAGTAGAACTTTGAGGATTAAAATTTATATGGAAAGTGATTAAAAGAAAGTTGAGACTAAAAAGCGTAATTTCAACAAATAATTTTAAAATTTTATTCCGAATTAGAGCTATATTAAAAGGAAGCAATTTATTGTAATGTTTATTAACTTAATTTATTTAAAATATAATGTGCAGTTACAATTTATAACTTTTAACGACTATTTTTAACTATTCACATAAATTATTTGTAATTTTTCTTTTTTTTTTATCTGAGTTGTTCGGTGCGCTCGCGACTATGAGTTCGAATATCGACATATCCTAATTTGGCGGCTCTCCCCTTAAAAAGATGGTTAAGTCTAATTCTAAGTCTAAGTTTTGACATTTTTTTTCGAACTCTGCTTTATAAAATAGTACTAAAAAACTGCTACTACCACCATTTAAAATTTTAGATTGGCAACATTGTTAACGAATCAATAAACTATTTGCATCAATATTTCTTGTAATACAGACTTTTTGTGCTTGACATGGGCCATAATATTTCTCCAGATATAACAACACAATAGTATTTGAAACGATAACAATCCAATTTCACGCTGCGTGCCTTAAAATAAACCAAAGCGAAGGCAGTGTGATGTTGCCGATTATGCACTGTGCTCGCCTCTTGTGTATCGTCTCTATTCCAGTAACATACAAACAAGTTTAAGATCGATTAATAACCACATATAAAATATATTTTAGGAGGGAGAAGAAAGTTTGCATACAATCCAGTAGTGCATGTTCCAATCAATTTATTACTACTTGGTTAGTTTATGATGAAATGATAAAACATCGAAATGGACTTTTTATTAGAGGCGTAACAGCTGTCACTACTCTAACAGTAAGTTTTTTTGACATTTAATTAGTGTAACCGTTATTAATGAAAATTAGGAAAGGTTTCTATTCATAAATTATCTATACTATAAGACGGAAATAATAGTCAGTGACGTCAATCACTAGTTTAGAAACAAAAGTACAAAATTTTTGACAAGTCACATGGAGGTTGCAACACTGAACGGTCCATTACGTTGTCGAGTTGAGACTTTTTGCTCAGTCGTGCTTGCGGGTGGTTTTATGTTAAATAATTATTGCAAATTTGAATTTGTAAAATGGAACGGGGAGAAGCTTCGACAAGTCTTGTCCCGCCTGCCAAAAAAGTGAAAACTGTGAGTGAACATACATTGGTAAAAACTTTGTATGAAAGTTTTCGTTCTCGAAATCCGGATTCGTTTGCGGAAGACGCAGCAGAAATTTGCGAGAATTAAACAAAGTTGTGTTCTCGGACAGTTTTCAGATCACTTAAAGTTGGCAAAAAGAAGGAAAAAAGGAAACAAGAGGTAGAAAGAAAGTTATTTTAGATGATCACATAAAAAATGTGATTCGCCGGAAAGTGTACAGTTTTTTTTAGAAACCAAAAGCCCACCCTAAATAAAATCAAGGCTGAAGTTAATGCTAATAATTCTTTACCCAAAATATACTTTTGGGTTTTAAAGCGAACATTGTACAATTTAAACTTCCGGTACTTAAAGCGAAATCGCAAAGAAAATATTTAAAATAAATACGTGACCATACAATGTAACAAGTTGACGTCAAGCATTTCTTGACGGATATTCCACAGGTTTAAAATCACCTTCCGGTAAGAGCCGTCGACTACTGATTATTACCCACATAGGTAGTAATTCTGGATTTTTGGATGGTGGTCTTAACGTTTTAGAATCTAGAAAGACTGGCGACTACCATGAAGACATGACGCTGAAGTTTTTGATGGCATTTGTGTCGAAAGCTCTTGACTAATTTTATTAAACTATCAGGCAGGAATATCTTAAAACTTGCACACCTTAAATGTATTTTTCATTCCTCCTTAACCTTTAATCATCCAGTGCGTACACACCTACTACTTACTTAAATAAACTTAAAAATCTATCTGATAAATTGTGATTTTTGATGTTAAAAAATCAAATACGATTTTGTCCGTCATACTTGCATAAAAATTTAATATAAAAATGTGTTTTTTACAATTTCAAAAATTCCTAAATAACAATTTTATTTAAAAAGAAATTGTACCCGCCGTTGAAATTACCTTCTCTCTTCCCTTCCTCTCTTGGCGCGCCATGAAGCTATGAATGAGTTACTGAATATTATTTCCGTCTTATAGTATATAATTTAATATTTCAATAGTATAACTTACTTTTAATTTTCAGATTGGCTTAGTTTGTGGGATCGACACTATAATGCCTTCTTCAAATGTATTAAATATTGATGATTGGATAGAGTTTGAATATCCAGATCACAGTATAATATATCTTCGAAACGCAATTGAATTTTTAGTTAATAAAGTAATGTTAACTCCTTGGTACATTTATAATAATTTTGAACAATTAGCACTAAATACTTTAAAAAATGTATTAGAAGCAGAAGAATTATATGCTGATTTAAAAGTACCTCATAATGTAGGTGAAAAACCAAAATTTTTCTTACCTCAAAAACACGTTCCTTATCGATTTAATAGTAACTCCCAATCAAGTACTGATTATAATTATCGACAGTATGGTAAAAGTTATCCTAATCGAAATCAAAATGGGTATTTTCACAATAACCATAGTGGATCTCAGCATGAATATCAAAATGCATATAGCAGTGGACCTAATCATAGCCAACATCAAATAGAACAACATCCACATACAGGAGCCATAAATAGGACAGTTCAAGTAAGTCGTTTTCCTAGTAGTATTGTTCTTTCTTCTCAAATATACACTCATCACAAAAAGTATCGCATTACCGGAAAGTTATTATCTTCTTTACCTTTTTATTTTTTGATAGATGAAGAAAGATTGATAAAACAGATTTATAAGGCGAGTGTGAATGGGCAAGTCGGTAGAGGTCGACCTCGGCGAACATATCTCGATAAGATCGGCATTATTTTGAAAAAAGGCCAGGTCAAAAGTACCAACAACCGACGAGCATGTATTAGAGCACTGATGAAAGTAGAGGAAGCAAAAGATGTGTGTAAGAACCGTAGCAAGGGGAAGGAAGTGGTCTTTGCCTACCCCTACGGGAAAAAGGCATGACTATATGTATGTATGTATGTTCATATGACGTAAAAGACGTCGTTTTGCTCTCCAAAGCGATGTTAAAGAGAAATGGGGATAACGCATCTCCCTGTTTTAGACCACTGTTGGTTGTAAAGAAGATCGACAGTTTTCCTTCAAGTCTTACTGCACTTCTAGATCCCTCTACACAAGCTTTTGTAAGATTAATTTATTTTTTTGGTATGCCCAACTCTATCATGGCATTCCACAATTCCACTCTTATGATGCTCTCATATGCTTGCTTAAAATCTATAAATAGTTGGTGCAATGTTCTGTTGTATTCCCAACACTTCTCCAAATATCTGATCCACTGTCGATCGGTTTTTTTCCAAACCCCATATGGTAATCTCCTAATTGATACTCTACACAGGCGCTCAATCTTTCCAATAGCATTACGGAGAACACTTTATATCCTGTGTTAGTAAGGTATATTCCTCTATTGTTTGTGCAGCCCATTTTATCGCCTTTTTTATGTATTGGTACTATAACACTGTCTTTCCAGGGGGTTGGTATTTTCTCTTCTTTCCAAATTTAGCAGATGAGCTCATAGAAAGCAAGCACTAAAGTTTTTCTTCCATTTTTCAGACATTCTGCCGGTAGAGCATCGCTTCCTGGGGCTTTGTTGTTTTTTTTAGATAGCACGTGACTCTTCTTCTACCAAGGGTTCGGCTGTATAGTATGTATATTCTCGCCTGGCTTCGTCTGCCCGCACATTTAATAAACCGTTAACGTATCTTCTCCAAGTTTCCATCACTTCCGCTTCATTTACAATAATGTTACCTTCGTCATTCTTTATGACAGTTCCAACTCTGAGTCTAAAGCCGTTTTTTATATTTTTTACCTCTTTGAAGAAATTTATTGTTCTGTTGTTCATTCTATTTGACTCTAGCTCTTCGTGTTCTCTTTTTTTGGTTTTCATTGTCTTTCTTGCCTCTTTTCTGGACTCTCCGTATCTCTATCTGTTTTGCTCGTTTGGATCTTGATCATTCGTAGTAGAGCCTGCCTCCTTAATTTTAAGACTTTCTCGCATTCGTCAAACCATTTCTTCTTTTTATTATACTTTCTTTTTCCTACGGTGGATTGGATACTGTGAGTAATTGATTTTTCAATTGTTTCTCACATTGCGTCAGCATTGTTTGGATGTGCTACAGATGCCATCGTAGTCTCCAGAGTTGCTTGGTATTCTGTTATTTTTCTTTTTTCTTTGGAAGCGTCAGTGTTCCATCTCGGGATCTGTTCTGGTCTGTTGTTCTTTTGCTTAGAGATTCTTTCTCTAAATTTGGCTCCAACCAGAAAGTGGTCACTGTCTGCGTCAAGGCCCCGTAGGCTTTTAACGTCGGTAATACTACTGCCACGTCTTGCATTAATTAACTCGTGATCAATCTGATTTCTCGTTACTTCGTCGTTAGAAACCCAGGTCTGCTTGTGGATATTTTATGGTCAAATATCGTTGATTTAATGAGATTATTTGATGTAGCCAAATCCACCAGTCTTAGCCCATTGTCATTACATTGTTTATGTAGGCTGTGTTTACCGATGTTAGGTTTAAAGACTTCTTCCTTTCCCACCTTAGCATTAAAATCCCCCACAAGAAGTTCTGCATCTCGTCTAGGCAGAGCTACGTCTTGTAAGACGGTACTGACATTATAGAAGTGAGATATCCATATCGAAATAGTATTTTTGGAGAAAAAAACAGGAGTTGTCAATACGAATCACAAGGGTATTATCAAATACAAGGCCAGTTGCATGTAACTGGATATAAAAAGGGGATCAAAACTTTGGAAATTAAAATGGACAAAATTTTTTGGAAAAATAAAATGCAGGGGCCCTTACAAGTTTTCTTTGACCATCATTTAATAAGGGAACTAGTTGATCCTAGAAAAATAAGAAATATGCCACTCGCAGATTAAAAGTTTTACTGTTTTTTAAATAATTCTATAATTGATTGTTATTAAAACTGCGAATAAATTATCGTTTTGATTTTTTTACCTTTTTTTACTGAAAATTTTTTAAACCCCTCAAGTGAGAAATATTTTTCATTGTTATTTATTTATGCATTTTTATGTAATTTATATTGGATTTCAAGTCAGACACAAACTTTAATTAGGAATAAAATTCTTTGAGTTCTACAATAAAAAAAGTTTTCTTTATGGTGCATGTGACATATATATCTAAAGCAGGCATGGGCGATTGGGACTGCTTGAAGTCCCCAGGACTTCGTACCTGTGATGCATTTATATAACTTTTGGTGGGGACAATAGAACCTACCCTTATAATCCCTCAAACAATAGGGAATTCTGAAAGTCCCATTTACTAATTTTATAACATGCAATAAGTTGTTTTCAAAGGAGACTTCCACTCTAAAAACTTAACCCATGCCTGCTATACAAAAAATTTGCTATCTAATTTAAAGAATAGGTACCTACCTTTTATGATTCCAGTCATTAATATTTATTTATTTCGTTTAATTTCCGAATGCCCTTTAATTTTTTTTATGAAATATTAAGATTTGCATTCGCCCGCCGCTGTATTGTGGGCGTGACTGTTATCACAAACTTTTTCTGAATATTCTGTTGAACCTAAATTTAGGCAATTAGCGATGTTCTGTGGTAAATAATTTTCCTAAATAGTGGCGTTTAAATAAATTTAATTTTGCAAAATATGTCCTAATAATTTTTTTTGCAAACTGAGTATCTTATTGTTAGCTACATATCGTCGGTGGGACTACAAACCGCGTAACAGCACTCTGCAATACCGCGTATCTACATAAGTCGCAAAATTGAGATTTGGCGCCAGTGGGTTCAGAGTGTTTATTGACTACTAGCAGAAGTCACGCGATTGAAATTAGCCAATAAGGAAGTCTATTTAGCTGTTAAAACAATTCCGCGTATCAGTAGTTGGCGTTACGGTTGGCGAGTGTTTGGCAGCAAAGCCGTGTATTTACCGAATGCTAGAAAAAGTCTTGACACAAGTGGCGCGTATATCTGATTTATTGTTATTTATTTGTAAATATTTCTTAAAATCCAATAAAGATATTGGTAAATTAAAGTCACATTCGTATAAAATAATAGTAATAGAAATCACGAATACGTTTAGTTGAAACAATGTTTTGTAATAGCCAAGATAATCAGTTTTTTCTTCTTCCTGTAAATATGCGAAAATATAGATAAGCGGTATTGCAGACTGCTGTTACGCGGTTTTGCAGTCTCACTGACGATATGCGTTTGTAAGGTTCAGACGAAGAAAAAATTATATTTTTAGTTGGCATTGCCTTGTAAAAAAGTTAAATAAAACACCTTCAAACATATCACTATATTAAGTGACTCATATTTAAAATTTTCTTTTTATATATTTAGAATTTTTAGGATGTTATTTTTTTAATGTAATCTTTATGTATTTTTTTAGGCACCACGTTTCAATGATAATCCAAATGCAATATGCCAGTCCGTCCAAAATTTAAGCCTGACAAGTCACGCTCACGCCAATTTGTTTCCAAATAACCAACAGCATAATTTTACAAGCAAGCCCCCAAGTAATAGGTGGCAGGCCAGAGAATTTAATGGAAGATATGACGACGTTGTTGATAACAATGTTTTCTTGTTAATCAAACCGAAGCAGCGACAAAATGTCGAAATTGCTCACCATACTTCTAGATGGATTTTTTCACCACAAACTGAAAAAAAGATTTTAAGTTTTCGTAGTGTAAGTATTTATTTATTCATCAAAGAAACATACAGTTATTAAACCTTATTATGTGTTTCCATTTCATTAATACTATAAACTACTATACCATATATGTACACTGTGTCCCAGATTTGTGCTGCATGTATTTGTAAATCTGTTATTATAATAGCTACAAATTCGGTCAAATGGCCAATGTTTCTCAGCATTCTATTACCATTTCAGATCTGCTATTTCATTTTATCAATTGTTTTTTCGTATTTAAAAAAATCGCGAAAAACCAAAATGGTGCATTTTGAGCCCCTGTTTATCGGTTGTTAGAGAAAATCTAATCTAATCTACAATCTACATTATTTTGGTTTAGACATTCTATGGGTACTTTTTTAAGGTCTTTACAATAAAAAATAGAACAGAAGAATATCTCTCTCCGTTTTCGAGATAATGACTATATTTTCATGAACGCCGTATTGGATTTTTATTGCATTAAATAGCATTTTTTATCCTCTTTCCAAAATGTATCATAACCTGGTATTTTCTTTTGAATGAATACTGAAATAAGAAAAAAATATTGGTTACCTGTAACTCCCAAAAAACTGTTAATCTAGTTAGGCTACGGTTCACGAAAACATCCGATAATTCATTTTTTCACTAACACTTCAATGAGCTATTGAATGCTTCAATCTATGGACAGAAACTAATTAGAAAATTAGGAAAGTATTCTTGCATTATGGATTAAATGTATTGAAAAAACATTTTGCGATAATTTTGGGACAATTTACAATTGAAGATTATAGAAACTAATTTTAGATACATGAACTGTCTAATTTAAAGAAATTGTTCTATGTGGCCAACACATTTGACAACGATTTTGCACAGAGTTTATTTCCCTCATTAATGTGTTGCTATTCAGTGAAGCAAAAGCATTTCGGATTCTTTCTTCTAAAATATCAACATTTTCGGGAGCTTTGAATGCATAAACTTCGTTCTTAAAGTGCTCCCACAAGAAAAAGTCGAGGGGATTTATGTCAGGGGATCTAGCAGGCCACAAAATGTCACCATTATTCGCAATTCTATTGGGAAAGCTTTCTTTTAAATAATTCTTTACAATGGCGGGCATTATGAGCTGGACAACCATCGTGCATAAACCAAATTTCATCCAAGTCCTCCACAGCTTCTCTTACAGCCGGCATTATTTGTTCTTTTAAGAGTTCAAGATATCGTGCTACATTTAAATTCTAATTAAAAATGAATGGTCCAATTAACTGATTTCCTGAAAATAATAATTGGAATATTTTAATATTTAAATTCGAATGTCATTTCTTATTTACCTATTATGCCGCACCAAACATTAAATCCAAATTTTGTTTAAAATCGTCTTTGTGACGTTATTTGAAGATTTTCTATAGCCCACTGATGAGCATTAGGTCTGTTGAAAACTCTGAAATTTGTAAATCGAGTTTCATCCATCCAAACTATTTTCATGCAAAAATTGGGATTTTCTCGAATCATTTCAAGGTACCATTTACTAAATTTTATTTACTTATATACTTATTTACTTATTTATACTTATTTTATATACTATTTACACAGATTTTGTTTTAGTAGGTAGGTAAATAAAAAAAATTTAATGAATGAACTACTAATATTTATTCGATCCACAATTGGGTCAGAATGGCCCACTCATAACTTTCTTTTATCAAAGGATCGCGCGGTACTGATCAAAGAAAAGTCGCGTTTTTTATTACCGTCACTTTTTCTAGAAACTTCAGCCGGTGTGTTTGACGGGAACATTCGCGCTGATATAAAGTTGCACCTGCAGGAATTGGGAGTCAGTCTGAGCTGTTACTTGAAGGCAATACGTCGATACAAAGTTTATTAATAAATATTACAAAATGAGGCGAAGAAAAGTAAAACGTATCATTTTAATAATGATTGAGGGAAAGAAATTTTTCTTTTGTATGATAAAGGATAAGTGCATTTGCCTCATTTGCCGAGCGCCAGTTGCAATACCTAAGCGTGGGAACTTAGAGAGGCATCATAAAACGGTTCATAAAAACCATGAAAATACTTTTCCCTCACATAGTAAAATAAAGAAAACAAAAAGTATGTCATTTAATTAACTTTTTTGAAAAAAGAATAAACCATGTTCACAAGACCAGCCAAACAATCAAAAGCTGCAACGATAGCGTCATTTAAAATATCTTATATATTGGCGAAACACAAGAAACCATTTGAAGATGGATCGATTATGAAGGAAGCATTTATTGAAGCGGGTGAGACATTATTTGAAAATTTTAAAAATAAAATAGAGATTATGTCTGCTATTAAATAACTTTAGCTATCTCGTCCAACTGTCACAAGGCGTGTTGAAGTTATGTATCAGGACATGGCAAATAAACTTAAACATGATATTATGGAAAGTACATACTTTTCTTTACAGTTCGACGAATCCACCGATATAAAATTTTTGAAAAGAGGATTAAAAATGCTATTAATGCAATAAAAATCCAATATGGCGTCCATAAGAAAAAAAGTTATAGTCATTATGTCGAAAACGGAAAGAGATATTATTTCGTTTTAATTTTTTATTGTAGAGGCCTTATAAAAGTACCCATAGAACGTTCACATCAAAATACGGTATGTTATACAATAACCGATATGCGGGGATATGTCAAAATTTCACCATTTTGGTTTTTCGCGATTTGTTCAAATACGGAAAAACAATTGATAAAGTGTAAAAGCAATTCTGAAATGGTAATAGAATCCTGAGGAACATTGTCCATTTGACCGAATTTGTAGCTTTTACAATAACAGTTTTAGCAATACATGCAACACCAAACTGGGATACAGTGTATAGTATAAACATAATCTCTAAATATAATCAGTGTACTAACATAGTACAATATTGTTGATCGCAATTTTGGGACATAGGTACAGTTTAAGATGTTATAACAAAAATTCTCAGTTGATTTTGTAGGTCAATAGTTTAACTGCAATTCCAGTCGACTTTAAAAAAAAGTAAAGTAAATAGTGTGATTGCGTGAATATTTTTAATCCCATAAGTGAATCGCTTAATAAATAAATTGCAACATTTTTTGGCCTTATATCCAGTTTTACTTTATGTTTTCAAATGTAGGGGTTGAAAGATGACACCCAAATCGACAGTTTTATGGCATCTTTTCAGTTCTAAATCATTTATAAGATAAATGCATTTTTGAACATTTTGTGATTTGCAATAGCTAATCACGTAGCATTTACTTAAATTCAGGTGACTGATCGGTGTTTTTTCTGAATATTTTACTGTCATCTGTGTATAATAAATAGTGACTTAATACGAGGGTGGTCTAAAAAGTTTCCGACCTAACAAAGATACAAGACATTTAAATTTATTTTTCTACAAAGTCTTCTTATAGGTCTACACACTTCTCCCAGCGATGCTTCTATCTCTTTAACCCGTTCAAATAACACTCGGCGTCTTTTTCTGTAAAATAATTGTTTACGAAGGTGGAGACCTCCTCATTTTGACGAAAATCTCTGTCCTTCGAGCGCAATTTTTAGATTTGGAAACAAAAAAGTCGTTTGGGGCTAGATCTGGTGAGTAAGGAGGGAGGTCAAGCAGTAATTCGTGTATTTTTGCCATGGCAACCGCTGAGGTGTGAGACGGCGCATTGTCTTGGTGAAACAGAACTTTTTTTTGCAAATTGCTGTTTTCCGAAATTTCTTCCACCGTATTTTTGTGTAATGATGAGTATTTTTCTTTCGGGTGTATAATGGTGTATCCAAGTTTCATTTACAGTAATTAATCGGCGCAAAAACTCCGATTTATTGCGCCTAAACTGCGCTAACAGCGTTGAAAATGTTCATTTGAACACTTTTAGTCTAATGTGAGCAAACGTGGCACCCAAAGCTTAACATAAGCAAAAGTTTTGCTCCTTAAAAGATCCAGATAAAGACATCAGTGAAACAAATGAACGATCAGAGAACCAATTAAAAATGTAAGCAAAGCTCCTAAACCACTGCCAATATTTGTCTACGGAGTAATAAACTACTCAGAGATGGTTAATAAGCTCAGAACATTAGTAGAAGATAAATAGTATATCACTAAATGCATAGCAGACAACACAATTAAAGCAGCGACACACCAGACACTAGAAAGCTAATAAAATTCATGCGTGACAATAACGTTGTGCATCACTCGTATCATCCTAAGGAGGAGCGCGCATACAGAATAGACTTAAAAAATATGCATCATACAACAGAAGTCGAAGACATTAAAGAAAAATTGCACAAAAGTGGTCGTAAAGTTAGAAATATAATAAATGGTAGAAATAGGGCAACAAAAGGACCATTAAACCTCTTCTTTATATACTTAGAGCCAAATAATAATAATTAGGAAATATACAAATTGACAAATCTCAACAACAGAGCCATACAAATAGAACCCCCAAAAAGTCCCAAAGGTATAACCCAATGTATGAGATGCCAGCAGTATGGAAATTCTAGAACGTACTGCAAAAGACCATATGTTTGTGTCAAATGTGGGGAACCACGCAACACTACAGTCTGTAGAACAAACAAAAATACCGCAACTAAATGCGCATTACGCAACGGTGCTCATCCGGCCAACTATAAAGGCTGTGAGTTCTACCATAAATTCTCGAAATCTAACAATGCGAATAAGAGACTGACTATCCAACACAATACAAATGAAGTACCAACAAGAACCACTATGACAGTTCCAATAATACACACCCAACATACCGGGCAACACCCCATAAGCTACGCTAATATAACTAAAAACAACACTGAATAAACCACTGATATACATAGCATAATAAGCAATCTCCTAGAAGAGTTGAAAAATATGTTTCATCAACTTTTACAACAGAACAGCATGGTTTTAAAGATGCTTACCACGCTTGTGAGTAAAATTCAATAACTATCAAAATTACAGAATGGAATGCCAGTGGGCTATTCCAACACAAAGATGAAGTCGAAATATTTTTACATCATAAAAAAATTGTCATCTTACTAATAAGTGAGACTCACTTTACAGAAAGATCTTTCTTTCAACACTCCACAATACACTTCATACTTAACAAATCATCCAGACAACAGTGCCTATGCTGGTGCTGCCAAATTAATTAATAGTACTATCAGCCATGTAGAACTACCAAAATATGCATTAGACCATACGCAAGCAACAGTTATAAAGGTAAAACTGTCATCTACAATGGGCTAGAAGTGACCAAAAAAAAACAGTTCTATATGCAGAACATCTTGCAAAATTGTTTATTTCCAACAATAATATACCTGACCCTAAAATAGAAAGTAATTTATCCGAAATTCATCCCAACGTGCCAGAAATTAAATCACTAACTGTTAACAAAGTCCAACAGGAAATTAATTACTTAAATCCTATGAAAGCTATAGTACATATTACCTACATATTCAATGATATCATACGTGTAAATTACCGGCCAAAACTGCTAAAATTATCCTGAAACAAGGAAAAAATCTAAACATTGTCTTTTCATATCGACTGTTAAGCTTACTGAAAATCCTGTCGAAGGTTCTAGAAAGATTACTACTGCATAGAATAAACTCAGATCCAAATACTGAAAAATGGATACCACTTCACCAGTTTGGTTTCAGGAAGGAACATTCAACTATACAGCAAATCCACAGAATAACTCACAATAAACCAGGCATTAGAAAACAAAAAATACTGCACATCCGTATTTTTAGACTTTAGTCAAGCATTTGACAGGGTGTGGCATACAGGCTTATTATATAAAATCAAAAGCTGCCTTCCAATCACATATTTTAAATTGATAAAATATTATCTGAGTGATAAAGAGTTTAGAACAAAAATGAATGAAAGTACTTGGGACCATTACTATAAGTGTTATGTACGGTAGATCTACCAGCAAACAACGAAACCATTATGGACACCTTCGCCGATGACATAGTCATACAAACAAGCAGTGAAAATCCAGTTATAGCTTCCATAATTCTGCAGACACATGGCTGAGCAAATGGAAAATCAAGACAACCGAAACAAAATCTGCCAACTCTGAGAAAATAACATTGTCCTCCTGTTTATCAGAACAACATACAAATGCCACAAGCTTTAAACACGAAATACCTAGGCATACATCTAGACAAAATAATCAATCCCATCTAGATGTATGGCATCGAGCTCTGGGGTTGTTCAAACAAATCAAACATAGCCATTATCCAGAGAAGTCAGTCCAAAGTACTACGCATGATGGCTGATGCACTGTGGTATGTGTCAAACCTAACCCTACATGAAGATCTAAAAGTTAGCTTTATCCAAGAAACCATAACGGAAAGGAAGTAGGAAACACCACGAACGGTTGGTTAACCATGAAAATACGTTACTCCATACACTTTTATAACCTCAATATGGAAGAAGACTGCAAATAAATTGTCCAACAGACCTGAAAAATTGTTAAAGAGGACTTTTCGTTGTCATATCATAGTAGAGCTCATATGCTCGAAAGCCATCCCATTAGCTTATAGAACTATGTATGTTTTGATTGCTAATAATAAAAAAAACTTCAGCAATAGTTTTTGGTGTTTTTTGAAATATTTTGTATGCCTTGATCAAAACTTACAGGACCTAACTACATTTGAAATACCTACCTTTGGCTTCAAATAACCTAGAAAGGCCTAAAAATAATCAACTGTAGTAAAAATAGCTGATATGTGGTTGAAATTTACATCAGGTGATTTATGAGACACCTGAAAACTTAATCGTTGATATCTCAAAATAATGGACCTTTCAGATACGTCACTCTGTCTTTTTGCCGACGATATGATTAAGCCTTTAACTTTATATCTTTATCTGTATTTTTGACGACGCATCTTCGGCTACGGTTAACATCTAAAATTTTTTTTTTAATTTACAGGAACGCAAAGTAGTGTACTTACTCTTTACTGTGCCTCAAACAAATGCTTTCCAAGGCGTTGCAAAGTTTATAAAAATTTATTCTGAAATGGCAGGAAAGCCAACTGCTGTGATAGAATGGATATTTAAAACAGATCTTTCATTTGTAAACTTAAGGTAAGTTATTTTTGTTTATGCTTGAAATTAGTATCATAGTATGCATGATAAACGAAGTTCTTTTAGAATCAAACAATTAAAATATTTCAGGCACCTAAGGAATCCATATAATGGAAATCGTCCAATATTTGAAGGTGTCGATGGGCAAGTAGTTCAAGAACAAGTTGGTAATGAATTGTTTAAGATTTATTCTACTTCATTGAATTCATGCTATGTGCAAGGTAGGCGTTAAGGAAGTATATTTTTGATCTACAAGATACAATATTTTTATATCTATTTTTAAAATTATTTGGATCGGAATATTCTATAAAATTATTATAATTTTAAGTATGTAACTATACTAATTAGTGAAATTATCAATTTCTAAAAATATCATATATCCGATATATGAATATATTTTAAATTTTTTTTAGCAGAAATACATTCGAAAAATAACGTATAAATCTTAGTCGCTATAATGAAAGTTATGTACTCCTAAGTAGCTTAATATTTCAAAATTATTACCCCTGTATCTTAAAAAAATCAAGTTAAAAAGATCATTTTAAAAAGACCAACACTGCGTCAATGATATATTTAAAATTCTAATAAACTAGCAATTTTGGGACTCTTATTTCTTATAAGCTTTACTATTCGACCAATTTTGTACCAATTATTATTGATTTATGTAAATATGTTTTTATAACAGAATCTAAACTGCATTCATCTATTAATACTTAGCTCGTTAGCTCGTATTTGATATTAATCTATAGATTTTGATTTTTCATACAGAATGTATGTACAAAATCCTTAGTATTTATTGTTTATCAAAAAATCAATTTTGTTAATTTATAAATATTAAATTTTTTCCGACGATTTTTTATTGCTAAAATGTTTTCTTGTAGTTCAAAAATAATTTTTTTTGGTATAACTCTTAAAAGTTAATAACACTTTGTAGCAGAATGGAGCAGCTTGCATCTCGTAGACTTTTGATGCTAGCGTCAATTTGAAAATTTTTTAATGAAAGTTTTGTGATAAATTGCTTAACTACTTATATGTAGTATTTTATTTATTGTCACCATTTTTATTGCTTTGTCTTAATTGTTATATTATAGTTTTGATCAACTATCACAAATATTTTCAGTGTACCGTTTACAGCGGAAACATTCAAATCTAAAATAATTACTTAATTTTTTTAAAAAAAATATTCATTATTTTTTTATTATGATTATAGTATGTAAGGTTATTAAAAATAAACATTCGGTGACTGTTTAGTGCTCAAGAAAATTTGAAAATTTGCACAATGTATAACGTATGCAATCTGCATCTTTGTCAAAAGTGTTATTGCTTATGCATTATAATCTATACCAAATGTGTGTACTGGCTTTGTATATTTAACCTTTATTACTCTGTAAATTTCTTAAAAAAAGTATATTTTTTGACACTAATCTTTAGCTACGGTCATTTAAAGTATATTCCATTTAGATAAATTAATTTTATTTATTAACATTTCTTGTCTTTTCTTTATCTATTTAGGCGCGTCCACATTTATAAATATTTACGTCGTGCAATAAATATAACAAAAATATTTGCGGCGCAAATTTATTTTTGTCGGTTGATTTTTCCAAGCGAATGTTTTTGTCGTGTATCTTGTATGTTGTAATTCATTAGTGTGAGAGGCTAACAGTGACGAAGTTAGTTATCTATTTTCAAAATAATAGTTTTATAAACAAGTACTGCAAACTTGTATAGAAGTCTTTCATTGCTAAAAAGCGTAAAGTGACAGCTAGCCTCTTTTCAACCGAGATTGCCTGCCTCAATCGTATATCCATTCTCCTGATTTTGGGCCCAACCAAATTCACGAGAACTTGAAAATCATTCGTGACATACGCAGAATGTTCTAAAATTATCCTGTTGCCTCATCAAGTGTTTATGTCTTCAACAACACTTCACCGCCATTCTGATTTCTATATTGATATAACTAAGTGATCCAGTAACGCCTGCTTTCCTTTTTCTTGGTTGGTCTCTTGTGCAGTAGACAATCCAAAACTTATAAACGTGCACATTTTTGTTGTTGACATTACTGGCACTGGCACTGACCACGACTTTCCTTGAAATGAAAATAAGCACATAAAACCGACGCACCGGTAAGGGATAGCGGGCGTTGTATGCCACGAAAATATTTTTTCGTCCACGAAAATATTTTTTCGTATTTGCATGCTGCGAACCGTCCACATCTGCATAATTTTCAGAACACGCGTGTAAATTTGTGATGAATAAAACGCACAACACACGCCTTTAGGTTAAAGTTTTGTCAATTTTAAAAGTTTTAAAAATATTCATTTTGCAAAAATGCTTTTTATTCAATACTAGCTTTATAAATTTATCAAATCTATATAAAATTAAAAAAAATGTTTTTTTCCTATTTATTGTATAAAGTAAAATTCATATTTTATGAATATTTATGATGTCAAATCTTTACATTTTTGCCCAGTAAAATAATAAGGATAGGTAGATCCAATTAAATGTAAATAATGTTTTTGATTTTCTTGAAAATTTATGTTTAAATTTTTACAGTTTGTTCAATTTTTAATTAAATTTACTATATGTTTTAGAAATTTTTTATAAAATATCAATAATTTTGTATCTTAAAATACTTTCTTTTATATATCTAGATACATTATTAACAGTAACATTTAAAAATATTATATTTTTATTTAAAAAACCTTCCTGCCTACTAAATATATTTATTTTTTGACAAAATAACTTCATCTCAAATAAGTTCAATAAAAGTAGTCTAAATTTTTTAATGTAGAGGACTTGTTTTAGTTATTTTAAAATTATTAGTGACCTCTTGAAATTTAAGGTAATGGTTGAATATTTTTATTGTAATAAAGTACTTTAAAGATACTTTCAATGTTTTAATCGTCTTTTTTTGTACAATAAAATGTTTAAACAAAACAAGTAAAATTTTATTCATTTTTAGGTATTTTTGAGTGTTTAAAAAGTTAATAGGTTACTATTTAAAAATAGTTTCCTATAGTTTTTTAATTAAACACTATAACTAAACAAAAAATTTTTATTTAACTTTTATTTAACAGAAAAATTGATAATATATTACATTTTCAGCTTAGAATTACTGTTGAAAATATGCCGTCGGCGTCGTTGTTTTCAACATTTTTTTTTATCTAAGTGGAACATACTATGATATTTCCTTTTGATAAAGTAAAATTTTAATCTTATTTCGACTAATTTTCCATTTTTGAGATTGTTTAATCTTCTAAACTGGAATATATTTGTAATCTGCCTTTAGATACATAATTTAATAGATGTCCTTATAACAAACAAATAACAGAATATTATTTTATTTACAAACCCTTGTTCAGATACCAAATGACAGCTTATCTACTCATATTTACTTTTTGAAATAGCAATCATTAAATTTCTGGGTACCAACAAACTTTATTTTCTATTAATTTTTGTCCACAGGTTTTTGTAATTTAACCTATAATATCTGGTTTATTTTTAGTTCAACTTGTAAGTTTTTTGTTCATTTTTCTTTTAAAAATTTTTAAAATCAATAATTACCCACAATCTTATTTCTTATTTACCATTGATTACAAAACGGAATTGTTGCGGTTTGTTGTTTATTAAAAAATTTTCGTCTAATTTAAAGAACAACTTTTAATGAATCGGTGTTAATAAGGAAATCTTTTAAATTATATGTACATAAGTATATTGTTTGTGTGTTTACTTATTTATTTGTCATAACTTTAATTTAATGTGTGATATTACTTTAGTTGAATAGTTACAGAATTATTGTAAATTGGTTTTTCTTTGCTTGCCATTGTAATAAATATTTCAATGAATAGTGCTACTCAAAACAAAGAAATTCCAAAATTACGCTTATTGATTTGGAAATTTTATTGTTAGCGTACTACATTGTAATTTTTCGTTGATCAAAATATTCAAAAAACCATAAAGTTTTCCAAATCTGTAAATATTTACCCTAAAGAAGTTTAGTATGCCATATATCATTTAAATAATTTATTTGAACTTTTGGGTCTTATAACATTGAAGTAATTTTATTAATTAAATTAATAATTAATTTATTTTTCATGTATTAAATGATTAATTAAATATATTAATTTAAACGTTTTAAGACCAGAAGTAAACATTTTGACATGTATTAATATTTTTAAAATCATTTTTGTATAATAATTGTGCCTGTTATTAGAGAAATCATAATAACAAATCTGCAATAAAGCAGATATTCAGATCAAATATTATAAACTATGTTCAATTCAGTATGTTACGTTATTTTTTGGTTAAATTAAAAAAATTATTTAAAGTCTCACTTTACTTATTTTTTGTATGAAGTATACCTGGTCGGTTTTAAAATATTTTTAAAAATAAAATGATGGTACGTTTGAACTTTTCTTCCTATTTACAATTAGAGATTTTTATTCAAGGATTGTTATATTTAAAAATGTATAATGTTTCATGCATTTGTTCTAAATACTCCCAGCTATGGAATATTACATTAGAAGATAAAGAATAACATATTTTTAATACTTTACTACATTTTAGCGTTTTAATTTTCAAATTAATAATTAATACTATTAACAATAAAATATATCAAAAAATGATGAATAGTCAATAATAAGTATCTAAATGGACATAAACAGCTGAAATGTTAATAAGTTGTTCTAGTTTAGTTAAAGACAAATTTAAGTTATATAAGTTACTTAAAAAATTTAAGTTATTTAAAACAGTAAACATAGTTTAGAAATTAGTCAAGATATACCATTGTGACATTACAAACTGTTTATTAGTCAAGAGACCTTTAAATAATCTTAAAAATAATAGTTTAAAAAAAATAAGGCAACACGCTTTATAAGAAAATCGAACTAAAAAATAAATAATAATAATTAATAAAAAATAATTTTACAATCAAAAGCGTAAGGTGCTTTTTATGATGTTTACGTTTCATTCTTGGAGACTTCACTTTTACCAATATGTTTATTATCAAATATTGATATAGCGCACCCTACGCTTTTGATTGTAAAATTATTTTTTATTAATTATTATTTTTTAGTTCGGTTTTCTTATATAGCATGATGTCTTAGTTTTTTTAAACTATTATTTATTTTTTAGTTCGGGTTTTTTAAAATTATTGCTACTTATCGACGATCTTCAATTCGGTATTAATTGTCATGAGTTTTTCGTAAAACGAAATTCCGTGAAAATTTATTTGCGGATAAAAAAAACGCAAGCAGGTATTAAAATTACTAGGATTTAAAATGGTAATATGCGTTAGCGGCATCTGTTGGAAAGTATTTCAAGCGTCGCCATCTATTTAAATTAAATTCAGGGGGGTATCAGCCATTTTTAATCCATATAAAACACTTTTTTTTTTAAATATAACTGATCCTGGCCAGGATCTTTATAAAAACTGTTGAAATTATTGTATTGTGATCGGTCATTTAGAAGTATACAAAGTTTCAAGTCGATCCGATGTTTTTAAGTGGGTGAAAATCGTGTCTAAAGATTCCGTTACATAGATAGATAGATAGATACGAGTCAAGCTAATATAAAGCGTGTAAAAAAGAGCTATTTTTATTTTTATAATTTTATTCTTATAATTGGTAAATCATGACCAATCATTATTCTGCGAGCAAAGAATTAAAGAGTATACAAATCTTTCAACAATCAGTTTTAGTACTTATTAAAACTATTTTTTTGCTACAATGTATACAGTTTGATGATCGAAGCTCAACTGACTATTCTAGAAATGACAGCTTCATTTGACACTTAGGGTTAGTTCAAATCTTAACAATCTTACACGCTTTTTTGTTCAAATGATTTTGTTAATTTATAAACAAAATAAAATCAAACTATTGCACAAGGCAACCACTAACTGTTACAATTTATCAATCAAATATTTGCAGTGGTCTACCAACACGACCACTACGTGTTCTTTAATCAATTTGAATCCCTGGGCTTTCCGAACTTGCTTCTGAATCATTGCTTTAAGCAGTGTTATATTCCAATGGAGAGTCCATATTCTAAAACGTCCGATTTATCTGCAGTAACAATATTCTTGGAAGAGTCTGTCATCTGATTATAGCTAGTGTATTATGATAAACTGTTTCATATAAAGGTTTTAAAATTTTGATCTCTGACAAATTGTCTAAATAACCAAATTGAATTTTTTATTCAAACAATAAATCATTAGCATAAAAATCCTTATTTTTAGTTTTTGCAATAAATCTACGATTACGTCTGAAATGATTTATAATATACGAATGATCATTAACAATTCGAACCATTCCTCTATAATGCCATTATTTTCCACTCTCTTTAAACATTATTGAATCACCCATTTGCAATGCTGGCAACGACCTAGCATTTCGATCATAGTAATACTTTTGTTTTGGTTTTTTTTTTTTTTATGAAAATAGACGCAAAAAGGGTAGACCTATCGTGTGGGCCGCGGACGGCCCGTACTGCGACTATTAGAAGGGGAAGGGATTATAGAAAGGAAATGATTGTGGACACGCTTTTTAAAAAGTTGTAGGTCATAGTTCTCTGGAAAAACTGATTTTGGAAGCTTATTACATTCCGTAGCAGCCCTGTAAAAGAAGGATTCTTGATGAAGATTGGTCCTTGTAGTCTTGAGAGTAAATGGGTGAGACTGATCAGCGTGCCGAGTTCTTCGGCCGAATGTGGCCAATTGTTAAATGCATTCCTCTGATACATTGTTTATGACAAGCAATTGATCCGATACTGCGAATCTTGTTTTAGCTAACCTACCAAAGAATAACTTGATGGTGTCATACCCTAATTTGCAACGGGTATAGTGTTATATTTCAAAATTATATACTGGTATTGATTCACTTCATTTGTCTCATTGCATCGATTTTGCTATGCTCATCCAATTTTCAGACAACCCATTGCTTTGTGGATACCATGAACTGGAGTATTTAAATTGAATGTTGAAATTTTCTGAAAATTTCACAGTCAGATGAGTTAAATGTAATATTACATTTTACTTTTAATGAGTATTCTATTTTGTTGAATATACCATTAATGACACCGATTATGTGCTTAGACGTTTTTTGTTTTTGGCAGCCGACAGATAATTTGAGTATGCATCAAAGATTGCAATATAGTCATGACCAGCATACTCAGAACAAGTTCATAGTAACAGCTTAAAACGAATATTTTGGATTCTCTTCCTCAAATTTTAATTATTTTGTTTACATTTTTCACAATTTAACGGGAATTTCCCAGCGATTGTAATAAAAAATTATTAAAGCCAGTCCTTGTATTTTAACAAATTTATTCTGGTTCCGAAGCCGTCACTGGTTGTGATCTTATTGCTAGTAAGCGATAGTGGCTGATACGATGGGTATTAAAAGATGTGTATTTGTCAAGTATAAGCTCAGCCCAGCAATCAAAAATCGATAATAATTATATTGTGAATTTATTGTAGTAGTTTTGTGAAATAATTGGTGATTTTATTTAAACTGTTACATTATTTTTTCAAGAGTAACAGTGATCTTATTGTATTATTTCCAAAACTATATAATGTACGTTTTTCTTTGGGGAAATAATGTGTATTTTTATTTATTTGCTTAAATTGTTGTTATGTACTGTGTAATTCAGCATTGACGGCAAGTTTTTCTGGTTTATTTCAACTTTGTTTAAATGTTTAATACCAAAGGCCTTGTTAATGTTGAGAATATTATTCGAAGTTATTATTATTAGTTTTAATTTTTTTTTAGTTATCGATTTTACTTTGGTTGTCCACTGCATTTTGGTTTGTCACTGATGCTTTTGCGTTTGACTGATGTGTTTTATTCCTGATGCTTTGACTTGTCGCTGAAATTTGGATCATTTTCACCGCACAGACATTGGATTATCGCCGTCCAAACAATTTTGGATTTTTAGTTACTTAAACATTTGAGTTTTCGCTGCTCAGCCATTGGATTTTAGCTGCCCAGACGTTTTGAATTTTCGCTACTCAGACCTTTCGATTTTTCGCCATTTGGACATCGGAATTTTCACCATTCAGTTTTTTTTGGATTTTTTACCTTTCTCTGTTTCGTATCGTTCTATTTGACGGATTCGATTTTCCTTTTGTCTTTTTAATTTTGTTCCTATGATTTCATTTTAATTTTTTTTTTCAGGGTAAATGTAAACATTTATTTATATTTCTAGTTTTTAATTGTTTCTGGTAGACAAAGAGGTGAAAACAGCATTGAAGCCGAAATACGTTGCTCGTTTTAAAAGTATTAAATCAAATGAATTTTTTTGAGGTTTGATTTACTTTTAGTGATTTTCAGGAAAATCACTTGGCGCCCTAACGTGGTTTAGTTTTTTTTTTAATTTTAGTTAGTTTGGTTAAATAAAAAAAAGGGTGGATAGGTCCGTGAACTGATCTCTCCATTTCATCAAAATTAATTTAATCGAGAAATCAAGAATTCACAGAACCCTGAGTAAGAGTTATTAGTTTTTTAAACATTAATTTTAAAAAAGAAAAACTACTATTTTCTTAAGAAGTAGCTCGTTACACAAATTTGGCGCCCAACGTGGGGCCTTAATTTCAGATACCATTTAATTTAGTACTTTTTTTTAGATTCACAATTTCATTTCTTCTTAGTTTTTAGTCAGTTTATATTTTTTTTAGTCAGTCAGTCAATTAGTAATTTAGCTAAGAAAATTTAGTCGGTATAAAACGTATTTGGCTTGCCCGGTATTGCATTACTTTTTTCCCTTTCTTTCTGTGGAAACAATTAAAAAATTTGTAATTGCAAGAGTCACATTTTTGGGAAATTTTGATTGAATACTAAATATGGCTATTCATAGTAAGATTAATGTCGATTATTTGTTAAGTCACGAACTTGAACATGAAATAGCATATAGAAATTTAGAAGTACCTTCAGTTGTATCAGAGAAACGTAAACTTTTACGCGGAATTTTAGCACAAGAATTAACCGGTCGTAGTTCTTTGATTTATTTTCAGGGATTTATTTATTTTCCTAATGAAAAACTTGGAATAGATACTTGAATAAAGGATCTAGCTAGGAAAGTTCAGAAATTTACGGGTATTTTTAACGATTTGGATTATAAAATCAGTTGTCTTATATTTCTGAAGATCAGGAACTAGTTCAGAAGCGTTTTCATTTTAATTTATTTTGCCTAGAAGCAGATTTGGATTAAAAAATACACATATAAAAAATGCAAAACCACATGTTGTACATCACTCTACACCTGTTTGCCCGAATCAAAATTTATCATTTTTCCACTTGGTTCCGGTTCAGTAATGGGGAATAAAATTTTCAGTGGTTTGTATGCGTTAGTCCAAAATTAGTTTTTAAAAAAAGTAGAATGCTTAAAAGTTTCTCGCAACGTCTCTGATACTGAATAATTTTCTAGTGTTGCGGATTTATTTACAGATAAAGCTTTTAATTGGTATTTAAATAATAGAAATAAATTTCGTACTTGGAGCGATTTGGTAACAGAGCCCAAGTCTGATTTTATACCTTACAATTATCAAGTTGATTTGTTAGAAGAAATTAAGTGTAAGAAACAAAGTCCTTATGAACTTGTAACATTGTACATTAATGATATGTGTGGTTTATTTTATAGACTTAAAGTTTAACCAGATGTTAGTTCTAAGATCCAAATTATTCGGCGAAATTTACTATTTCAGTCAGCATTTAGCATTATTAGATATTGCAGATAAAAATACTTTGATAAATGTAAACGTTTAGAAAAGTCACATAGTTGGACTCATAATGCAATTGTAAGTGAACAAAGGTCCTTCCATTTCCTAGAGCCAGGTCTTAGCCTCCCGAGTACTTCATTCCAAAAAGATGCTAATTTTACAAAATATAAGAGCACTGTTTCTACTTTTACATCTGACCTTACTTCTTGGAATTGTAATATGCAAAGACATATTGGTATTAACTGTCCCTCACCCAGAAATGTTCATTGCTTTGGTTGTGGACGTGCAGGTATTATTAAAACTCAGTGTCCAAATTGTTCAAAAAACGCTTCAGGCAGTGGTCTTGTTCCTTTGTCAACCACAAATGCCACAAATCAACCAGGGGTCTCCAACCAAATCAGAAACAAAAGAACGGGGAAATAATTAATAGATAATTCTAGTGAGGATAATTTAGTTAAATTCATTAAAACAGATTGGCATTCTTGGCTTTAGATTGTTAAGAACTTTTATAAAGTTGATAATAGACACTTTGTTACAAGGACAGATAAAGGAATGCTTAGATGGTTTGGACACGTAGAAAGGATGGATGAAGGAAGATTGACGAAACAAATTTATAAGGTGAGTGTGAATGGAGTAGTCGGTAGAGGTCGACCTCGGCGAACATATCTCGATCAGATCAACATTGTTTTGAAGAAAGGCCAGGTCAAGAGTACCAACAACCGACGAGCATGCATGAGAGCACTGATGAAAGTAGAGGAAGCAAAAGATGTGTGTAAGAACCGTAGCAAGTGGAAGGAAGTGGTCTTTGCCTACCCCTACGGGAAAAAGGCATGACTATATGTATGTATGTATGTTCATATGACGTAAAAGACGTCGTTTTGCTTTTCAAAACAACTTAACGCATCCCTGTACAAACTCAGCAGCTGGAAAGAAATGGATGCGTCGAGAATGAGAGGATTCACAAGAGAAAATGTTATACTTTTCGACATTTAGGAAAAAAATTAGACAAATTTGACCATGCACCGCACAAAATTTACAACGTTGACGAGAGTGATGTCTCCGTAGTTTAACATAAAACCTTACTAATCAGACTTAGAGGAAAAAGACAAATAGAAAGTATTTCTTCTGTTAAAAAGGTGCATTGGTGACACTAGTGACATGCATAAATGCAGCTATATACCTCTTATGCTCGTGTTTCCGCGAAAAATATGGGTTACATTATTTTGTGCACCATGTCAAACCAAAGACCCTAATAGTAGACCGTATTAAAGATAAACAACCTGAAGAACAGGCTGAATTCCGAGCGGGTCGCTCAACAATCAACAACCCTTTCACCCTTAAAATAGCATTAGAGAAGCGTACGCAAAGAGGCAGAGAAACGCATCTAGCCCTAATTGATCTAGAAAAGGCTTACGATAGAGTCCCGATATCACAACTATGGAAAAGAATGGAGAAACTAGAGATCAGACCGAATCTACTACAGGCAACTAAAAATTACTATAGGAACAATTCTGCAAGAGTAAAGCTAAGAACGGGCCTGACAGAGAGTTTTAAGACTTTCAATGGACTCTCATTTTAAAATTTACCTTGACCAATCTCTTAGAGGGTGGACAAGAAAGTGTGCACAAATGGGACTGAGAGGAGGAGATGACAAGCTCTATAGTTTATACTTTGCTGACGATCAAGTTGTGATAGCAGAGGATGAGGACGATTTGGGGTATATGGTCAAGAAACTGAAAAAGGAATACGAAAAAGCTGGTCTATCGATGAACATGAATAAATGCGAATACCTGGCAATAAGCACCAACAAATATAATAATATTCTCTTAGAAAATGAATTCATAAAATGAGTAGAAAAGTCAGAATACCTAGCGGTTGTATTTAACAAAAAGGGCAATGAGATAACAAAGGAATAATAAAGGTAAAAAATCATAGTAGCCCTAAATTTAATCCTTTGGGAAAAGAATATAAGGAGAACAACAAAAAAGCGACTATATAAAAGTTTTGTTCAAAGTGTGATAACGTATGGAGCAGAAATATGGGATATAACAGAAACACTGAAGAGAAAACTAATGCAACTAAAATGGATTTTTTAAGAAGAAGCTGTGAAGTGTCTCGGAGGGATAGAGTGAGAAATGAGGAGATCCGAAATAGAATGGGCAAGGAAAGGAATATTTCAGACGAAGTTGAGAAAAAACAACTGACTTGGTTCGGTCACACGAAAATTATAAAAATATTAGAGGTACAGTTCCAAGAGTTAAAACTTTTTTAAGAAATTTCCTCCTATTTTAAGATATTTTTTTTCCCTTAAACCCCCATCAATATGCCTACTAAACAGGCAAATCTACGGATTTAGCACTAAACAATCTAGTAGGAAAGATCGGCCATTCCCTTAAACATAAGGAAATTGCGCTGGCAGCTTTTCTAGATATAGAAGGAGCGTTCAATAGTAAACTCTGTTACTGGATCCAAAGCATGATTAAAAACCGATATATAATATCATCACTGCATGGGCGGCGAAGGGGTGTCCACAAGGTGGGGTACTTTCCCCCCTAATGTGGTCACTCCTAGTGGACTCTCTGCTGAGCGAGCTTTCCATGCAGGGAGTAGATTTTCAGTGTCATGCGGATGATCTGGTTATAATAGTTAGAGGGAAATTTGAAGCGACGATCTCAAACGTCCTCCAAGGAGCCCTCAACACAGAAAACATATGGTGCAAGAGGGAACAGATGTCTGTCAACCCCCGGAAAACTGTAATTATTCTTTTTGCAAAAAGGAAAAAGCTAGATAAGCTTCGGCAGCCTGTCCTATACAGAGAGAGCATTCCATTTGCGGTGGAAGTGAAATACCTGGGTGTAGTTCTGGTTAAATGACTCACCTGGAACGCCCACTTGGAAAAAACAATAAACAAAGCCAGGTTTTCTCTCTAAAATCTCAGAAAAGTATATGGCAAATCTTGGGTAATGAACACCAAACAGATTTACTAAATTTATCAAACAATGATAATATCTATGGTCACGTATTGCTCAGTAGTCTGGTGGACCAAAGGGTTACAACAGACAGCTAGAGCAAAGCTTGCTGGCCTTCAGCGGCTAGCATGCCTGGCCATAAGTGGAGCTATGTCTAGCACACCAAAGGCAGCGATGGAACACCTTCTACATCTTCCTCCCCTAGATATTCTTAGAGAGAGGAAGGCCAGGATAGTCTCCTACAGATTCCTGTCTTTGAACAGGCATTTCAATGAAGAGCAACTCGGGGATCACTCCGGGATACTGAGTGAAACAAAAAACCACCAAATTCTGGGATGGTTCCTGACTTGCTAGCCACAAAAATACACGTACAAAAGTCCTTCAAAGTCCTCTTTCCGAAGAGAGACGAATGGGTGAGGGGAGAAATCCTCTTCCCAGAAACTGAATACGTAATGTACACAGATGGTTTAAAAACCCCTGATGGAGTTGGGGCCGGTGTTTTCAGCAGGAAACCAAAGATTGAAATATCTACCAGTCTTGGCAGGTATGCTACAATCTTTCAGGCTGAAATCTTCGCTATCGAATTGTGTGCAAGAGAGTTGATCAACAGACCTCTAGCAAACAAAAACATAAGTATAATATCCAGACAGCCAGGCTGCTTTAAAAGCACCGAGCTCCAACAAGATAAATTTTAAACTTGTATGGAATTGCATCGAATCCCTAGAGTACCTTGGTACGAACAACAGGGTGATCCTACTGTGGGTACCTGGGCACCAGAGGGTGGAGGGAAACGAACAAGCCGACACCCTTGCAAAACAGGGGGCTGAATCTGCGTTCACTGGACCAGAACCAGTTTTTGGAGTCACCACAAGTGCCGCCAAAACAATTATTTCAGACTGGGCGGAGAGAAAAATACTCACGTACTGGTCCGATATACTCACTCGAAGGCGTTTCTACCTAAACCCTCAAAAAACACAACTAAGCAGATCCTAGAATGGAGCAGAAATGACCTGCGTATTCTAACGGGACTGCTTACAGGACACTGTTGTCTAAGATACCACCTCAGAAAGATGGGTCTGAACCAACAAACGGA
Source organism: Agelastica alni (assembly GCA_950111635.1). Lineage (NCBI taxonomy): Eukaryota > Metazoa > Arthropoda > Insecta > Coleoptera > Chrysomelidae > Agelastica > Agelastica alni. The sequence continues at coordinate 54,412,179 of OX467712.1, read as the reverse complement.
TTGTCGGTTTTGCTGCGTGGAAGACGAAACTGCTGAACATATACTATGTTCATGCCCCGGCCTGGGAAGAATAAGGTTCAACATATTTGGTCACATCAACCTAGAACCTACCGATTTCAAAAAAATCTCACCCTATACAACCATGAACTTCGTAAAAAGGGCTGGATTGTGTGGTGAACTGTAGCTCTAGGGGTGAGCCACAATAGACCTACTAAGGGTCGTGGTGGAGGGGCGACCACGCTCCACTCACATGATACCTAACCTAACCTAGATCTTTTTCTAATTTTTAATAGTTTACAAGATGTTTAAAAAAAACAAACCCCCACTTTTATTTCAATAAATTGTTTATAAATTTTGCAATTTTAATCGGCCCCTTTTGGGATCTTATGAAAAATGGTACATATTGACCAGACTAAAAATTAGCAACTGCAGTAAATTTAAACATTAAAAGGTTTCGAATTTTCTTTTTGTATAACTTGTAAATTAGTTAATTACTTTTTTGTAGATACCTTTTAATTATTTTGTTGGTTTTAAACTTTTTTACAGCTAATTGGTAATCGCATTCAAACCAAAACATATTTTGTAATAATTATACGAGATACAAATTTCTATTTCAAATCAACAATAATTAAACTAAAAATATTTATATGCTGCATACCATTTTTATACCCTAGATATTCAATGGCCAACAAAAAGTTATGTAAATAAAAAATACTGTTATTGTTGCTCTCTGCGAAAAGATAACTTAAATAATGGAGAAATAATAATATTTATAAACATATTTCTAAAAATCATGATATATTAATTAGTTTTAACAAACATTTTAAAGTATCTAGGAAACAAATATACTACATTTTATTAACTGATTTCATAAAAAAATTAAATAAATGTATATGACTTAATAAAATACAATGTATTGAAAGTTCTGGAAAAGATATTTATAAAAAAAGTATATTACTATTAAAAAAATATAAAGTAACTACATAAACAGGTAAGAACTTCCAATTGTTAATTATGTTATAAAATATAAAATAAAAAAGAATTATTTATAAAAAAAATTAATAGGTACCTACCAAAAAATGTAAATAAATAATTACACGCAGATTACATCTTTACTAATCACTGCTTTTTCATTTTAAAAAAGATTAAATTTTGCAAAGACAAAACCTATATTGAGGTAATTGTTTTGTAAATATGGGTCATGAATAGTTGAAAGATAAAATAGAAAGGAAAAACTTCATGTGGTAATGGGTTCCACACTTTAAATTTTTTATTTGTAAAACAACTAAATAATAAGAGCTAAGAGTCGGAAACTGCACTTTGTAGAGCTAAACAGTTGGATGAGCATCTTAGAAGATAGTTTTTGAGAGTAGGGTACAGTCATTTTTTTGCTAGGTGTGGATCGTTTATTGAAAGAATAGACCTCCGAATTTAAAAATTCAGGAAGCTTGTTATTTTTTGACCTTTTTGTTTAGATTAAAAAGTTTGATTATGATATATGATATTTATTTAATGTTTTTCGTCATGTTTTGGTAAGGTAAGATAAATAGTTTATATTTTAGTACATTGTTCATTTTTTTATTTAATTCAAGATTTAAATCCTACACACAATTTTTTTTCCAATAAATTATTAGATTTTATATTGTGGTTTATTAACAATATTTAAAAAAAATTTAAAATAAAATCAAAATACTTTACCTAACATTAGTCATAAAATAATAATATTAAAACATACATACAAACATAGACAAAACAAAATGTATGACGACATCAAAAGAACCACTTAGATGTAAACTTGAAATAATCGAACAGGAAATGAAGTTCAAATACCTGGGTATAAAAATTACAAGTTATGGAAACGTAGAAGAGGAAGTACGAGAACAAGTAGCTAAAGCCAGCAAAGTAGGCGGATGTCTAAACGACGTAATTTGGCGTAATCAACACTGAAAAGTTCGACAAATACAATCAAAAGGCTAAAGATTTACTGAAAAATGTGGTACCGTTACTGAAAACAAATAGCCGAGTTCGTCAAAGGGCAATTCGACCAGCTGATTTGGTGATTATGGAAACCATTGGAGATCGCTCAGACGAAGACAGCAAAATCAGGTCCAGATTTTTGGAAGTAATCGATGTCACGCGAGCAGAGCTGGAGCAACGTTTCACTGAAAACAACGATATTCTTCTGGCATAAGCATTAGCTCCGGCGATGGATTTGGACAAGTTACAACTATTTAATAAAGTTGGCTGTAGTACCTACTGCAATTTGTGAAAACTCTTTTTTAGTCGTTTCTCGAATTAATATTCCATTTCGATTGTTTTTGACTACTCAGTGAATAAGGAATTTAGCTTTCCTCGCTTTCGAAAACAAAAGATTTGAAAAAAATACCTGTATCTCACATCCTGAAAGCTTTTGACAGTCAAAAAGCTCTAAGAGTCCGACTATTTTAATGTAAATTTTACGTTTATTTGTAATGAAAATGTGAAAATATACTAATGATAAAATAGAGTTAAGTTTCGTGGTCATAATTTTATATTATTTCTTTAATATTTATTTATTATTATTTAGCTTCGAGCATTCATTCATTCATTCACCTTCTTGCATGACACTAAATTTTAAGTGGGACACCAAAAATTCCACAAAAGAAAATTTTTGAGGGGGCTTAAAACATTTTAGGAGAGCGGGGTTATGCCCTCCCTAGCCCCCCCCTGTTTACGGCGCTGGTTACATATTATGTCTTACTCTTACTGTTACCAAAAAGTATAAAGAACAAAACAAATTTGAACACTTACCTCTGACATGATTTAAAGAAAAATAATTTACATTGCTAAATTGATATTGATGTTTATAGTTTTAAGTTAGGTACATTAAATGTATGATATATTTTTTGTATATCCCTGTTATAAACTGTAATGGTCTTTTAAGAAAGAAGATAGAATTAGTAATAAATAGTTAAACATAATTAAATACTTATTTCAGGTAAATTTAAAAAATATGAGCAGCTAAAAGTTAACTTTACTCTAATCTGAGTCGTCTATGTCATCTTCAGATTCATCAGTAGTATCTTCGCCTAGATCCATAACTATGGGTTCGATGGTAATGCAATTATCAAGATTCCACATATTCTGCTCTTCTTTCACTACATGTTCGATACATTTTATGCACGACTGTGAGGTTACATTGTTTACGGCACTTCTTTCTTTCTTTTTTCTATTCGGTCACCCGTTTCGGGTATCGTGCCATCATGATCTGTGATCTGTAAGATCTTTCCATATCCGCCTGTCTTCCGCGGCTTTGAAACATTCGTTGAGTGTTACTCCGGTTTCCCTGACAATGTGGTCCACATATCTGATTGGTGATCTACCTCGGCTTCTCGTTTCTTGTACCTTCCCCTGGACGGTGAGTTTTTCCAGTCCGTTTCTTCGGGCGATATGTCCGAAAAAGGATGTTATTCGCTCAGAGACGATAGTGCGCAGTCTTTTTTTGATCTTCAATTGGTTTAGAATCGACTCGTTTGTTATTCTTTGTGTCCATGATATGCGTAACATCTTTCGCCAACAGCACATTTCAAAAGCATCGATAGGGCGTTTATCCGTTTCCTTAAGTGCCCAGCACTCTGATGCATATGAGAAGACTGAGAATACAAGAGTTTTAACGAGTCTGGTCTTGGTGGAAAGGGTTATGTCATGACTCTTCCAGATCTTAGTAAGCTTTGCCATGGATTCTTTTGCAACTGCTGACCGCCTTTTGATTTCCGATGTGCATCCCCCTAAATTCGTTATAAGCGATCCCAGATACAAGAATTGATTAACCACAGCTATACCATTTATTTTCTTGGTTTCTGGCCTGTTGTTTCTTGACCGGTCGATAATCATTATTTTTGTCTTTGATCTGTTAATAGTTAACCCTGCCTCCTGACCAGCCATATCGACCCGCTGTAATAGTTCTGTTAACTCTTGCTCGTTGCTGGCAAATAAAGTAGTATCGTCAGCATACCTAAGGTTATTGATTGTTCTTCCGCCCACAGAAATACCTCCCTCCCAGCCTTCTGTAGCTTTACCGATAATACACTCGCCATAAATGTTGAACAGAAGTGGACTTACAATACATCCCTGTCTTACGCCCTTGCCGACGCGGAATGATTCGGTCAGTTCCCCATTTACTTTTACTTTCGCCGTGTTGTTCTGATATAAACCTTTCAAAAGTTCAACGAGGTATCCTGGGGTGCCCATTTCGAGGAGATACCTCCACATGTCCTGCCATCTAACACAGTCGAAGACTTTGCTGTAGTCTATGAAACACACATAAGTAGGGACATTAAATTCTTGAGATTTTTCTATTATTTGTCTGATGTTGAGGCTTGCTCTCTGGTGCTACGACCAGGAACAAAACCAGCCTGTTCTTCAGATATCTCGGGCAGCAAGCGTGTCTTAAGTCTTTTCAAAATCACCTGCAGCATAACCTCACTCGCATGAGATATTAGGGAGATTGTACGGTAGTTGTCGCAAATTTCTCTGGACCTTTTTTTGTGAAGTGGTATATACACGGAAGTTGTCCAGTCGTCTGGCCACGTGCATGTGTCCCAGATGCTTTGACACAGTTTATGGAGTAATGTTATGCCTGTCTCTCCCGTAGCGATAATCATTTCAAGTGTAATGTTGTCAACCCCTGGGGATTTATGTGTTTTTAGTTTGTTGAGGGCTACTTCGACTTCGGCTTTTAAGTTGTAAGGTTTAGGCTCATACACATTTGTTGTCTTCAATGTTGCGTTTCCTGTTGCTTCCGGGTGAGCCATAAGTTGCTGACAGTATGATTTCCATCTTTCTAATATTTGGTTTGTGTCCGTTAGGATAGTTATATCTTCCGCTCTTATGCTATTGTGGTTTGGGGTGAATTTCCGCGTTATTTGTTTAATCTTCACGAATAGATCTCTGGTCTTGTTTTTGTTCTGATGTGCTTCGATTTTTTGGCATATGTTGTTTAAATGTTTATTTTTATCGTCCCTGCACATCTGCTTGACCTTTTTATGAAGCTTGCCGTATTTCTGTACAGCGACGTTGTTGGTCATTCCTTTAGATTTGATCTCTTTTCTGTTTTGGATTACTCATCCGAGATCCACGCTTTCCGGTTGCAGCTTTGTACGGGTGTTACGTTCTGACTTGCATCGGTTATTGCGTGTTTTATCCTTTCCCATTTAGAGTTTGGGGTTTCAATGTACAATGCTTTTACTTAAATTCTTAGTAGTATTTTCTTTTATATTTTCCAGTTGAATGCTATACTCTGAGTTCGAATCAAGATTATCTCTGGTATTTCCCGCACAGTGTTGTTGGTTCGTGAAGGATTAATTATATCTTTGAGTTCCTTGTCACGTGCCTATTTTTTTTCTCCCATCTGCCGTTTCATTATTATGATAGTCTGGCGTTCGTAATTAGCTTTGCATACTGCATTTGGTTCGTTGTATATAGTGTTGCCTATATAGTAGTAATAGAATTCGATTATTAATAGCTGTGACATTTTTGTCTCTGTTATTAGACTTCGCCTTGATTATTGGCCTCGATTGTCGTGTGTTGTCAGATATATTATTGTTGGTTTGCTTGGGCTGGAAATTAATGCGGACGAACGCGATTATGAGCTAGGAACTTAGACGTGAAAAGGTTGGCTGACGCGTGTCCCGGGTGATTTTCTGATATCCGGTCTGGGAGCGAGCAGTCGTTTGGTGTCAGTGGTGGAAGTCGGTTGAGAGTCTTTGGAAGGATTTGATATTAACACGTGAGCGGAACTTCTACGGTTTTTTTCTTTCATATCTGGCTGTATTTGGGGCCATCTTTATTGGATTAGGAAGATAAACCATTTAATTCTTAACTTGACCATTCTGTCGTGCCTATGTGGTGAATATTTCTGGTTATTGGGGTCGAGTTAAGATCACCACGTGTGGGATTTGATGAAGTGAAGCCATCGTGAAGTACCACGTGCCGTTCCATCCACATCGATGATAAATTTCAGCGTTTAAAGACTTGCCTGGTAATTTTAGCAGAAATTATTATGATAATACTACTTGGTGTTTCGGTTCTTGGATCATCGATGTTACCGTGACGTCTCAGTGAAGTTTTCAATTGGTTACATGGTATTGAATTTAATTTTATCAACTTATCAGTTATTATGTGCTTGATCTAAGTGTTTTCAATAATTTAAAAGTAACAAGTTATTTTCATTAAATTTGTACCTGCTCCCAGTGACGTCCCAATGAAGTTTTCAATAGTTTAAAAGTAACCAAATTATTTTTCGTTAAATTTGTACCGGCTCCAAGTTGAATCTGAATTTATATATTACTGAATATAATTTATGTGGTTATTGTGAGGGTTTTAAAATATTATTCTTGTTGCAAGTCCATTTATTTTGTATTCCTTTTTTTTGTGTTAATCTTTTGCTATCAGTTATTCTATATAAAACCAATTATTTTCGAAATTTTAAATATTGTGAACATTTTCTTTTTGTTTTTTTATTTTTATTCTCTTCTGTACCTCATTAGGTTTTTATTACTGTCTGGAAGATTGTTATAATTAATTTAAATATCATTTTTAGAAAAGTGTATTAAATTCGTTTAAACCACTTTACGAAAATACAGAATTTATTGTAAAAAATCAGAACATCATTTTTACTTAATTAATATATTGCAGTAATTGTAAATATAGTTTTATTTATCTAGTTCACCATAATTGTTTGTTGTTTTTCGCGTGACTCTGCTGGTGCCTACAAGACCTAGGGGTTTCCGGCTTGTACCGTCTTAAGTCGGTGGCGCGGCTCACTTTTAGATTTTTTTTCTTCTACCCTCTACGGCTGAGCTCGGGCATAATTTGCCAGTAGAGAGACCACTAGCAGAGTACTCTTTAGAGAACCAAAAAAAAAGACGTGGCATCCTTTTCTGTTTGAAGTTCTTTAATTACAGAATCTGGCAGGTTTGTCGCTTTTAATTCAAGTTTCGGATCAGCTGTAAACAATGCACGTTACGGAGTTCTTCCAATTATTTAATGATTCGAGGAATTTTTCTGCTCCTATACAAAATAGCACCCAATGGACCAATTTGAGGAGGAGTGATCGGATATCTAGACACGAAGCATGTTTTTTGGGTCTTTATTTCTTCTTTCTACGCTACCTTGGCTTTAAGGGTGGCGTGGTCTGCCGTGAACAATATAGCGATTAGGCCAGTAGCCAACAATTTCTTCTATTACCGAAGCAGTAAAATCCCGGCCGTTCACTTTGCAATATGTGTAGTGCTCCAAATTCTAAAAATATTTTCAGTAATTCTATAGCTACCTCTGCAGCATGTTTGGTATGTAAAGGACAAAGATGCAAAAATTTGGTGACATGGTCCTGATAGTTAAGAAGTCATTCATCGAAAAATACTTCGAGTCTTAGAACAATATATGAATATTAATGGGGTAGTTACATTAAGCAGTATTTTGACAAAAGTTTCCATAGCTAGTGTGTATAAAATAATTAAAACAAGAGATAAAAAAACGATATAAGTACTTCAAAGGCTGACACTAAAGGAAAAAAACAAATTAAATTGGACGATACAACCAATAGATCATTTGTCGTGCAGTACACAAAGTTTTTATTAAAAAGGAATTACCAAATTTAAAGAAAATTCTTTGCTCTCTTTAATCTAATGATAATTTCCCATAAATATCAAGAGAAAACCCTTAATTATTACCCATATTGGTAGTGACTCAGGATTCCTTAAAAAAAGTTTAAACGCATTTGCTTCCAAAAAACTGGAGATTATCATGAGAAAATGGATGTAAAACATTATGAAAAATGGTTTTTTATTATACCCACCTGATAACACTATATTTACATGCCTATTTAGCGCACCGATAGTGGGCTTTTTCCGTGCGCCTGCACGGAAAATTTTACGGTGCACTAGTGTCATCAGCTGCCTACCTGTATGTCAAAATAAAATAATATGTTATTGACAGTTCTCTAGAAATCGCAAATTTTTATGTTTATTTTCTTAGCAACGGGGTAAATACCGCTTGTTTTTTGACAATTGTCTGATATTGTTAGTGATATCTTAACAATTTGTGGTTTTCAGGGAGATATAATGAAAAGTATCGTTCATTACACGTACATAAATGCTTTTTACGTGCTTGCACGACTTTCCGTGCTATGCTGCGCCTGCCACGGAACCTTGTCACGCGCGCACGGAAGATAGCTATTTGTGTATTAAGAGCGCAAAGTGATATATCGCCGCTCGACAAAGAGAGTTACCGCGCGACGTAAAGCGGACCGCGGCAATGACACTTTGTGCTCGAAATACAAGATTTTTTGTACAAATGCTGTTTTTAGACAAAAAAAAAAATACCAAAAACCTTATTCAAAATAAGTAAGTACATAATATTACTTGTATTTTAATTATAACATTTTATAATATTCTTGAAAATCATTACTTCAGTTTATCATTCACTAATTGAAATTGAACGTGCAATTATGACAATCTTTGATATTTATTTCCGAATCTGATGGTCCATCAGAATATTTCTCCAACATAAATTCTTCCGAAGATTGGAAATCTATAGAACGAGATGTGGATACATGCGGTTTTGAAAATATTTTTTTGGTGGTTTCAATCTTATTTTTGATTGATTCATCTATATAACCTTCTGCGACATTACTACTTTTCCATCCACCATGTTTCTTTAGTTGTATTAAAACTCCTCCACCATTCATCAATAAATTAGCAGATGTTCGTCAAAAAAATTGTCCTGTATATAAAGTATGCTCAGGCAATTCCAAATATTTAGCAATTTCACTGGGAATTTTTCCGATTGTATTCATAACCACAACTTTTTAGTACATCTACCTTTTTGATAACGTAAAAATAGGCGTGGGGGAGTATTATTGTTATTTTGACAAAGTTGTCTGATTGCAATGTATTTTTTTACAAATTGATAGATATTCAACAGAATTTCCTTCATTATGACTAACAATCGTAAAAACACGGCTAATTCATATTTTTGAATCTGGAATTCGGACTATTAAAATAGAATCTTTGTCTTTTATGTCGCCGATCTCCATTTTCACCAATTCATCGCGTCTGCAGGCACCAGCAATACCCATAATTAGAATTACCTATAAAAAAATAAACAGTCAATAGCTGTCCAAAATGTATAAGCTATCCAAATTGCTATCAATCTAATATTTCATAATTTTTACGAAATAGAAGCGAACAGTTTGAAATGCCTGTGCTTCAGATCCCTAGGCTAATCTTCAACTAAGAAACCATAATAACTGCTGATCAAACTACAGAGAGTGTAAGGAGGTATAATTGAAATTTACCTTTTTCAGTAGATATTCTTCATCGGTAGCTTCTCGTAGAAATTTGTGAATATCTTCAGTGGTAAATGTTTTGGATTTTTTCGCTTTGTATCCAACGGATTGTTTTTTGTGAAATGCGATGAGTTTAGGATACTTATTGATTTCGATGTTATTTTTAACCTATCATCGAATATATGGACCAAAGAGTCGATGACTTCAAAGTCTTTGATTTTACTTCAAAATAATCCAGTAACACATTTTCTGAATGCTTATTAACCTTCTTCGATTGACACCAGGTTATGAATCTATTGTATTGAAATTAATATTTTGCTCTCGATTTCTCTGGTAGGAGATTTAAAGCTACATTTTTTGCACTTTCTGCTACATCAGGAGGTGTGTTTGATAATTCACTATCACTATTTTCCATGATAAAAAAATAAGTAAGAGATGCAAGCGCCATACCACCGCCGGCGTGTAGAACACTCACCAACCACCCAATGGAGAAAAGATCAGATTGCATATTAGCTTGCTAAGAAAAATAATAAATTCAATAAACCAATTTTAAAAATCAAATTACTAAACTTAGCATGATGTCATAAAGATAAATATATCAAATATGTAGTAGATAAAATCGTGCGAGAACGAGGCGTACTTGTACTTCGTTTATCACCCTACTTCTGTGAGTTAAACCCAATAGAACTTGTATGGGCTCAAATAAAACAAGAAGTAGCAAAGAGCTTTCAAATTTAAATTACGTAAAAAATCTACTTAGTAGTGCCGTAGTGCCTTTTTATGGGGTGATAAAGCGTCTCCAATAGCCTCTCTAATCTAAGTGTCAACCTCACCTTCACGCGGTGAACCCTGTTTCCACAAACGAGGTTCTGACGACCGAGTACAGGCGGTATAACCTTAACACCAGCACGGAGCAAATGCCAATGCTACATGCAGAAGGGAGAGGGACCCCACTGCATCACGACATATAAATATTCAAATCCCAGGAATCATCATGAACTGATGAAAGAAAACACGAAACAATCATGAACAGAGACATTAGAGAAGTTAACACGCCGGGCGATCCAACTAGCAATTGGCGCTGTATGGGTTCCGGGCCTGACAGTGTGAAATGGGCTACCGGCCATGCGGATGTAGGAAACCAAGCATCCCGTGGAAAGTGGGCTACTGGAATGAAATTATGGAAGACAACAAAGGTGGCCACCTAGAATGTAAGAGGTCTACTACAAGCAGGAAAGTTGGATATAATTGAGAAGGAAATCCAATCATACTCCATAGTCGGCATAGCAGAAACGCATTGGAGAGGCAAGGGTTACTTTACTACTAACAATGGCAACACAGTGTGTTTCTCGGGTCAGAAATCTGCCTCAAGAAATAGAGTTGCAGTGATAATAGATAAACGCCACAGCAGAGCTGTTAAAGAATACATGGCAGTGAGTGATCGAATCATAATGGTAAAAATTGAATCAAGACCAATGGACCTTAACATTATACAAGTCTATGCACCGACAAGCGACGCAACATCAGAGGACGTGGAACATTCTACGCAGATCTGGAGAATGCGCTCGAGAAACTACCAGCAAGGGATTTGACTCTGATCATCGGGGATTTCAATGCCAAGGTTGGGTCAACTGCAGAAGACAATGACATAAGAAACACTGTTGATAGATTTTTGTGCCGAGAACAATCTATTTATCGCAAATACAGGTTTCCAACATCAACCCAGGCATCTATATACATGGAGATCACCAGGAGAAATCTATCGAAACCAAATTGATTTTATAATTATTAAAAACCGCTTTAGATCATCAATAAAGGACGCAAGAAGTTTTCCAGGACAAGACTGCGGCAGCGATCATCAGTTCCTAGCAGCCGAGGTCCGCTTGAAACTAAAATTTAAAGCGAACAAGAAAATCAAACCGCCAAACTGGTCACTGAAAGATAACAGTGTATTCAAAGACCTAGCCGAAAACAACCTACGCGAAATCGCTACCAACACCGATTAAACCCCAAACTCTAAATGGTAAAGGATAAAACACGCAATAACGGATGCAAGTCAAAACGTAACACCCGTACAAAGCGACAACCGAAAAGTGTGGATCTCGGATGAGACTTGGCGAGTAATCCAAAACAGAAAAGAGATCAAATCTAAAGGAATGACCAACAAGGTCGCTGTACAGAAATACGGCAAGCTTCATAAAAAGGTCAAGCAGATGTGCAGGGACGATAAAAATAAACATTTAAACAACATATGCCAAGAAATCGAAGCACATCAGAACAAAAACGTGACCAGAGATCTATTCGTGAAGATTAAACAAATAACGCGAAAATTCACCCCAAACCACAATAGCATAAAAGCGGAAGATATAACTATCCTAACGGACACAAACCAAATATTAGAAAGATGGAAATCATACTGTCAGCAACTTATGGCTCACCCGGAAGCAACAGGAAACGCAACATTGAAGACAACAAATGTGTATGAGCCTAAACCTTACATCTTAAAAGCCGAAGTCGAAGTAGCCCTCAACAAACTAAAAACACATAAATCCTCAGGGGTTGACAACATTACACTTGAAATGATTATCGCTACGGGAGAGACAGGCATAACATTACTCCATAAACTGTGTTAAAGCATCTGGGACACATGCACGTGGCCAGACGACTGGACAACTTCCGTGTATATACCACTTCACAAGAAAAGGTCCAGAGAAATTTGCGACAACTACCGTACAATCTCCCTAATATCGCATGCGAGTGAGGTTATGCTGCAGGTGATTTTGGACAGACTTAAGACACGCTTGCTGCCCGAGATATCTGAAGAACAGGCTGGTTTTGTTCCTGGTCGTAGCACCAGAGAGCAAATCCTCAACATCAGACAAATAATAGAAAAATCTCAAGAATTTAATGTCCCTACTTATGTGTGTTTCATAGACTACAGCAAAGTCTTCGACTGTGTTAGATGGCAGGACATGTGGAGGTATCTCCTCGAAATGGGCACCCCAGGATACCTCGTTGAACTTTTGAAAGGTTTATATCAGAACAACACGGCGAAAGTAAAAGTAAATGGGGAACTGACCGAATCATTCCGCGTCGGCAAGGGCGTAAGACAGGGATGTATTGTTAAGTCCACTTCTGTTCAACATTTATGGCGAGTGTATTATCCGTAAAGCTACAGAAGGATGGGAGGGAGGTATTTCTGTGGGCGGAAGAACAATCAATAACCTTAGGTATACTGACGATACTACTTTATTTGCCTGCAACGAGCAAGAGCTAACAGAACTGTTACAGCGGGTCGAGATGGCTGGTCAGGAAGCAGTGTTAACTATTAACAGATCAAAGACAAAAATAATGATTATCGACCGGCCAAGAAACAACAGGCCAGAAACCAAGGAAATAAATGGTATAGCTGTGGTTAATCAATTCGTGTATCTGGGATCGCTTATAACGAATTCAGGGGGATGCACATCGGAAATCAAAAGGCGGTCAGATCTGGAAGAGTCATATCATAACCCTATCCACCAAAACCAGACTCGTTAAAACTCTAGTATTCTCAATCTTCTCAAATGCATCAGAGTGCTGGGCACTCAAGGAAACGGATAAACGCGCTATCGATATTTTTGAAATGTGCTGTTGGCGAAAGATGTTACGCATATCATGGACACAAAGAATAAGAAACGAGTTGATACTAAACCAATTGAAGATCAAAAAGGGACTGCACACTATCGTCTCTGAGCGAATAACATCCTTTTTCGGACATATCGTCCAAAGAAACGGACTGGAAAAACTCACCGTCTAGGGGAAGGTACAAGGAACGAGAAGCCGAGGTAGATCATCAATCAGATATGTGGACCACATTGTCAGGGAAACCGGAGTACCATTCAACGAATGTTTCAAAGCCGCGGAAGACAGGCGGATATGGAAAGATCTCACAGATCATAGATCATGATGGCACGATACCCGAAACGGGTGACCGAATGGAAAGAAGATTGTACATTGCTGTGAGTATAGTGAAAAAATCACAGAAAAATCTAAATTAACTTGTGAGATATGTAATGCAACAATGCATTTAAATTGTACAATTTTAAATTCAGAACTATCTTCAAAACCAGACTCAAGATTTTGTTCGCTTTGTGAAACTCAAAATAAAATTTAAATTTAGAGACAAACATCTTACTCCGGACAAAAAAGAGCAGCTGAAAAGATAGCTGATACATCCAACAAAAAATATAAGTCTATTGCGATAGAATCATATGTTCCTAAGGTGAATTAAGGACCTCCCGATTTCAAGAATTTAATTGGAAAAGTGATTGACCTTAAAAATGACCTTTACAAACTAGGTACATCTAAAGAAATTCTTAAAAATTTTTTTTTCCAGAATTGATATTCAAGAATCGTTGGTAGGTTTTAGAGATGAAGTTTCTTATCCTCTAATTACTGTCAAAGAGGCAGTTGCATATCAGTCACGATTCGGAGGTCAATGCTTTAGAAAAATGTAGATGTAAGGCGAGTAGTAAATAGTGCGTATAGTAGAACACCACAATTGTAAAGTGTGACTTATATTTTAGAGTGATTTTATAGGCCAATTAAATTAGACGTTTACCCTGTGCCAAAAAGTTGTTTTTAATAGTTGTTGAGTTTTTAAATACCGATAAAAAGAGAAAAATTCAGTATTAGTTAATAAAAAAGTAAGTAGGTTCTAACAAAAACTGTTTAATCTTTTACAAATTTACAAAAACCTTCTTTTACTTCATCTCCAAAGACTATACGTTCAGGTAGTTTCATAAAAATTGAGAAAATCGGTATCTTTACATATTTTTTAAATGACTAATTTATTTCTTTATTATTTACGAGTGGTTTAACATCGAAAAAGGTGTGAGACAGGGATGTGTGGCTTCGCCATGGCTGTTTAACTTATACATAGACGATTGTTTAAAAGATTTGAAAGAGAGTGCGTGTGGATTAAAAATGAATGATTTGATTGTCAAATGCCTTCTTTACGCCGATGATCAAGTCATATTAGCGTCATCTAAAGAGAAGTTACAGGCGATGGTTAATCAAAATCAAAGGAATCAAAGGAATAAAAATAAATACAAGCAAAACGAAAGAGAAGAAAGCATGAAAAATTGTTAAGTTTCGACTGAGGGAAAAAAAGTGAGACAAGTAAATGAATTTGTGTACTTGGGTTCAAAGTTTACGAGAGATGGAAAGTATGACAGTGACATTGAGCAAAGGGTGTTGGCAGGAAAACAGATGAATGGGGCACTGCATAGCTTTATGAACAGCCAGAAAGTGTCAAAAAAGGCACGTCTGGCTGCGGAGATGAGTAGTTTGAGAAGTATAGCCGGAGTGAACATTAAAATGGATAAACAGCGAAACAAAGGTCACTTTTTAGTTTGGAACGTTTTATGTAATGTTCGATATACAACTGCTTGGCACGAAATATTACATTTTTAGGCAACGTACGTTTTTACTGACCGTTGCTAGCAAACTGCAAACGGGCAGTTCCCAATACCCAACGTACTATTCAATAAAAAAAAATCATCTTGTTTTATATCACAGCATTTGGTAAATTGTAAAGTGCTTGAAAATAATACGACATAACATACCAACCAGTAGGAAAATAAAACTGTACAATCATTATTTAAACCGCTCAGTGTGGACAAATAAATATTACGAGTATAACGCAGCAGAATAAACAATATCGACCTAATGAAAATAATGAAATACCTACTACATATTTTATTTGTGTCTCATTTATGCTCCTACTGTGATCGTCACGTATTACAAACTAAACAATTTGTAGCGTAATTAAGTTGTAGATGTTATATGGTTAACCTACTTATACATATTTATTGAATTTATTAAAAACTAAACTACAATGTTTTATTTAAACCAACTGCAATGATAATGAAGAAAGGTTTACACAAAAGAAAAAAAAAACAAAGCAATCTTTAATAATTTAATCACACAATCAGTATTATATAATCGGAATTAGAAAATATATAATTTTATTTAGATAGGTTTTTAGTTAAGGTTTATATTTTCTAACTACAAATGCCTTTTCTACATCGAAGTCCTTCAATGCAAGCATATTGTATAAAGTCACAAGATTCACCTTTATCTGAAATAAAGACAAATATAATCAGTTAGTAAATAAATATTTTAATAACTTTAAATATCTATTTTTATACAGCGTGATTCATAACTATTGGGAAATAAGTTAAGGGCGGGTGATTTGGACCAAGATATGACGATATGACCAAATATGCCTCAATAAAATATTGCTATGGAAAAAGGTACAAGGCGTTAAATTTGAAATTTTGTTTTTATTTTTTGTTAATAATTTCACTGTAAATTTATCAATTGTATCAAAATGTATCAAAATTGAAAGAGAGGCATAATTTTAGGCAAGGAATATTATTTTATGTATTATTTAACACTTTGTCATAGGGGATCTCCATGTGAATGATTCCCTATGATGAAATAGACTGGTAACTTTTTTTGACGAAACTTTTTAGTTATTTTGATTAAAAAATACGACGCAGACAGCATTTTTACGTAATATTAGTACATATATTTAAACATTATTCAAATATTATTTAATTTATTAAGAGTGTGCTTTGGAGTGTCAGATAATTGTTACTGGTAAATTTGAATTATTGTTGCTGTAATATTTAAGTCTATTGTTGCATTTTTTTAAGCCATCATATTCTTTTTCGATTGAAATACCTCGTCACAATTATTTTACGAATGAAGAAATGCGGGACATGATTTGTGTATGTACGCACAAGAAAATTTTTGCGGTCGCTCTACAGCAAGAATGTATGGATTGTTATATCCAGGCAGAAAGCAACCAAATCACAAAACTTTTGCAAATCTATTTCATAGATTGGGTGAAGCTGGGTCATTTAACAATAAAAATCAGGGTAGTCGGCCGAAACAAATTACATCTAATTAAGAAGATAAAATTTTGGTTCAAAAAATCCAGCAATAAGTTCACGTTATTTTTATTTTTTGATAAAGCAACGTTTACGACAAATAAAACTATTATTTCATCCCAAAATTGTCGATATTGGTTTAGTGAAAATCCTTATTACAGAATTCAATGTAAAAGTCAATTTTCTAAAAAAGTAAATGTTTGGTGTGCTGTATTACCAGACTAAATAATTGGACCGTATTTTTTTTGTGAGTTTTTTAAATTGTTTTTAGAAGGAAAAAATACATTGTTAGTTTTCGAAGGTTTAACGGTATTATATTAAAATAATACGGTTGAATTTTTTTTGAGGTTTGAGCTTTTAAGCTTCATGCAAGATCACTCCTTACAGTGGCAGTTGACGGTATTTCTTCTGATGGCTTTAAAACCAATGCTGGGGACCCCCATGGTTCCATCTTGTCCCCCGACCTCTTGAAAACCACCACGAACCCCATTTACAGTTTCGCAGACGATAGCACACTTGTCTCAATTTTTACATACCATCGATCACTTTCGGTGAATGATACAAATAGACTCAGGGAGGAACAGGTTGATTCCATCAATAGAGATCTTAAAGCAATCGTCGAGTGGGGAACCAACAATCTTGTTCAGTTCAACGCCCAGAAAACACAAAGCGCCACGTTTTCCAAGAAAGTGAATTACTCAAATCATTCCATCACAATGTCCGCAATTACCCTTGAATCAATTAGAAATACATGTTAAAACTGACTACATTTAGGTTAAAAGCTCCAGGCTCGTCTAGTAGCCTTTTTTTTCTAATTTTGTGTTTATTTTTATATTTTGATTTTATTCTACTAAAAACATTTCCCTTTTTAAAAATTTTCTCGATATATTTGAAGAAAAAAAAATTAACTTAAGGCGGCGAAATTCTGAGCAAAAAGAATTTTAAACATTCATTCGATTGTTGAAGATAAATATGGAGGACCAATCGTCGAGTGGGGTACCAACAATCTTGTTCAGTTCAACGCCCAGAAAACACAAAGCGCCACGTTTTCCAAGAAAGTGAATTACTCAAATCATTCCATCACAATGTCCGCAAATACGCTTAAATCAAGTCCCTCCATCTCGATTTTGGGAGTCACGGTGTCCAATAATATGTCTTGGTATGACCATGTTGCTAACATCGCAAAGTCAGTAAGCCAGAGGCTAGGTTTTTTGTGAAAAGCTAGAAAGTTTTTTACTCCTGATCAACTGTTGATGACGTACAAGGCTCAAATCTGACCTCTACTGGAGTATTGCTCGCATATTTGGGGTTCAGCACCAAGGCATTCTCTTCGTCTTCTAGATTCCATTCAGAAAAGGGCCATTCGGTTAATAAACAGCTCAACTCTCACAAATACCCTTCACCCTCTAGGACATAGAAGAAGAGTTGCAGACCAGTCATTACTCTACAGAACTCGGCACGCTGATCAGTCTCACCCATTAACTCTCAAGATTGACACTACAAGGACCAATCTCCATCAAGAATCCTTTTTTACAGGGCTGCTACGGAATGGAACAAACTTCCAAAATTAGTTTTTCCAGAGAACTATGACCTGCAACTTTTCAAAAAGCGGGTCCAAAATCATTTCCTTTCTATAATCCCTTCCCCATCTAATAGTCGCAGTGCGGGCCGTCCGCGGCCCACACGATTGGTCTACCCTTTTTGCGACTATTTTCAGTAAAAAAAAATTATTTGTTGTGCCAAGGTTTCTCCAGTTACAATATAAAAAATTCTTAATGATATACCCTGTATACATATTTATTAATAGAGTATAGTAATTAGAGCTAATAAATAATATTAGGTGTATGTTTATTATGGCATTGGTTCGATATACCAGGGTTGACTCACTCGAAGGCTTTTTACCTAAACCCTCGAGAAACACAACCAAGCAGATCCTAGAATGGAGCAATAATGACCTGCGAATTCTAACGGGACTGCTAACATGACAATGTCGTCTAAGATACCACCTCGGAAGGATAGGTCTGAATCAACAAACGGACTGTCAGTTTTGCTGAGAGGAAGACCAAATGGCTAAACAGATACTATATTCATCCCCCTGCTTAGGTTCAACATGTTTGGTTTTACCAACTTAGAACCTACTGATTTCAAAAAAATCTTACCCCATACAACCATGAACTTCATGAGAAGAGCTGAATTGTGCGGTAAACTGTAACCCCTAGTGGTGAGCCACAATAGACCTATTAAGGGCCGCAGTAAAAGGGCGATCTACGCCCTACTCACATGATACCTAACTTTACCTAAATTAAAGTAAATTTATTTTAAATTATGGTAACTTTTTTTTCGAGCATTTATTATTTCTAAGTTCCTAATAAGAAGTTCTGCTTTTGTATTAAAATGTATAGGTATTAATAGTCCTTAAATAAAAATATAATGGAGCATGATTATAATCAATACTTCAGTAGAGATATGACTAATGACTATGCAATAAAAAACTAAGATGTCAGACTTAAAAAAGGTTTTTTTAACAATTACTGCAAGACCATCAGGCAAATACTTTAAATTTGCGTAACAGAGGTTAACGTAGGTTATTGTTAAATATTATAAAAAAAAATAATGTATGGTGAGAATAAAAATCCCTTACTTTTTTCTAAGTAGCAACTCTCGCAACAATCGCATGGATCCTTCTTTTTTAAAACTGAACCCTGAGCACATCCAGGTATTGGGCAGAGGTTAGGTTGACAGGAAGAATATGTCTCAGGACAATCCTCTGTAGTTGCGGAGCTTACGTAGAGGTAAATAACCAATAAATTTAATGCACATAGTAATTTCATCTTTAATAGTAGTCAGTTCTTGATTAGATGTAAATTTCTGAAATATGATTTTATGAGTTGTAGATGGTAAACATTACATGATGCAGTAAACCTTTGTAGTAGTTTTATAACTCGCACTAGCTGATTACCCGTGCTTTGTTAAGGATGTTAATAATATACAGTCTAATAACATACAATTATTTGATAATCTATATTATTTAAAAAAATATTAAAAAACCCAAGCTTTTAGAACAGAGACATTAATTTTCTCGTCAGTAATTTTATTCTTGTGTTAAGATTTTTTTAGTTTAATTAACTCTTAAAGCGTGTTTTTTAATTTTTTTATACTATAATTTATTTTTCGCTTTTTATTTCGATTTACTATTAAACAATCGTCTTTAATATGTACACATTTGTAATTAGTTGCATCTCGATTAAGAAAACATTTTAAAGATTTCTAAAGATACACCTGTTACACTGAGTACATTGTTAATATAATAAAACAAATATTATTTAAAGAAAATTTGGTTTTATCATTAATGTTTTTAAAAAATTAACACTATACTTTTATGCAACACAAAATACAAACTAGCATTTGTATTACTGCAAATTGCTAGTGTCACTATCTACTAGATAATAAGCAAACTACTTATTTTGGAAAATAGAAAACTGTCGCGTATATTTGTTTCGTTAAAGGAACTGCGCACATGCGTAGTTCACGCACTATTTCTATCTCTCTTACTCTCATGCAAAGGATCCCTGAGGAAATTTATGAATCCTGGCGAAAGTAATCAGAATAATTGGATATTTTGATCGAAATATTGCATTGTCGTTGGTCTTTGACAAGTGTGCAAAGTTTAAATTAAATCTGATCGCTTAAAGTAAGGCAAAATCGAGGCCAAAGAGTCAGCTACAAACAAACATACATACAAGCATACAAGCAAACAAACATACAAGTGAAACTAATATAAGCGTGTTAAAAATAAAATTTGTTTCTGACAAGAATGAAGGTTTCTCATTTTTATCTGATGTTGCAAAAGTTTTGAGAGGGACATTTTTCGAAGAATTACAAATTGAGCTAGATTTATTATCCGCTCTTAAATATGCTCCAATTACACCTGTCGATGTAGAGTGTTCATTTTCCATGTACAAATTAATTTTAGGTGATAAAAGGTTAAGTTTTAAAACAGAAAATATAGAAAAGCACTAAGTTGTAGCTATTAATGATAAAACTTTAAGTGGTTACAATGTTAAATTATTAATTAACAATTATTTAGTTATGTTGTGCAAATATACTTGTGGTAAGGTAATGTTAAATTAATTCAATTTGTCTACCAAAATAAATAATGACTTATTATTAAAGGAATTTGCGTATATTGCCTATATGTTAAGATTTCTGCTTTTTTCAATAAAAATCTTTGCCTATATAAGCGCATTTTGCTTCAATTTTTGTTGCCTACAATCCGAGCTTTAGTTATAAGAAATGTACTGTACAACGCTTGTTTGCTTTAGAGTTACATACTAGACAGTACCACAGTATTAGAGTTGAATTATTATTGTTAGGGACCACTTTCGGTTAAATCAGTCAAAGTAGAATAAAACGTCAACAAAAACACGATGGTTTCCAAATAACCCTCCTTGACAATTAACAAAGAAGTTCACACGTATATTCTTAGGGGGAATATGTAATCATGTTAAAGAAGTAAGGGTGTGATTGGGTGGTAATCAATTCGGTTTAAATTGACACTCGACATCCACTTCGTTGGAAATAAAGTGGGGAACTTTGACAGGTCTCTTTCTTTTATAAATCAACACTTGCGTAACCTGCAGATAATGAAAGTAAAAAAAGCACGACCCATCCGTACCCACAGGAACAATACGGTGATGTACCGTGACCCGATTAACTTATGGTGTACGCTATGACTGCATGTTGGCTTCTCTTTTATTTAATTTATATTCTGATATTATTTTAAAGCAAGTTTTAGAGACGATAATATGTGGGTACTTGGATTAATGGAATGCCTATAAACATCTTGAGATATGCAGATGACACAGTTATTATAGCGAAAAGCATAAAGAACCTCCAACATCAGTGCATGGGTGTCAGCAGAAAAATGGAAATAAATATAAATGCAACAAAATTAAATTCATGGTAACACAGTACAAAAACGCTCAACTGGAACTGAATTTGGATAGAGAGAGTAATAAAATTCAAATACCTAGGCTCCCTTATTACAGACAATCTAGATCCTGACTAGAAATTAAATGTCAGATCAAGAGAGATTAACTGGTGTCGGAGCTAAAGGAGAACTTTTTAGATTGGTCAAGGACAGAAATGTGTTTTTTCAGGTGGTCATCATAACGTCAGATAGCTGATAAAGCACTCAAAGAAGAAGATATGTTGAAATTTACTAAAAGACTTAATAAAAAACAAAATGCAATATTATAAATAAATTGAAAATGTACACAACGTTATACAGTATGTCTACTTAAGTTGGAACTATATGAAACTTTTTATTATTGGTTTTGTGACAAAAATTTATTCTTGATAAAAAGTTCTCTATGGTCCGAAATTATTTTAAATTAAAATTTATATTCAAATAAGCAATTACAGCCATTTAGCATTTAAAATTCGGGTTTGGTGATTATTTGCATTTTACATTATAAATTATTTGTATTTATAAATTCCAACACTGAATTTATCTCTCTTATCCTTTAAAAATATGATAACCTTTACATTTGTTAATGTTTTTAAGCAATCTTGCTATTTAAATACGAAATAATAAATTAATAAATAATAACTATTTATTTTAGAAATTGGAAAGAATATTTAGCAAACAAACATCTATTTATACAGTAACAAACATAATTAACTTTTAATTTAACCTACTAAAGCTTCGACATAATTATCCACCTTCTCTTTGTTAACATTGTTCTTTTCTTAAATTTTTTTACTACGGTCCGTATCTAATTTAGAGTAGTTACTTTTTTGGCATTCCTTGCTGATAAACTTGCTATTTTAAGTAACCCCATCAAAAAGACAGGGAGAGTTAAATCAGCAGACCCAAAAGGACAAAAAATATCTGAAAACCTGTGAATCACGTTTCCAGTAAACATATTTTCAAGGAGTCCTCTAACGTTTACTGTACTATGGAAGGAGCCAAATTTTCATATGTTCTTGTAACGAAAGTTCGTACAAAAATTAATATATTTTTGTAAATACCACACCACACGTTTGTTTTAAAAGAATATTGGTTACGACACATCCTTAGACAGCAAAAACACCAGACACGGAAAAAACAGAAAAATCAGATAACATGGACTGAGAAAAAGTTCAAAAACCAAGCACTTCGTCCAGAAAGCGAAAGAACACTCCCCTGAGTGACTCTACCCCAAAAAGGGCCAACCCACAAAAAACTGTCCCGCCGAATATGGATTTACCAAAATCAAATAAACCTAAAACGAACAATAATCAAGAAAAACAGAGACATCCACCACCTATCACAATTAAAAACAAAGACAAATGGATGCAAATAATCTAAATAAAATAATAAACTAAAATAAAATACATAAAAGCAAAATTACAGCCAGACGGAATCAAAATAAACCTAGAAACACCGAATTACTATAGGAATCCCCGAAAACATCTATTAGAAAAGTAAATAGAACACTACACATACAGCCTCCCCGAGGAAAAGACTAATAAAGTAGTCATCAAAGGACTACCAGCGGACACGCAAATAGAAGACATCGCCAAAGACCTAAAAACCCAAGGAATTAAAATAACTAAAATACAAAGAATGACCTCGAGAAGGACGAAGGATCCCCTACACATGTACTTAGTAGACTTACAAAGAGAAGACACACAACAATTATACAAAATTACTAAATGCTTGCATCTAGTAATAAAGACAGTACCCCTAAGAAGTGACAGCATCCCAATGCTATAGATGCCAAGGATATAACCATACACAAACTCACTGTACGATGGGAGTGAGGTGTGTAAAATGTGGAGAAAATCACCGGGCAAATGACTGCAAGAAAAAAATCGAAGAACCCGCGAAATGCGCAAACTGCGAAGGCACGCATACCGCAAACTTTAAAGGTTGCCCCATGGTATCCAGGAAAATTCCCAGAAAAGAAATACGACAAGGAGTGTCATACAGCCAAGCGACTGGAGGCCCCGAAACCCCTCAAAACATAGAAGCGCCAAACATGTTGCAAATGATGCAATTTCAGAACATGATGACACAAATGGCTAACTTTTTTAGCCAAATCATGCCTAACCTAAACCAAGGAACAAAATAAATGCCCAAAATACAGGTAAGTAATTCAAAACTAACAATAACCCTTGTTTTATGTTTCAGGAACGAACGAACCCGAAGACTGTCGTTTACGCGACAAAAACTAAAACTGAATTCAAAGGAATTCAGTAAATCTTAACGATGATTTTAACAAAATTTAAATTTTCAAGAGTCTCGACCCTTCGGATGTTCGGGCGAAGATACAGAGTATCAACCTAAATTCAAGAACCAAGATGTCTACTGCATTCGTGCAACGGAGGGGTTTTAGTGAGTATAGCACTTCTTGAGAAAGGAAGATTCTCACACTCCCCTCGCAGGGAAGAACCATTGCGAGGGCGTCCTTAACGGATTTCCCCTCCAACCAAAAAAAAAAAAAAAATGCCGGACCATACACGTTAAAAGCTGCAATGAAATTTTTGGGGAACCACAATGTCGATGTGTTACCATGGTCACGATAGTCCCCAAATCTTATTCCGAATTACTATACTAGGTGGGATATGCTTTAAAGAGTTCTCATTCGGAAAGCTCAAGAGGCAATAGAAAAAATAATTAAATCCAAGTTTTAAAAAAAATACAGATATATTTTTAAAATATCTACAGATATTGCGGTCATGGTATTATTATTATTAAAAAAAGAGTAGGGTCTTTTCTAATACGTCCCCGCATTTTCAAAGTTCTTTACCAGGTACTGTTGGTGTTAGGTTAGGACGTTAGGTTTGGTTAGGCTAATAATAATCGGTATTTATTAAGGCAGTCAAAGTAAAAAAAAATAGTCTAACCTAACCTAACGTCCTAACCTAACACCAACAGTGCCTGGTGAAAAACGAAATTGCGGCGACGTATTAGAAAGGACCCAAAGAGTATCTATAACATAACACATCGATAATGTTATACATTTTTAAAATAAGCATTTTACAATCATTTAAAGAAAGTATACTTCATTTGTGAATAAAACAGTAGAAAATACAACTTCTACCTGAAGAACTCAAACTTTTGAATACTAAGGGGTTATATTTATTCTCAGTATTAAAAAAGAACTTTCCAAAAACTATTATACAGAATAACGAAGTTTTGTTTAAATAGTAACTTTTTTATTTTGCAGACAAACGGTATTCCCATTATATTTTAATATCTACATAATTTAATTATGAGATAAATATATCTTGTAATATTAATATTTTTAAAAAATTTAAAAAAAATTATAATCTCCACGACTACTTAATACTTAGAGAGGTTTTTATTAAGCTACTAGCTGACCCGGCAAACGTTGTTTTGCCATATAAATAATTTCCTAGTAATTTCTAGTGTAGACATTCTGACACGTGCATCAGTATTTTGTTGCTGGATTTGTTCTTCTGTTCTTTCGAATCTGCTATTTCGCAAGTTTCGAGCTTTACTTGTACTGCGGCTCAAATCAGCCCCTTTGCGTTTTCTTGGCATTGCTCACCGTACAAAACATACATAAATAGAATTAATGAAATTATTTAATGATGAAAAATGTTAAAAGTATAATTAGGGCCAGGATTTTTGCCGCAGTTTTGAAATGATTAGTTTTAATTTATGAAATTATAACAAAAATATAAGTTTTATGGAAAAAATTTTCAAACAAAAGTAAAAAATTAAATTTTCTGAAAACATTGTCTCTTATAATTTTTTCATGCAACCAATATTTCCATTGACATTTCAAAATAAAGATTCATAATGATTGATTTTTTGGAAACTATGAAAATCTTAATTGTTCAATTAAATTTTTTTAATAAAATTAAATTAAAATTACATTTTTATAAGATCAACAACATTTTCGATATAAATAAAAAAAGTATACTTACAACACAAAATCCGTTGTTATTGGAAGCTCGTGTCACGTGTTGAGTACTTTTGAGGTTATAAAATCACTTGATTAACTAATCGTGCAAAATACACTCAAAATTGATAATTTAATTATTATTGATAAAATAGGAATGATTAAAAGTTAATATGAGAGTTACACTGAGATAGCAAAATAATAATTGTCAACGTTACTACTACTACACTTGATGCATAAACAATAATGATGGCCGACATTTGTGTAGAAAGTGAGAAAGAAAGGAGACCGGCTTCGTTCTCATCCCTACTCCGTGCTGTTTACTGGGTCAGAAGTGACACCTGTAGACATCTGGCGGGGATAACTAATTAAATGACGATTGATCAGTTTTCGACCGGAGAGGAAAAATGATTAAATTACTAAAATGGCTATTAAAAAATAAGGGTTAATCGTAGAAGGGTGAAAATTGGGGATTGTATGTATTTTTGTATGTTGTATCATAAAAAAATAGAAATTAAAAATTTTGTCTAAAAAATAAAAATAAAAATTTAGGGGTGGACTACCCCTAACATTTAGGGGGATGAAAAATAGATGTTGGCCGATTCTCATAGATACCGGATAAGCACAAAAAATTTCATCAAAATCGGTCAAGCCGTTTCGGAGGAGTATGGAAACGAAAACTGTGACACGAGAATTTTATATATTAGATTGCGTTCACTGTGTCGATACCGATTATAACACAAAATTTGACTTTGTTTTTTATGTAAATTATCTTTTATGTAGACACAACGGGAATGGTCAGTTTTTACATTGTTTTATTTTAAATATTTCCGTGATAAATTACTAATTCAGTGGCGTATCATTTAATTATAAAAAAGAATTTTATTGTATTTCTAAATTTATTTTACTGTAACAGGTAAATTAAAGCACACAAAAATAATATAAACGTCTAAATTAAGTCTAAGTCTAAGTTTGTTAAAGGTCCTCAGTAATTAAAGATTAAAAAGTGAAAAACTTTATAGGGAAGTGAGTTTCACAATCTTAAGATCTTGTATAGTTGGTTTAAGACTCCATACCTAAAGCTACTATGTTCTTCGCATTAACACAGACAGGGAGAGACTATGGAAGCATAATGATTAAAAGTAACTGTAGAAAAGAAAAAGTATTCGTTTAGTCGAAATGTTAATCGGGCTTTTGTTTGAATAGAATCCGGTACCTTATGATGATGGAGCAGCGTTTCAAATGTGGGAATAGTACTTACTAATTTGTGCTTTGTTGAAATATATTCTGGATAAGTGTTAATTTGCAAAAGATTACAATTAAAATTTATTCGTTTAGTCGAAATGTTAATCGGGCTTTTGTTTGAATAGAATCCGGTACCTTATGATGATGGAGCAGCGTTTCAAATATGGGAATAGTACTTACTAATTTGTGCTTTGTTGAAATATATTCTGGATAAGTGTTAATTTGCGAAAGATTACAATTAAAATTTATTCGTTTAGTCGAAATGTTAATCGGGCTTTTGTTTGAATAGAATCCGGTACCTTATGATGATGGAGCAGCGTTTCAAATGTTAGAATAGTACTTACTAATTTGTGCTTTGTTGAAATATATTCTGGATAAGTGTTAATTTGCGAAAGATTACAATTAAAATTTATTCGTTTAGTCGAAATGTTAATCGGGCTTTTGTTTGAATAGAATTCGGTACCTTATGATGATGGAGCAGCGTTTTAAATGTTAGAATAGTACTTACTAATTTGTGCTCTGTTGAAATATATTCTGGATAAGTGTTAATTTGCGAAAGATTACAATTAAAATTTATTCGTTTAGTCGAAATGTTAATCGTGCTTTTGTTTCAATAGAATCCGGTACCTTAAGATGATGGAGCAGCGTTTCAAATGTGGGAATAGTACTTACTAATTTGTGCTTTGTTGAAATATATTCTGGATAAGTGTTAATTTGCGAAAGATTACAATTAAAATTTATTCGTTTAGTCGAAATGTTAATCGGGCTTTTGTTTGAATAGAATCCGGTACCTTATGATGATGGAGCAGCGTTTCAAATGTTAGAATAGTACTTACTAATTTGTGCTTTGTTGAAATATATTCTGGATAAGTGTTAATTTGCGAAAGATTACAATTAAAATTTATTCGTTTAGTCGAAATGTTAATCGGGCTTTTGTTTGAATAGAATCCGGTACCTTATGATGATGGAGCAGCGTTTCAAATGTGGGAATAGTACTTACTAATTTGTGCTTTGTTGAAATATATTCTGGATAAGTGTTAATTTGCGAAAGATTACAATTAAAATTTATTCGTTTAGTCGAAATGTTAATCGGGCTTTTGTTTGAATAGAATCCGGTACCTTATGATGATGGAGCAGCGTTTCAAATGTGGGAATAGTACTTACTAATTTGTGCTTTGTTGAAATATATTCTGGATAAGTGTTAATTTGCGAAAGATTACAATTAAAATTTATTCGTTTAGTCGAAATGTTAATCGGGCTTTTGTTTGAATAGAATCCGGTACCTTATGATGATGGAGCAGCGTTTCAAATGTTAGAATAGTACTTACTAATTTGTGCTTTGTTGAAATATATTCTGGATAAGTGTTAATTTGCGAAAGATTACAATTAAAATTTATTCGTTTAGTCGAAATGTTAATCGGGCTTTTGTTTGAATAGAATCCGGTACCTTATGATGATGGAGCAGCGTTTCAAATGTTAGAATAGTACTTACTAATTTGTGCTTTGTTGAAATATATTCTGGATAAGTGTTAATTTGCGAAAGATTACAATTAAAATTTATTTAAGGCATTTTTTAACATTTTACCAATATTTGATACAAAACCTATTTTTATTAGGGTAAAGCATTTACAGAGTAATGTATAGAAACAAACTAATTAACATACAGTAAAGCTGACGCTCGCGGCTGCAGCACAGAGTCTGACGCAAACGGCTGACGCCAGTATCTCCATTTTCTATGAAGTGTTAGTAGCGAGTAATCTGTTGTCAAAAAAGTACCATTTTCTAAGTTAAAAATGTGCGAAAACAAAAAAAAATCATTGGATTTGCTATTAGAAGTAATTAAGGACTAATAAATTTTACTGACAAGCATTTTCAACGATAATGAACAAGTTTATCCATTATTTAAAGCCAGGGTTCCATCCTGTCCCCCACATTATTTCTTTTACACATCAAAGACCTCTTGAAAACCACCATGAACCCCATTTACAGTTTCGCAGACGATAGCACACTTGTCTCAACTTTCACATCCTATCGATCACTTTCGGTGAATGATACAAATAGACTTAGGCAGGAACAGGTTGATTCCATCAATAGAGATCTTGAAGCAATCGTCGAGTGGAAAACCAACAATCTTGTTCAGTTCAACGCCCAAAAAACACAAAGTGCCACGTTTTCCAAGAAAGTGAATTCCTCAAATCATCCCATCACAATGTCCGGAAATACCCTTGAACCAAGTCCCTCCATTACGATTTTGGGAGTCACGGTGTCCAATAATATGTCTTGGCATGACCATGTTGCTAACATCGCAAAGTCGGCAAGCCAGAGGCTAGGTTTTCTGTGGAAAGCTAGAAAGTTTTTTACTCCTGATCAACTGTTGACGACGTACAAGGCTCAAATCCGACCTCTACTGGAGTATTGCTCGCACATTTGAGGTTCAGCACCAAGGCATTCTCTTCGTCTTCTAGATTCCATTCAGAAAAGAGCCATTCGTTTGATAAACAGCTCAACTCTCACAGATATCCTTCACCCTGTAGAACATAGAAGAAGAGTTGCAGACCAGTCATTGCTCTACAGATATTTCCATGGCAGATGCTCCTGAGAAATAAAAACTCTTGTACCACCATTGACCACATTCGGCCGAAGAACTCGGCACGCTGATCAGTCTTACCCATTTACTCTCAAGATTGACACTACAAGGACCAATCTTCATCAAGAATCATTCTTTTACAGGGCTGCTACGGAATGGAATAAGCTTCCAAAATCAGTTTTTCCAGAGAACTATGACCTGCAACTTTTTAAAAAGCGTGTCCACAATCATCTCCTTTCTATAATCCCTTCCCCTTCTAATAGTCGCAGTGCGGGCCGTCCGCGGCCCACACGATAAGTCTACTCTTTTTGCGACTATTTTCTTAAAAAAAAAAAAAAAAAAAACAGTCATCGAATCTCCTTCTAAACTGAATTTTTTATTCTCTAATTCTTAAAGTGCACTGAAATTGAAGAACTACAAGAAAAACATAATACCTTTAATGTCCATAAAAAGGTAACAGAATTATCAGGTAAACAACAACAAAAACAAGTAACTACACTAAAAGACAAGAATGAAATTATTATTGTAGACATAACAGGCAAACTAAAACGGTGGGAAGAATATATAGAGGAACTTTTTGCAGACACAAGGAAACAAAATCTAAAACAAAGAGGTAAAATAAGTCCTAATATAACTACCGACGAATTCATAAACGCCATAAAGAACATGAAAAACAACAAATCACCCGGACCGGATCAGATCCCAGCAAAAATTTTTACTTATAGACCAAAACCACATCTGACCCATAACAAATATACAAATCAGGCATAATCTCAAAAGAATGGCTTATGTCAACATTTGTAGCCATCCCCAAAAATCCAAATGCAAAATAATGCAGCAATCATAGAACCAAAAGTCTTATGTGTCACATTCTAAAGATTTTTTTTAAAAATAATTATTCATCAACGTGTATAGGTATAACAAGCTCGAAGAAGACATCAGTAAAAGTCAATTTGGATTCAGAAATGCAATGGGGACACGAGAAGCATTATTTGTCCTAAATGTTCTAATACAGAGGTGACTAGATGTGAACCAAGATATATTCGTCTGTTTTTTGGATTACAATAAAGCATTCGATTGTGTAAGACACGACATACTCATGAAAATACTAAGTGAGAAGCATATAAACTTCAACGACATGCGAATAATTAGCAATCTATATTACAATTAAAGAGCTGTTTTTAAAGAGAGGAGATGTTAAACGAAATAAAGATTAAAAAAAGAGTAAAAAAGTGATGTGTTCTCTCTCCTTTACTCTTTAATCTTTCCTCGTAGAAAATCATGCAAGAGATTATATCTGAAGAAACAGCGGGAATTAGGGTGAACGGCGAACTCATAAAAAATATCCGTTTTGCCGACGATACCCTGGTTATAGCCCAGAGTAGCGCGGACCTACAAAGAATGATGGATAAAATCATCAACAACAGTGAGAAAGCCGGTCTTACACTTAATATCAAGAAGACAAAACACATGATCATCAGCAAAGCACAAGTCCAGGGAAGTCTTTATATTCGCAATGAGGAGAAATAGTGAACACGATAAAAACAGGAAAACTTGCTTATCTGGGTCATGTAATGCGCGGAAAAAGATACCACATGTTACAGCTAATAATACAAGGAACTATTTAGGGTAAACGAAGTATGGGAAGAAGAAGCACTCTATGGCTAAAGAACTTGAAAGAGTGGTATCACTGTAATTCAATAGAATTGTTCCGAGCAGCCGCATCCAAAGCAAGAATCACCATAATGATAGCAACCTTCTAAGAGGAGACGGCACGTGAAGAAGAAGAAGGCGTCAGACGCTGTGCGGCAGCCGCAGGCGTCAGTCGCCTCATAGAAAACGCCCCTTTACAGATTCACATCTAAGTAGGTTAGACATTGAACAGCAAGTAACGTGGCAATTATAATATCATTCCATTCTTTTTGGAACTTCCTCGCAAGACATTCGAAAATCAAGTGAATTGTTTGTTCTGTTGTCACATTGCGGGTCGTCGGTAAGTACCCATTTGTGGAGAGTGGCCTTACACCTACCGTGGTTAGTTATAACGCAATTAAGTCTGCACCATGTTCTTATGGACATTTACATTCCTTCTACCGGTATGGAAGGATCAAGATCGTTGGTAAGTGAGTGGTATTTTTTGGATTTCAGATGGGTAGTAGGTGGTCCATTATTTTTTGGATAGGTATATCCTCAGAGGCGAAGGGTTTATTAATTTTCTTCCATTCTTGGACAGTTGCCTGTTGTTGCCTGAGGGAGGGAAGAACTAGAATGAAATTCTTTCACGGTCAAAAAAATCTACAAAAAAAATGAAAAAGCAGAAAAGTAACGGTCCTTATCAGAACCAGCTTACAAGTGATATTGAAACTTGTATGCGTTTCCTGCAATAAAATGTTAAACGCTTAGGCTAAGACAAAAGCGAAAAATTAAGTAGGAGAGCTAAATATAACCACATAGACATTATAGCACTGCAAGAAACACGTAAAACCTATGAAATAAATGGACATAATTTTTAACACATATATTTAAAATGTTGCAGCTCTGTTAATAAAAATTTCCATTACATTTACAGTGTAAGTAAATTGGCAAGAAATAAGAATTTTTTGTTTTTAAACAAAAAACGTTCGGACTCACTTTTAGTATCAAATACTCGATCACAATAAGTAATCATTAAGACTTCAATGGATTTTTTTTTATTCTCAAGAATTTATTTCTAAAATTTGTCATGTAATAATAGCAACTAACAGATAACATAGTCTTGGACTTACTATATCCACCAGTCGATATATCTAAAATAAAACAACTTTTAGCCATCTATTGACGACTTAGTATCTGGATTGTTTGTGTTGAGCTACAAAAGTGTACAACACGTTAATTCATTCAGAAAATGATCAAAGCAGTTTCCATTATTTTGTACAGGCTAATTTCAAGTTTTTTTACAATCGTTTGCAAATGTATGGGTATCATACTAAAACTCTTTCTTCTTCTTCTGGTACGTATCCACTAATGGATGTTTGCGATAACATTTTCCATCGTTTCTCTGTGTGTATCAGCAACTGCACATCATGTATCCTTGTCCACTGCCTGATGTTTCGCAACCATGACATTTTCTTTTTCCGCTTCCTCTTTTTCCTTCAATCTTGCCCTCGATCATTAACTGCAAGAATTGATATCTTTCACTTCGCATGATATGCCGTTTTTCTCTTCTTAATGGTTTCAAACAATTCACGTTTTTTGTTAACGTGTCTAAAAATTTCCTAACTTGTCAATTTCGCCTTCCAATGTATCTTAACGATTCTGCAGAATAGCAACATCTCGAAGGCTTTCAGTTCGTTAATTGCACTCATTTTTAGTGCCAACCCTCCATAGCATAGAGAAGCGTCGACCAAACGTAGCATTTTACGAATCATAGTCTTAAGTCAAGGTCAAATTCGGAACAGGTATGTGTCCTTCCAAACTTTGAGAATGCGTGCCGGGCTTGTTCAATGCGACACTTTACTTCGTTATCCGATGTCCAGTCTTCGTACAGCCAGGTGCTGTCACTTTTAATGCCCCAGCTAAATTAGAGAAGAATAATGAGCGGAATTGTAGACTAACTCGACAGTTTCTGATTTTTTATATGTCGAGCAAGTTAAAATTATTTTAGTTGGACATCAGCATTTTTTGTTGATTGTAAAGATAAAAAAAAGGAGGATAAAGAAGACTAAGGGGTAAAGAATTAGAAATAAATTATAAGCTTTGCAATTAATATAATTTTAACATTTTTTAACTTGTGGGACATAAAAGCTCATAAATAGCTCATAATTATGCTGTACTTGTTTTTTATTTTTGTTAAATAGGGGGGGGGGGGGCAGCTTAACAGTGCTTATTTATTAAATACGCGGTAAATTGTAATGTTCAACACCGAAAATTTAGCACCGGTGCCGATAATTATCAATTAAAAACTTGATAAGAAATATATTATTTTTAGAAAAAAAATAATATGTTGAGGTATTTCATAATATTTAATACTATTTAGGGTTTATAAAAAGTTTTTAACAATTCTCATTGACGGATTATTTATTGCTTTCTCCATTGAAATTGAAACCGATTAGCATAAAAGAAATAGCCAGTTTATTGGAAGGAAGTTTCTTCCCTGTTACCAACATAATGCCATCTACAGCTCTCTTAACACATGCAAGATCTATTTCGCACGATACTAATAAACAATGAAAGTAAATAAATAATAGACATTATTTTCTGTAATTTACGGCTATAATCATTCGGCTTATTTTTTATTTCCCATGAAAAAGCTGTTACTCAATATAAACCGTTACAGTGGTATTATTCAAATGGTAGATTAGTAGGTATTCAAATACACATGTGCTTCCTATTTAAGTTGTATAGTATCTCACTATGATTTATGTAAAAATATTCATTTATTTTGCTTTTGAATGATTTAATTCAATTATGAAATAAGTATTACAGATTATTGTGAGTACGTTTATTAAAAATGTTAAGTAGTTATTTAATTTTAATTTAAAGTAAATATACCTGAGTAATTAAATTTTATCAAAAATATCAATTTTCTGAGCAAAAGAAAAATCCAAAAATGTTAAAAACCGTGTATAGGATTAAAAAGAGAGAAATAGGAAAAAATTTGCTGGTTATTCCAGAACGGCTAAAATTTTTAGAAGATGTAGCCAAGACCGTATCCTCAACAGTAAGGCTTACTCACTAACAAACTCCACTCCTATTTAGGTCCGTCTGGGTTTTGCCTCCGGTGAAACTAAGGCTTCTTTATGTTCTTCGCCCACAGCTAATATGGCAGTATCGTTAGCGAAGGTCGCTATCGTGTCCTCTACAAAGGTCGGAATTTCGCTAGTGTATAGTAGATATAGGATGGGGCCAACCACACTGCCTTGTGGTACTACCGCTTTTATTTCTTTTGATTCCGAATAAGCTTTCTCTTGTTTTATTTTAAAAATTCTATCTGATATTTACGACTCCAATAATTGTGCATATTTCTTGGGCAAAAGTTTACGCAGTTTATACCTAAGTCCCTTAAGCCACACTTTATCAAAAGCCTGCGCTACATCAAGAAAGATGGTAGCACAAACTTTTTTTTCTTACAAAGATTTTTCAATTATGTCCGTTAGTCTGTGGACTTGATCTATAGTCGAATGGCTTTCTCTAAATCCGAATTGATGGGATGGAATTAAATTTTTTTCTTCTATGATGGGTTTCAACCTTTTTAACAAGAGTTTTTCGAAGAGTTTCGAAATAATTGGAAGTAAAGAGATCGGTCTGTAAGAAGTAGCTTTATTTGGGGGTTTACCAAGTTTAGGGATCATTGTCACCTCAGCAATCTTCCATAACTGGGAAGTTGTTTTAAAATTTTTCCAGTAATTAAATCAAACCCAGGAGCTTTGTTTGGGTTAATGTTTCCTTTTATTTCATTGCACATAAAGGTTAAACTAGAAAATTTAACCTCAAAAAATGTATGTTTAAAACTACTCGGTACCAAACGTGTAACTTTTTAAGAGTTAAATATAAAAACAAACTTATGCGATGTGTCAGCTTCCAAAACATATTTATACAAAATTTCATTACAATTTGTTACTAAAAAAAAGTACAGCTTATTTTTATTTTAGCCCGTCAGCTGTTAGATTTGGTGGATCGTGAGTAAGAAAAAATTGTTGAATTAATTTTATTTCAAAATGAAATACTTATTCAAAAATTAAAAATAATACAAATGTCATCAAAAGTTGAGTGCCATATATTATATTTAGGTTAAAATATAAAAACGTGGAATCTATGCAAAACAGTAAAACTACTATCACAATTTACAAATAGACCAGGCGTACTACCTTTTTTTAACAAAAAATTCCTTACATTACAGGGCAATCTCAGCGGAAAGGGGTAAAAAAAGGGGGGTTACAAATGTTGGGTGAAAAATCTGAATGATTGTGAATGAAGAGAAGTGGGGGTTGAAATGGGTGAAAAATGTTTTTTTTTGCAATTTTGGCGTTAATACTCGTCTAATAAAAAAAATTTGCTGTAAAAAATGTAAATATTAAAAAAATCTACAACTTTTATTCCTATTATTTTTCAAAATAACCCCAAAATTTTCGAGTAAATCGAAAAAAAAACCATTTTTTTTGTTTTTAATTTTTTTTTCGTGAAAAAAATGCAATCGTTGTAAAATTTAATACACAATTGAAGCTATTTAAATTCCAAATAACTTGGTATTTTTTTTGTTTTTTCTAGGTTAAGTAGTTTCTGAGAAATTTACGATTTAGACCTTTTCTTTAAGTCTCACAAAAAGGTTTTTTTTCTCGCTAGACAATTTCTGCGACGCTTATTTTTTTGTAAAGACATTTACTTTCAATGAAAAAAATAAAAATATATTACTTTTGCAAAAAAAAACCTGCAAGCCTGCTATGTGAGGTGAACATTACAAGAAGTCATATTATTCTATTTCATGTCTTTTTCAATTATTTTTCGGGGTGAATAGCGGGTTTAGGACGAAAGAAAACAAACTTCTCGCTCTTTTTAAATCGCCGACGTTTCGATCTTTATTTTAGATCTTTCTCAAGGCTTTTTAATTTGTGGAAGTCTGTAATGTAAATTTTTTTTTTGATATCGTATCCATCACAGAATCAGGGCAAACATGTTTACAATTAACATTAAGCAAATGAATTAATCACATAACAAAACAATATTAAAACGAATAATTTCACCTTCAATAATATTAAAATCACATACAGACAGCACAAACAAACTGAGGCAAAAGAATATGCGATTTAAGAAGAGCGAGAAGTTTGTTTTCTTTCGTCCTAAACCCGCTATCCACCCAGAGAAAAAAAATTACACAAAGTGTTAATTTAACACCAAAAGCAAAATATTTATATAAAAGGGATTCATTCTACAATAAAAAGGCAACATTAGCAACCAAATCAAAATGATCATTGAAAAGGTGACTAGAGGACTAATGGAGTGCCAATTTATTTTATAGATCATATGTTGAGCCAGAATGCTCGACTTTAATTTATTTCATTTACAATTTCGAACTATTAACAAAAATATACTCAGATACCCAATCAATATCACTAAATACAGGATATTATAAATTTCTGTATACAAAATGAGAGGGGGCACTTAGTTGGATAAGTGATTTACTTTTCAAAAATCTATTTAATATCTTATATAATTGAATGATACAAAAAATCTTATGCCCAAACAAAAAAAAATCAAAAAAGAGAATGTGTAATGACGCAGCAAAACTCCATGTGCTACTTCTCCGAAATCTGTTCCGCAAAAGAGCAAGTATTTGTCTTTTTGATCATTTCTAAAAAAACTTTATCAAACGACAAATCTCACAGATAGCATGTTAACGGTTGTTGCCATATTTATTTAAATTCGTTTAATTATGTACCACTTTGTGATTGGCATTCTTATAATTTAATTTGGAGATAACATAAAAGTTATTTAGTTTAATTTACCTCTTAGATATCCTGTTGTAATTCTGACATACTTCATTTGTACAAAGAAGGCATAAAATGACTGAATTAATTGAACGGAAAGAAATCAAAATTACAATAGCCGAAATAGTGGTAAAGCGACAACCGTGTGCCATGCAAATTACCTATCGAACATCATCCTGTCAATGATCAACTAATCCACCAATCAACTAACACTAATGAAATTCGCGAAGATAAAATATACGAAAGAAATGAAAATTATCACTGAAAAAGAACGAAATTAACAACCGTGAGATAATTTCGTTACAAATGTTGCCAGTAGTTTCGACATCATCGTAAAAAATAAATAATAAATAGATAAATGTTTTTCTTTCTTTCTTTCAGCACTTTGTATGTTGAATACGGATGCTGTTACGAAAATTGTTTACTAAACAAACCCAACTTATTAGGCAGTGTTCTACCTTTCTTTAAAACTCCTTATATAAAGCACCTTTTTCTGTACAGGATAGGTGATGGTGTGACATATTTAAATTTAATATGTGCCTTGTATCGTATGAGCGAGGGATTACGTAGGGCTCTTCTTCTTCCTTCTTTAATCTAGGCAGATCGTCTGTTTCTTTTTATCGTTCCTCTGCCTATTGCACTGCTAAGTTGTCGCTCCATCGTTTTCGGGGGCGTCCTAAACTCCTGCGACCCATTGGTGATTTGTCACGTGCTGTTCTTGACTATTCTTTCGTTGTCCATTCTACTGATGAGCTCATTCCACTTCCTCTTTCTTCCGAGAATCCACTCATTGATGTTTTCTACCTTGCATGTTCTTCTTATATTCTCGCTTGTTTCTCTGTCCAAGATCGTCTTTCCAGTTATTCTACGAAGTACTCTCATTTCGGTTGTCGCTAATAGTTGTTTAGTTCTCGCTGTGTCTGGTCGAGTTTCTGCCGTGTATGTCATAGTTGGTCTTACTATTGCCTTGTAAATTCTTGATTTGGTTTCTATTTTAATGTTTTTATTTCGCCATATTGTGTCATTTAGTCATCCTGCTATTTTTGTTGCCATCGTTGTCTGTTCTCTCACTTCCGTCTCAACATCACCATAGCCTGAGATTTCTATGCCCAGATACTTATATTTCATTTCCTGTTGGATAACTTTGCCTTCAACTTCCAGTTTGCACCTTTATTGGCGTTTTTGATGTTATGCATTTAGTTTTCTGGGCCGATATTACCATATTAAGTGATTTGGCAGTGCAGTTAAATCGATGTAATAGTCGCTGCAGATCGTCTTTATTTTCAGCAACTAGTACTGCGTCATCGGCATAGCATATAACAGTAATTTCATGGTCATCCATTCTGTATCCTTTCAGTAAACGTACTTTGCTTATTACTTCTTCCATAATGATGTTGAAGAGCAGAGGGCTCATGGAATCCCCTTGTCGAATACCTGGCCCACAGCTATTGGTTCGGTCGTGGTCCCATTTATTTTTGCTTGAATCTGATTTATATATATATATATATATATATATATATATATATATATGCTTAAAGCGTTCTACGACGCCTTCCGACTCCTAACCGCCATTCATCTCCATCTTGCCATAAGTTCTCCGGCAAGTCTCTTTCTCTCATCTCTTTGTCAATGCCCTCTCTCCAGCTTCTTCTTGGTCTTTCTCTTCCTCTCTTCCCTTGGGATGTCCATGTCAAAATTTGTTTTGGTAACATATCGTCTGACATTCTTTGGACGTGACCATACCATATTAATTGTTTCGTTCTTATATAATCAACAATCGTGTATCTGGCACCCATTATATCTCTTATTCTGTCGTTGTGTATCTTGTCTCTTTTTGATTTACCCGAAGATCTCCTCCAGAAGTCCATCTCAGTTGTTATTACCATTTTTTTGTAGACTGTTTTATTTGCCATGTTTCACTACCATAGGTAATAATGCTTTTAAGGATGGTATTATATATTCTTTGTTTATTAGCTTTCGATATAGTTTGATCCCTTAAGATTCCGTTCATCATAGAGAAAACTTTTCTGCCTTGTGTGTTTCGTTCTTTGATTGCTGTGTCGAGTAGCCCATCGTGTGTTATCTTCATTCCCAAGTATTTATATTCCTCGCAGTGTTTAATCTTTGTTCCATCATCCAAGTCAATGTCTTGTGCTAGACCACCAATGCACATGCACTCTGTTTTTTTTATGTTGACTTCGAGGCCCCATTTCTTGTACTCTTTTATAAGTTTTCGAGTCATAAAGCTTAAATCATTATGATCCTGTGCTATTACGATTTGGTCGTCGGTGAAACATAGGGTGTATAGGGTATTATTATTGTTAAGAGGTATTCCCATACCATTGCATTTCCGTTTCCATACTTTGAGGGCCTGTTCTAAATAAATTTTAAAAAGTGTCGGCGAAAGACAGCATCCCTGTTTTAAACCTTTTGTAACAGTGAACCCATTGGAGATATTTCGTCCCATTTTAATTTTTGTTTCGTTCTTGTCATATATTTTTTGGACGGCTTTTATCAATCCATTTGCGATGTTCGTTTGTTCTAGAGTTTTTCACAATTCTGTAAGAGGTACACTGTCACATGCTTTCTGCAGGTCCACGTACAATAGATGAGTTTTTTGCTTGATTTTTCTCAATCAGTTGTGTAACACAGTATAGATGGTCTACTGTGGACCGATCGGTTTTAAATCCAGCTTGTTCTTCCGCCTCTAAATCTTTATACTCGCTTTCGATTTTGTTCTTTAACATTTTCCCGTACATTCTACTTAGCGTACTAGTTACTGCAATCCCCCCATAATTTTTTGCACTGGTCTCCACTACCCTTTTTATGGATTGTTGAAATTATGGATATGTGCCATTCAGTTGGTATATGATTTGCTTTGTATATATTTTCTATGATTTTGATGAGATTATTTGGGATTTTCCTGTTGTAAAGAAGGTGCATAATGTCTCTTAAACGCTCACGATAGAACGCTTTTTCCAAATCAATAAAGCACATGTATGCTGGTCTGTTGTATTTAATTGACTTTTCTGTTATCTGTCATGACAAAAAATGCATCTTTACATGATCTTCCCGATCTGAATTCTTGCTGTTCATCTGCTAAGAGGGCTCATAGTAACTAACTTCTATTTTTATAAAGTAATTTGAGTCATTCATATATAACAGCGATGGTATAATTAGTAGTTTAGTTTTTCTCAAGTAACCGCTATGTGAATCCTAATATTTTACATTATTCATAATTCTAATTGCTCTTTTTTGAATTTTGAATGTCATTTTAACTTCTTCACTACCACCCCATAGTATGATATCAT
The DNA here is from genome assembly GCA_950111635.1 of Agelastica alni. Lineage (NCBI taxonomy): Eukaryota > Metazoa > Arthropoda > Insecta > Coleoptera > Chrysomelidae > Agelastica > Agelastica alni. The sequence goes on along the minus strand of OX467712.1, from coordinate 54,372,386 downwards.
GGAAATTTGCAAAGTAAAATATTCTTGTTATACTGAAATTAGTATTTCATGAGAATTCTTATGCCGCAGCAAACCTAGCTCAGTTTTTTTTAAATGTAAACAATATGTTTTTTAAAGTGTAATGTTTCATCAATGACTATACCTAGGAATGTAGTGTATTCTGCAAATGAAATTTTTGTATTATTAATTAGGATGAAGGTGAAGGTTTCTAGCCTATGGCTTGTTTTGAAAAACACTGCAATAGTCTTTTTTGGGTTAAGTACTAACCAAGGATTTGTGAACCAGTTTTTAACTGCGGTCGTAGTCTTACCTACAATTTTTTTAAGATCAAAAAAAGTACAGCGCTAAATAATATCGTGTTATCATTTGCAAAATTTATTATTAATTTGTTTTTCTGTAGCAGCATCGCAAAGTCTTTGACGAAAATTATGAGTATGAGTGGTCCTAACACACGGCCCTGGGCAACACTTCTAAAGTCTTTAACTGTATATAGTTTCCTGTATTATTATCGTTAACTTTTACAGAGTATAATGTTACATATAAAGTGTGTTTATTTGAAAAGGACCCACCCGTAGTATTTCAGAAATGCGACACATTAGAATGGAATGCCGAAACACTCAACTTTTAAGAGGGATATTTTTTAGCGCTAATGTCATAAAAGTCAGATTCCCCCCCCTCCTTACTGGAGATACCGTTTAAATTTTTTCAAATGGCGTTAGGTATCAAGTCAATTGTCAATTGTGAATTGTCAACATAATACGGGAAAGCCTGGTATCAAGTGCAAAAATACAGAGTGGCCAACCGAAAACGAAACAGAGCCATTTGCAGAAACTTCGTCAATATTTTAGAAAAACGCTTAGACCTGTCGATTTTTGATTAAAGGGGGGCGCTCTTTTCCGGTATTTTTGACTCCACTACTTTCAGCCCCAAGCGAAGGTAAGAATTAACCCAACATTTTTAAGTAGCATTGGGGGTCGAATAAGATGTCTTTTGCAAGCTCCAAAAATTTTATTTACAATAGTGTCTTAATTTTACATTTAATTCCAATACTTTGAAAAAAATTACACATTAAAATTCCAATTCCAACTGCGTCTACTGAGATGTTACGAATCCCCATTTAGCGATGAAAAAAAAGTTAAACTTTCCTGGCGTGAGTGTATAATCATGGATTTTCAGTAGTGGGCCAATCGGCCCTTTTTTTACCGTTACCATAAATTCTGTAAAGTACCGAGATGTGCTTCAAGAAGTGTTGTTAGAACTGGAAAATAGTCCACTCCATTCATATATGCAGCCGGTTAGGAAAAAGCTGATATGGCAACAAGACGGTATCTAAATAAAAATTTTAATGAATGGATTGGCTTCCACGATCCCCAGATAAAGCACTCATAGATTATGCTGTCTGGAGTAAACTAAAAAATAAGGATTACTTCGTTAAAAATAGGACAAAATTTGTAAATCGGTGTTAATATTCAATGTTGGCTTAGAACAGCATGGAAAAAACATTGAGCTTTTTTTGTAGGTTTATTGATTTGTGCTAGTATTTGTGTGTTAATAATAAAATTTTTAATAGTATTGTATTTTTGGTCCATCCTGTATATCGATTGGGTTTGTTGAAATTCGATGGACAAACGTTTATGGTAGACTCATTTTTTAAAATAAAGAATATAAATAAAGTTAATAATTGACTCTAATAAGGCAGTAGGACCAGATAAAATTCCGACAATTGTCCTGAAGAACTGTGCTCAAAAGCTCACCCCAGTTCTCTGTAGACTCTTCAAGTTATCATACAGCAAAGGAGTATTTCCGTCCATGTGGAAAAACGCTAAAGTCCAACCAATTCCGAAAAAAGGAAAGAAGACTATTCCTGCAAATTATCGCCCTATTGCATTGCTTTCAGTCATATGCAAAGTTATGGAAAAAGCGATTAACACAGAAATTATCAAATATCTGGAGAAATTTGAGATAATCCATGACAGACAATATGGATTTCGACAACTTCGGTCTACTGGAGATTTGCTGGCTTATTTTACTCAGCTCTGGACAAACACTATTGAAAAGTTTGGTGAATCCCGTGCAATAGCCTTGGATATATCTAGAGCCTTTGACCGCGTTTGGCACCAGGCATTATTAAGTAAATTATCTGCCTACGGTCTCCCAACCAAACTGCGCCAATGGCTCTTAAGCTTCATGCAAGATCGCTCCTTACTTGTGGCAGTTGACGGTATTTCTTCTGATGCGTTTAAAACCAATGCCGGGGTCCCCCAGGGTTCCATCCTGTCCCCCATCTTATTTCTTTTACACATCAACGACCTCTTGAAAACCACCACAAACCCCATTTACAGTTTCGCAGACGAAAGCACACTTGTCTCAACTTTCACATACTATCGATCACTTTCGGTGAATGATACAAATAGACTCAGGCAGAAACAGGTTGATTCCATCAATAGAGATCTTAAAGCAATCGTCGAGTGGGTAACCAACAATCTTGTTCAGTTCAACGCCCAAAAAACACAAAGTGCCACGTTTTCCAAGAAAGTGAATTCCTCAAATCATCCCATCACAATGTCTGGAAATACCCTTGAACCAAGTCCCTCCATCTCGATTTTGGGAGTCACGGTGTCCAATAATATGTCTTGGCATGACCATGTTGCTAACATCGCAAAGTCGGCAAGCCAGAGGCTAGGTTTTCTGTGGAAAGCTAGAAAGTTTTTTAGTCCTGATCAACTTTTGACGACGTACAAGGCTCAAATCCGACCTCTACTGGAGTATTGCTCGCACATTTGGGGTTCAGCACCATGGTATTCTCTTCGTCTTCTAGATTCCATTCAGAAAGGAGCCATTTGCTTGATAAACAGCTAAACTCTCACAGATACCCTTCACCCTCTAGAACATAAAAAAAGAGTTGCAGACCAGTCATTGCTCTACAGATATTTCCATGGCAGATGCTCCAGGGAAATAAAAACTCTTGTACCACCATTGGCCACATTCGGCCGAAAAACTCGGCACGCTGATCAGTCTCACACATTTACTCTCAAGCTTGACACTAAAAGGACCAATCTTCATCACAAATCCTTCTTTTACAGGGCTGCTACATAATGGAATAAGCTTCCAAAATCAGTTTTTCCAGAGAATTATCACCTGCAACTTTTTAAAAAGCGTGTCCACAATCATCTCCTTTCTATAATCCCTTCCCCTTCTAATAGTCGCAGTGCGGGCCGTCTGCGGCCCACACGATAGGTGTACCCTTTTTGCGACTATTTTCATAAAAAAAAAATTAAAAAGGTTTTTTTGTGCAATTTCTTTACAAAAAATTTATTTTTTACCGAACCATTGCAGCGAGTTACTGGACTAATAACACTTATTTTAATGATGCATTTTTTTAGAAGCTTTCAAATAACTCATTTATTAACTCTTTATCTCGAAAACTTATGATGTTTGAATATTGTTTTCCGACATAAATATTTTTTATTTTATGAGAGAAGACTATCATAAACCTTTGTCCGTCGAATTTGAAACACCCTTCAATAAGAAATCATTTTTTTTATAAATTTTTAAATTAAATTTAACCTTTATCAGCACATTTGCACTAATTGTAAGTTAAATTGAAACATGAAATATTTATTGTTCAAAATTGGAAAGCATCTAGGTACAAGCTTGCAATCAAATCGTCCAGTGTATAATTAGAATGAAAGTTTTGTACTGTAGAAATAAATCGAAATGTTATAGGAAACAAAATAAATAACTGTTGTCCAGTCTTTCAATTTATTTTATTTTGTTAAGTTATTTATCTGTACCCAACAGCAACATTTACATTCCACTTCAATAGAAATGCCGCTAGGTACCCGTAACAACTTATCACATTTTAAAAGAAAATTGAGTCTATAAAATACAAGTTTAAAGGTTTTTGATATTTTTGATAATAAACTTTCATTGCTGTCACAAACATAATTAAATGTATATACTTAACACAATACAACCTACAATAGCATTGAGTGATGAACTTTGATCTATTTATATTATAGTAGGTAAAACTAAATATAGCACAAAATCTTTAAAGACAAATATTATAATTAGTAGATTTTTTCAGATTAAAGCGGGAAGCAATATTTGTCAGATCAATCTACAAAATAGAGAATAATCGATTAACAAAAATCGATCATTATTCAAGCGTATCACTTTAATCTTGTTTAGAATTAAACAAGAGGAAGCCTACTCTGACCTTAAGAAAATTAATGCAGGAGTGCCACAGGGCAGCGTGTTGGGACCTCTCCTATACCTCCTGTACACGAATGACATGTCTAAACTAGAAAATGATACTTTAGCAACCTATGCAGACGATACTGCCATATTAGCAGTAGGAAATAGCCATGAAGAAGCGGCAGAAAAACTACAGGCATCTATCACGTTTAAGCTACGTCGGTTACGAGGCGATCTTATTGTAGCCTTTCGAATTCTTAAATATAATTTTGGTGATCTAAATACAGTTTTCACCCTAAATACGGACACGAGACTTAGAAGACAACAGCTCAAGTTAAAAAAAAAAAAATTAACGGTTAGATCGAGACAAAACTTTTTACCTAACAGAATTTTCAATATTTGGAATGATCTAGACAATGAAATTGTCTTAGCAACAAGTGTCAATATATTCAAAAATAAACTAGATCAGTGTAACTTATTAAATAACATTTAGAGCTTAATCGTAATTTCTATATATTTTTTTTCTTGTTTGTTTACTACTAGTAGGTATTTCTTTTGGAATGTGTTTTTTTTGGGCACAATAGGAGCCAGCTCCTGTGCCCTCATCAATATGTAATAATAATAATAATAATATTATTCAAGATTTCATAACATTTAATAATTTACAATGGATACTTGACCTAAAGTACATTTAAATATAAATATAAAACAAACAGAAACAAGCATTGCTACTTTGTACAGATGCTAAAAGTATGACAAAAAAGGACTTTATAACCCTTCACGTATGACTCATTATTATAATGTTTTCATGTAAGTGTGTCAATAAAGTGAATTTTTAATAGATTTTAGCAGTTTAAAGTTTTAATAACAGTTAAAATTAGTAAGGCAAGGCATTGTTGTATGCTATGGTGTAAATACTTAGTAATTAACCATTATAAAAATCCAATTAAGACAATAACGACAAATAAGGCTATTTGTTCATCTTGTGGGTGTTCCTTACACCAAAACATAAAAGTGTTGTCGTAACATTTTAATGCTTAATTTGTTAAATATTTAGAAATAAATAAAAATTGCATTTCGATGAAATTTATAGGTAAACCTACCAATCATAAAGTATGCGCCAATGGCTCTTGAGCTTTATGCAAGATCGCTCCTTACATGTGGCAGTTGACGGTATTTCCTCTGATGCGTTTAAAACTAATGGCGGGGTCCCCCAGGGTTCCATCCTGTCTCCTACTTTATTTCTTTTAAACATCAGCGACCACTTAAAAACCACCACAAACCCCATTTACAGTTTCGCAGACGATAGCACACTTGTCTCAACTTTCACATCCTATCGATCACTTTCGGTGAATGATACAAATAGACTCAGGCAGGAACAGGTTAATTCTATCAATAGAAATCTTGAAGCAATCGTCGAGTGGGGAACCAACAATCTTGTTCAGTTCAACGCTCAAAAAACACAAAGTGCCACGTTTTCCAAGAAAGTGAATTCCTCAAATCATCCCATCACAATGTCCGGAAATACCCTTGAACCAAGTCCCTCCATCTCGATTTTGGGAGTCACGGTGTCCAATAATATGTCTTGGCATGACCATGTTGTTAACATCGCAAAGTCGGCAAGCCAGAGGCTAGGTTTTCTGTGGAAAGCCAGAAAGTTTTTTACTCCTGATCAACTGTTGACGACGTACAAGGCTCAAATCCGACCTCTACTGGAGTATTGCTCGCACATTTGGGGTTCAGCACCAAGGCATTCTCTTCGTCTTCTAGATTCCATTCAGAAAAGAGCCATTCGCTTGATAAACAGCTCAACTCTCACAGATACCCTTTACCCTCTAGAACATAGAAGAAGAGTTGCAGACCAGTCATTGCTCTACAGATATTTCCATGGCAGATGCTCCAGAGAAATAAAAACTCTTGTACCACCATTGGCCACATTCGGCAAAGAACTCAGCACGCTGATCAGTCTCACCCATTTACTCTCAAGATTGACACTACAAGGACCAATCTTTATCAAGAATCCTTCTTTTACAGGGCTGCAACGGAATGAAATAAGCTTCCAAAATCAGTTTTTCCAGAGAACTAAGACCTGCAACTTTTTAAAAAGCGTGTCCACAATCATCTCATTTCTATAATCCCTTCCCCTTCTAATAGTCGCAGTGCGGGCCAATCTCCATCAAGAATCCTTCTTTTACAGGGCTGCTACGAAATGAAACAAGCTTCCAAAATCAGTTTTTTCAGAGAACTATGACCTGCAACTTTTCCAAAAGCGGGTCCACAATCATTTTCTTTCTATAATCCCTTCCTCTTCTAATAGTCGCAGTGCGGGGCTGTCCGCGGCCCACACGATAGGTCTACCCTTTTTGCGACTAATTTCATTAAAAAAAAAGCAGTAGCAGCAGCTGTGCTACATTTACTTCTTTCACTGGGATTTCTATGTCCCGTCCAAACACACTCCACGCATCATTAACTTTCTTATTAGTTTTATGATGACGATGCCTTGGATCCCATATTAGACTTTGCGACTGATATAAATCTATAAACTGAAGAGTGCGCATCAATGGCTCGCTATTAGTCTCCTTTGACTCGCGCCCAAAAACCGCCAACGACGCACAAACGGATATTTGAGCAATCTGGGCGGCCAAATTTAAAAATGTACTCATAGTTACACTTCAGGAAGAATTAAGTAAATTTAGGATATTTATACTTATATTTTATAGAAAAAGCAAAAAAATATACACATATATACAGGGTGTCCATGAGCAGCAAAAATTAACATATTGTAAAAAATTCGATTTGGAAAAATATTAATTTGTCGCATCCGATCCTTCTTCGTATGAATCAATTGTTTCTTCTTTATCGTCCGTTGATGATTCCGACTGATTTTCCACATTAGGTGAAGCCGAAAGTAAAAAAGTTAATGTTTCTTTAGAAAACGGTTTACTCCTAGTTTTAGGCCTTGGTCTCATTCCCGTTATAATAGGATCTGAACTAAGCAATAACCTATTTAACACATCTAAATTGCAAGATACTCTTGATAACTTCCTGGCGATAAATCCGGAAATGTTTATTACGTGCTTTTTATCTTTCCTACGATAATTGACCTATCGGAAGCAACGCTTTTTCGATAACCATTGGACTATGAATTAATATCTTATGCATGGTGTGGGTCGATTTCTAACCTTTGGAATACTAAAAGTTCCTTGCAGCTATTCCTTATTTTTCTCTAAGAAGTATTCTTCTTTTCTTAATGCTTTAGCCTTTAATTCAGACTTAAAACGTGAAAGATCATGCTTTATTACATTAAATTAATCCGCAGAGAAATCTTCCGATTGGAGAAGGTGGTTTTCAAGAAATTCTAACTTTTCGTATATGGTATTCAAATTTTGACGCTGCATAATCGTAAATAATTGTTTTCTGTTCATTACTCGTACATTTGAGGACCATGAAAAAAAACAACGCAATCAAGAACGCAAACAAGAAATTATGAAATAGTTATATTTTTTCGATTTTGTATGTACTCAGTTATTTCAAATAGCCATAATTCACAAAATTGCACTTTTTCGCAAAAAAATTTATTATTTCCTCAAAGTACGCAGCCTAGGCTGCCAAAAGACTTCAAAATCAATGCCGGAAAATGTCAGAAAATATAACTTTTTGCATACAAATAAAACCATTTTAAAGAAAGTGTAAAAATAATGTATTAATCGAAGAAACTAATTTTAAAATTAGCAAACCTGATAATATATCAAATAGTTGTAAAACTAAATAATAAACTTACCTGGTTGTCCACTATCCATGGTTAACTATCATTTAGTCTAAATAAACACGAATTAATACTTAAATCACGTAAACTAACTACGAGGGCGGTTTGATAAGTCAGTGACTTTTTGAATAAAACAAATTTTTTTTTGCAAATAAACATTTTATATTTTTACAAAATCACCTTTTAGCTCGATACATTTAGTCCAGCTTTTTTCTAATTTTTTTATTCCCTCCAAATAATAGGTTTTTCAAAGCTCCCAAAATACGCGTTTGTTTCGGTAATGACTTCTTCATTCGACTCAAATCTCTTACCGATCACCCATTTTTTTAGGTTTGGAAACAGAAAATAGTCGCAGGGGGCTAAATCTAGAGAATATGCTGGATGGAGTAGCAGTTCGTATCCCAATTCGTGGATTTTGGCTATCGTGACTAGACAAATGTGCACACGTGCATTGTCTTGATGGAACAGCACTTTCTTTTTCGCCAAATGCGGCCGTTTTTGCTTCAAATCAACGTCGAATCTGTTCAAAAGCTTTGAATAATATTCGCCGGTGATCGTTTTACCTTTCTTGAGGTAATCGATGTGAATGATACCACGTACATCCCAAAAAACTGTGGCCATGACCTCGTTGGCTGATAGACTCTGTTTCGCCTTCTTTGGTCCACTTCACCCCGAGCAACCCACTGTTTCGATTGTTCCTTGGTCTCTGGCGTGTTGTGATGGATCCATGTTTCATCCACAGTAACAAAACGGCGCAAAAATTCGTCCGGATTACGTCTGAACATCGCTAAACACTCTTTTGAAGTGGTCACACGATTGCGCTTATGGTCGAGTGTGAGCAATCGCGTCACCCATCTCGCAGAGAGTTTTTTCATGTCCAAATATTCGTGTAAAATATGATGTACCCGTTCAGTTGAGATACCCACAGCATAAGCCAACTCACGCACTTTCATTCTCCGATCATCCAATATCATTTCATGGATTTTATCGACGATTTCCGGCGTGATCACTTCTTTTGGGCGACCTGGACGTTCGGCGTCACTAGTGCTGGTACGACCACAACGGAACTCTGTAAACCACTTCTTAACCATTGAAATTGATGGTGCCGAGTCCCCGTAGTATTTATTAAGTCTTTCCTTAGTTTCAGTGGATTTTTTACGTAAAAAGTAATGCTTAATCAGCACACGAAATTAACTTTTTTCCATTTTCGTAAAAATTCACGAGGTTGTCTGCTTTGAACGGCTATCAAACACCAACTGCACGACGTAGCTTGCTCAAAATTAAAAAGTTGCCCACTGATAGATTATAGTTGACGGCAGCTCTGTTGCATTTGGAGTAACTGCGCGGGAAATTCAAAAAGTCACTGACTTATCAAACTGCCCTCGTATATTTGATTCTAATTTGTCTGGTCAAAGCAACAGTCAGAGTCCAACTAAAAACTGATCTTACAATTGATAAAAGTGTGCCATGGGCCGGAGATGGATTTTATTATATTCGTAAACTATATGTGCTTTTAGAGGGCTGGTATTCTGTACCTGCGGTAAAATTTACAAAATTGATTTTTGGCCCTCCAGATTGCTCAAATACCCGTATGTGCGACGCGAGCAACGAGACTAAGCATAAGGCTAGTAGCGAGTATACCGTTCACATATTCGGGCTTGCACTGCGTCTCGGTATTCGTCTCGCTACTCGCACGAATGTGTAAACGCGGCATTATATATAACTAGTTAATTAGGATATAAAAAACTGTTAATATTCTTTTTAATCTAATACAATTTGTATTACTAAAATAAATGATTAATAATATTTCAATATTGGTGTGGAAAATTCTTTGATAAACACGGTAAAAACAAAGATTGATGTTTACAAAACTAAGTTTATCTGACTACAAAACAAAATAAATAAATCTACATGAATAAGTACCTACGTAAAATGTTACATATGTTTTAGAAAATAAGTATTTTCAAAGATGTGTATATATATTCGGATACTAATTTATGTATTTGGGGAAATATTAACCTACATTGTTTGATAAACTGTAAATTTTTTTTATGGTAACCAAAATTGTTAGAACTTAAGCTTTGATATATGATAAAACAAGAAATAAACTAGATTAATTTTTTGTTTTTAATACATATAACAAAAAATTTAGCAAGATTTGTCATTCCAAACTTCTTAATACGTTTTCAAATTTTACATTAAGTAATCCATTTTGTAAATGACAAAATCAGTTTTCCCCATTTTTTAATAAATAATTTAATCCACATTTTTCAGATGACAGTGCTGCACATTTTAATTTTATATATATAATCCAGGATATCTACAGCTGTCGCTGCCTTCCTGCTTTCAGCCCTTGTCTCCAGTTGTCCTTGTCCTGCCAGTCTCCGTCCTGCAGGTTTCTTAATTCCATCGCCTCATCCACTTCGTCTCTCCATGATCGCCTTGGTCGACCTCTCTTTCGTCTGCCTAATGGACTCCACTCAGTTACCCGGTGTATCCAGCGATCCTCCGGAGTTCTTCTAACATGTCCGTACCACGTTAGTTTCTTTTCCTCTATGTGTTCTAGTATGTCTTTTTTTACCTCCATTCTTCTCCTGATCTCCTCATTTCTTACTCGATCTAATCTGTTCACTCCACAACTCCTTCACCAAAAGTCCATTTCTGTGGCTACAATCTTCCCTTTGTTTTTTTTGTTGATCACCCACATTTCAGCTCCATAAGTCATTATGCTGCGAACTATTGAATTGAATATTCTCGTTTTATTAGTCTTGGTTATGTGGCGGTCCCATAATATTGGGTTTAATTGATTAATACATGCCCTCGTTTGACCTAGTCTATTTTTTATTTCTTCCTCTGTTGTTCCACTTTTTGATATTATAAACCCTAGGTACTTAAATTTGTCTGTTCCTGAGATCTGTCGGTTATCATCTATTTCTAGGTGATATATCCTGTCTTGTGCCGTTGACATATATTGGGTCTTTTCGAGGTTGATTTCCACTCCATTTTTCCCATATTCCTCCTCTAGTTTCCGCATCATAAAACCTAAATCCTCCTCATCTTGAGCTATGATTACTTGATCATCGGCAAAGCTTAGAGTATACAGATGATCATTCCTAATTGGTATTCCCATTCCTGCACATTTTCTCTTCCATGGTCTTAGTGTCTGTTGTAGAAATATTTTGAATAGTGTGGGTGATGTTGAGCATCCTTGGAGGAGACCCTTAGTTGTTTTGAAGGCATTTGATAGTTTATTTCCCTCTTTTATCCTTACGGTATTTTTTTTTTTTTTCTTTTTTTTTCTCAGCTCAGAATCTTGGCGAGTACTTAAAGCACTTAGAAGAAAGAACAGAGAAAAAGTTCGAATATCATATATCAAAGAACAGGAGTGGGAACGATATTACAAAGATCTACTCACGGAGACTAGGCCCCAATTTATGAGAAATGAAGAAATATCAGCAGATGAAAACGAACAAATTACTCTAACATTACCGGAAGTCAAACGTGCTATAAAATCTATGAAGAACAGGAAATCTAGCGGTCCAGGAGGAATACCCCCGGAATTAATTAAATACGAAACTGAGAAGTTGGGGCGAATGATACACGCAATGTTCCTCCGAGCACTAAATGGAGAAGAACTACCAGATGAATGGACGGAAGCCTACATAACGTCTATCCATAAAAAAGGAGAGAAAAAAGTGCGAAAACTACAGGGGAATCAGCGTAATAGCTTCGATGGGCCGACTATTTGGAAAAGTCGTCAAACAAAAATTAGAAGAACAGATACAAGGAAAAGTTGATGAAGATCAGGCAGGATTTACGGCTGGAAGATCATGTATGGACCATATATATACAATTCAACAACTCATAGAGAAAAAAATGGCCAAGAACAGAGAGGTACATTTTGCATTTGTGGATATCCGAAAGGCCTATGATTCTGTCCCTCGGTCTAAAATCTGGGAAGCCATGTTAGAAATGGGTATAACGCAGAGAATTATCAGAACAGTCCAAAATATGTACAAAAAAAAAATTTTAATTTTAAATCCAATAAACCAGACTTTGTCCATTACTGTTTTCCTAAGGAAGCTGGAGCTCTTTAAAGCTGGCTTTCCAACATTGATTTATTTTAAAAAACAAACCTGAAAGAGTTAAAAGCGGGGGTGCCGCAGGTATCGTTCTTGGACCCAACCTGTATTTGATATAAACCAGCGAGCTACCATCATTGGAAGATATAGTTATTGCTGCATTCGCTGACTACACTGCTCTACTTGCAGTGGATCAAAACCAAGAAAACTCTAATAAAAAATTGTAGATAGCAACCAATGCAGTAGTAGACTGGACCAAACAATGAAAGATTAAGCTTAATGAGCTTAAATCTATTCAAGTAAACTTTACCAACAAAAGAGTACCAAAAACCTATCCTCTAAATATTAACAGAACAATTTGTCACGTGCCTATTTTTTCCCTTCTACAGTTCCATTATAATTGTGTCTCTGATAGTTTTGTATTCCTCAGGTACTCGTAAATAGTGTCGCATACCGTATTTTGTTGTAATTTAAATATATCATTCGTTGTAAATAGTGTTGCATACCTTGTAGTGATAGGATTCGATTGTTAATGGCTGTGGCATTTTTGTTAGTCGATGGAGATTGAGTGGGGGTTTTCGTTATTAGATTTTGCTTTGGTTTTTGGCCTCGATTGTTGTGTGTTGTCGGTTATATTATTGTTTGGTTTGCATTTCTGTGTGGATGGGGCTGGCTATCAACACGGACGAGCGCGATTCTGAGTGTGGAACATAGATTTGCGAATATTGTTGGTTGACGTCGGTTCCGTGTCATTTTTCTTGATATCCGGCCTGGGAAGTAGTCAGTCGTTTGGTGGCAGTCTTGGGAGTGGTGTGGTGAGAATTTTTGGGACGGTGTGATATTAACACGTGTGCAAAACCTCTACGGTTTATTTTTCATATCTGGCTGTATTTGGGCCATCTTAATTGGATTTTGAAGAAAAACCATTTAATTTTTACCTTGACCATTCTATCTTACCTTCGTTGTTGATATTTTGGATTTTGGTGTCGAGTTTAAATAACCGCATGCGGGATTTATTTGAGGGAAGCCATTGTTAATTAGCAGGGGCCGTTCCATAATCAAACCGGCCACAGGAGTAGTGCATTCTTATCATCCATATCGACGATAAATTGCAGTGTTATAAAGACTTGCTTGGTGTTTTTAGCTGGAACTCCGTATTAAGGTGATCAAGATTAAAGTTATTCTTTTTTTTATATATGATCTACAATATACGTTTACCCAAAGGTTACAAGTGAATTATTTTTGAATATTTAACGACGTGACTTATTTTTGACACCACAATTAAGTTTTGTTTTAATTTATTAATATAATACATTATTAAAAACTATTTATTGCATTAGATAATATGCCAAAACTAAACTTGGATTAAAATAATCTTCTCAATAATTCTTTATGTCTAAGTAAAAATATATTTTCTTCATACTTATTTGTAAATATCCTACAATTTTGATATTTTAAAGGACAACCATTGTAAAAATATTTTTAAATAAACTCGATTGTTTTGGCAGTGTAAATCTTTATGTAAATGGTAAAAACATGAGTAAATTAGCAGCCTTATGTAAACGTTTGATTTAGTATTATTAAGGAGTTGACTTGAATACATTTTTTTTTGGTAACTTGGTAAAGTCTGTTACTCTTACTTTTGATTTGGTTATTTTATGGAATCGTAAACTTTGGATTTTTGATTTATTGTTAGCTGTTGATTTTGACTATATTTGTTGTAAGTTTATTATTGAACTGTGTACTTTGATTTATTGTTGGCTGTTAATTTTGACTATATTTGTTATAATTTTATTATTGAACTGTGTACTTTGATTTATTGTTGGCTGTTAATTTTGACTATATTTGTTATAATTTTATTATTGAACTGTGTACTTTGATTTATTGTAGGAGTAAAGTATCTAATATATTTTAGCTATAATTTTATTTATTTAGTTCACCATAATCTCAGTTGTTTATCGTGTGGCTCTGCTAGTGCCTATAAGACCTAGGGGTTTCCGGCTTGAACCGTCTAAGTCGGTGGCGCGGCTCACTTTTATATTTTTTTTTCTTCTACCCTCTACGGCTGAGCTCGGGCATAATTTGCCAGTAGAGAGACCGCTGGCAGAGTACTCTATAGAGAACGAAAAAAACGTGGCAAATTGTATCATATTCGATGAATGCCAAATGCCTCGGCATGACTCTTGATGCCAAACTCAGGTGGAAAGAACATGTTAAAAACTAAACAACCAAATAAGGCCTAAAATACAGACAGCACTACTGGCTGATTAAAAGAAACTTCAAGCTTTCAATCTACAACAAGTTATTGATTTATAATCAGATTTTGAAACCGGTGTGGCTTTATGGTATCCAGCTTTGGAGCTGTGCTAGCGATTCCAATATCAAGAGCATTTAAACACTCCAGAAAGTGTTACGAAACATAGTGAATGCCCCTGGTATGTTCGTAACTCTGATATTCACAGGGATCTTCGAATACCAACTGTCGAGGAAAAGATTAAAAGGTTAGCCGGCAAGCATGAAGCAGGCTCCATCTACATGTGAATGCAGAAGCTCTTCAGCTGCTGGACGACCAACATCATGTCCGAAGATTAAAAAGAACCAAGTCAATCGATCTTGTGTGTAGTCTGTTTTGTGTAAATCAGAGTAAAGTGCATAAGTGTAGTATACTATAGATTAGAAAAATCTGGAAGACATTATTGCATTGACTCTAGATGATAAGTACCTAGTTTTAAGAATAGTAAATTAATGGTAAGTCTTCTAAGACTAATTTTAATGACAGAAAGATACTCCAAGCGGTATTTTTTTATAAAAAAATAAAAAAAATTAAATAACCTTAAAAATATTTTGTAAATATTTTGTGCAATAATTTTTTGGAATATACTTAGTCAAATTGCGTAATTACTATTTTTTAACTATAGTCACAAGCGGCTCGTTTGAGTGAGGTCGTTTTCCAAAATTTTGCAAAATTAACATGACACCGAATTTTAACTTTTTTACAACAAAATTATGCTCTTACCCAAAATACATCGTTATATTATAAAAATCCACACGAACAGAAAAATAACCTTTTCTAAAATGAAACGTATACAAGTTTTCCTATGGATATTGTTCTACATAAAAGATTTAGAAATTGTATTAGGCTACATTACAGCTAAAATTTCTAATTTTGGGGTAATCCTTGACTTCCAATAAAATATTATTCTTATATTCCTTGAATCCGTCAGCATGTCTTTTAATTTCACCGTTGTTGGGGATCATTTCAAAATGGCGACATTTATAGAAACAAAAAAATATAAATATCCAATACCCCACCCAAAACGAGCTGCTTATTACTAGGTACTATTAAAAAATTGTAATCAGGTTATTTTATCGGGCATATTCCACGAAATAAATGTACAGGGTAAGCGAAACTCGATGTCTCAGCTCTATCATAAAAAAAGGAAATTTAATTGAAAAAAATCTGAAAAGATATTTTTAAATATTATTAAGTAAGGTCCTTTTTAAGCCTTATTTACCTATTTCTCTATATTTGTAAACTAAAGTAATGACGCCATCAATTTTTTTTTCATTAACATACCTATATTTTGGCATATTTAAAAAGAGCTCATTTTCCGAACAAATTTTGTAAAGAAAAACAATTGTTATCTTTTTCCGTTTTAAAATAAGCAAATTTGAAAAAAAAATACCTTTTATCAAAAGTTCGCAATCGTCACGATTTAAACAAGTAGCCTTTGGAAACAAGTAACACAGTCGCATCTGTCAATAATTAAACATTCTTAATTAGTATTATTTATTAATTTATTTTCACGAAACACATTAAATGTTATTACTAATACCACAGAAAGAAACAAAGTATGTTTAATTACCACAACAAATTTTCAATGCAGCCACCTCCTACTTTTTAACACTTATCCAATCTCCGCCTTACTTCTCTGCTTGAAGCCTTACGTAACATTTCTCTAGATAGTTCATCGCAAGTATTTCTAATTTTTTTTTAATGTTTCAAGTTAACAGATGTTCTGTTAATTTTATTTTTCAAAGTTCTACACAAGAAAAAGTCTTGTTGGGTCAAGTCCGGTAATTTAGGCGCCCACTGTTTCGGTCAATTTATACTTATCCAATTTTCTCCGTACATTACATTTAAATATTGTTGGACAAATCTTGTGGTAGAACTCCATCATGCTGGAAATACATGTTTGCTCGCAAATGTAATGGCACATTTTTAAGAAGCATTACAAATATCGCTTACTATGTAAAATATCTTCGTAAAAATATGGACCAATCAAATGCCCACTAATAATACCACTTTCTTCTTAGTCTAACGTCGAGAACGACGTGTAGTGATCACAAGTTAATGTCAGGTGTTATTACTCAGAACTCTTCTTACAGTCTCTCGCCATCTCCCACGGTCAGCAGCAGTTCTAATGGCTTCCACTAGTGGACGCTCGGTAACTTATGATACAATATCTGTCTATCTAGATGGGGAGCGTCCGCGTTTCCTTTTGCCAAGTGGTTTGCCCTGGACAATCAGTCTCTCAATGTTGTCGTGACGAGTTATATGTCCGAAGAAGTTCAGTATTCGCGCTGATGTCAAGCTACTGAAACGGTTTGATGGTCCAATCTTGTTCAGCACTGACACATTGGTGCGATGTGCCGTCCACGGTTTTCTTAGCATTCTTCGCCATACCCACATTTCAAAGGCGTCGACCCGAAGCCTGTCGGCTGCCTTCATAACCCATGTCTCGGAAGCGTACCAGAAAATGGAGAACACTAGGGCATGGACCAGAGATTTTTTGGTATTGATGGATATATATCGATCTTTCCAAATTTTATGTAATTGGCTCATTGCTGTTCGGCCAAGTTGAATACGACGGCGGATCTCCATCTCGCAGATGCCGGAGGAGTGAATAAGAGCACCCAGATAAACAAACTGATCTACCACTTCACAGTTGGCAATGTGATGTGGTCTGTTTGCTGTCTTATCCGATATATCAACTATCAATACTTTAGATTTGGCATAGTTGATTTTTAGACCATACTCTTTTGATGTTCTCTCCAGTCGTTGTATCAATTCTGTAAGTTCTTCTGCTGAGTTAGCGATCAGAAGAGTGTCGTCAGCATATCTAAGATTTAAATTTGTTTTTATACCACACATAATACCACACCAAACGTTAATTCCAAAGTGCCCTTGGGTTTCAACTGATTGACAAAATGTGGATCTTCAGTCGCCCAAAATTGTTTATTTTTTTTATTGGGCTCACCGTTATTAACAAAACGGCTTTTGTCCGTCCACAACACATGCTGAAATAAAAGATTGTCATTGATCTCAAAGTTGACCATTACTTGGGCAACATAATAAATTCTTCGTTGTTGATGTTGAAGTGTTCAAGTTGTGAAGTTTATAATCATGATAACTATTTTCTTTTAAAATTTGACCCTTTTAACAATTTTTCTTTTTTCGAGAGAGAAAACTGCCTCGTTATTTGCACGTAAATTGCGTTCCAATCTTGCAAATATTTTTAAGCTTGGAATATCGGGGTATCTTTAGGCGTACAACTAAACGGCTCTTCTATGGTTCTTTTGAGATTTTCCATAAACTAATAACATGTCGACTTTTTCGTTTTGCATGAACATTTTTCAAAGTCAAATCACAACAAAACAATATTTGTCAACCATTAGTTTAATTGACAGATGCGACTTTACTATTTTCCAAAAGCTACTTTTTTTAATCGTGACGATTGCAAATTTTGGATAATACATTTTTTTTATAAATTTGCTTAAAATTTTATAATAGAAAAAAAAAGCACATTTTTTTTACAACATTTGTTAAGAAAAATTAGTTTTTTTTTAAATATGCTAAAATATAGGTATGGGGAAAAATCGATGACGTCATTACTTCAGTTTCCAGATATAGTAAAATATGCAAATTAGGCTTAAAATGGACCTTACTTAATCCCATTTAAGAAAATGTTTTCCTTTTTCCTATAATAGAAATCGGTTTTAAAGTATTTTAAATTAAACCAATATCATTTTTAGATAAGATGATTTACGTCAAATGACATAAAACAAGCTCTAGATTTTGCACTTTGTTTTTAGCATTTCTGGACACCCTGTGTAAACAATTTATAATTTCTCAACATAAAATGTTTAAATTTGGTAGGATTAATAACGTATATAATTGACTTAAATATCAACAGCCATAGCAACTAGATTGTGAATTTAAGAATTTACTTAATTTAGATTTAACTTATTGAAATACCTACCTGTATGAAAATAATAATTATTATTTATTTTGAAATATTAAAAAGTTGGTACATTACATGATCTACTTTTAACCTATTTTGTATTTGCTTTAGCACAAGCACATTTAAAAAAACATATTTTTGTTATTGTTTTTAAATTTTAAAGAAAATGTGTTAGTATTTATTTGTAAATCAACTGAATTTTTGATATGATTAAACAAACTATTTAACTCTCGAGAAAATGCTGAGAGCTATTGGCTAGCTAAAAAATAAAGCTTGACTAACAGGTGTAGCGCGAACATTTGGCACATCTCAAAGCGTAATTTCCCTCTAAAATGCCCGTTTTGTGGAAACTGAGGATGTGTAGATGAAAGACACACTGGACGCACCAGATTTACAACCCATGATGATAATCGTTTCTTTCTTATATATATATCGCGTTAAAACGTGCGTCGGCGTCTTGCGATTCCTAATCTCCATTCCTCTCTATTCGTCCACATGTCCTCTCTCAGATCTCTCTCTTCCATCTCTTTTTGTATGCCTTCTCTCCAGCTCTTTCGTGGTCTTCCTCTTCTTCTTCTTCCTCTGGGGTTCCACTGTAATATTTTCTTTGGGATTCTGTCTGGTGGCATTCTTTGAACATGCCCGTACCATATCAACTGTTTAGTTCTTATTTCGTCTGTGATGTCGTGCTGTACTCCCATTATTTGTTTTATCCTCTCATTTGTAACTCTTTCTAGTCTTGATTTCCCCGCTGCTCGTCTCCAGTAATCCATTTCTGTGGCTCTAATTTTTCTTTCGATCTTTTCTTTCAAAGGCCATACTTCGCAACCGTACATTATTATGCTCTTCACTATCGTGTCGTAAATTCTTTTTTTGTTGTTGTTGCTTATTGTTCTATCCCACAGTACTCCGTTTAACATTGATATTGCTCTTCTTCCTTTCATATTTCTGTCCAATATTGCTTCTTCGAGTGTCCCATCCTTTGATATTCTCATTCCTAAGTAATTGTAAGCTGACGTGTGTTTGATTTTTTGTCCATTTGATAATTGTAAGTCCTGTTGCACTCCCCCAATACACATATATTCCGTTTTTTCTACATTAACCTCTAGTCCCCAAATTTTATATTCTTCTATAAGTTTTCGTGTCATATACTCTGTGTCGTCTATGTCTTGGCCGACTATAATTTGATCGTCTGCGAATGAGAGTGTGTATAATGTTGTGTCCTCATCTAAAGGTATGCCCATGTTTTGGCATTTCCGTTTCCAATTCGCTAGTGCCCGTTCCAAATATATTTTAAATAATGTTGGTGAAAAGCAACACCCTTGTTTCAGCCCTTTTGTGATATTAAACCCTGTTGTTAGGTTTTGTCCAACTTTAATTCTTGATTTGGTTTTATTGTATAATGACTTTACTCCTTTTATCAGTTCAATATTAATGTTGGAAGTTTCCAGAGTTTCCCAAAGTTTAATTAAGGGAACGCTGTTGTATGCTTTCTTTAGGTCAACGTACAGTATATGGATCTCTTGATTGAATGCTAGTTTTTTTTCTATAATTTGTGTTAGTGAGAACAGATGGTCAATCGTTGATATTCCCGCTCTAAATCCGGCTTGCTCTTCTGCTTCCATTTCCGTGTATTCCCTTTCGATTCTGTTTTTTAAGATCTTGCCATATATTCTACTGATTGTGTTTGTTACGGCAATTCCTCGATAATTGTCGCATTTGCTTTTGTCCCCCTTTTTGTGTATTGTTGACATATGTGATATTTTCCATTCTTCTGGGACTTCGGACTGATTAATACACCTTTGAAATAGATCTTGCAGCATTTTATATAATTTATCTGTTCCGTATTTAAATAATTCTCCTACAATATTTCCTGGACCCGGGGCTTTGTTTTTAAGGATTTACATACTTCCTTCACTTCTTTTGTATTAATTCTAATAGGGGATCCTTGCGTATTAATTCTATCATTCATATATTCTGTGTTCTTAAATTCTTCTCTGTCTTCAGTTAACATTTTTTCGAAGTATTGTTCCTTTCTTATTATTTGCAATAAGGAACCTTATTGTAACGGCACTTGAGTTGAAAATGCAGTTGTTGCAAACACATGAAACACAAGTCCATTCCAGGACCATTATAAATCGTTTGCATAAAGCTTACTTAGCTGAGATGTCACACTTGAACGAGTGGCAATCGCGCTGCTTGTTTAGCTTGAGCTGAGAAACTCGTGTTCTTCTTCTTAGGGTGCCGATCCGTTACGAATGTTGGCGATCATCATAGCGATCCGGAATTTGTCTGCAGCAATCCGGAACAGTTGTGTAGATGTTTTATTGAACCAGGTTCCGAGGTTCTTGAGCCACGATGTCCTGCGTCTTCCTGGTCGTATTCGTCCAAAAATTTTTCCTTGTAAGATTGTCTGCAGCCGTATTTTTCTTTGTGTTACATGATATGTCCTAGGTATTCTAATTTACGTGCTTTAATTATGTTCATCAGATTCAGGTCTTTTTTCATTGTCCTTAGACTTTTAAAGAAGGCGCTCATGCGGTTAAAGGTTGCTCTGACTTTTCCTATGCGTGCTCTTTTTTCCTGTACATGGCTCTAGTCCTCATTTATAATGGTTCCCAGATAGTTGTAATGATTAACTCTCTCGATAGTCGCTTGGTTTACGAATAGTTGGCTTCCTGTAATGTTCTGTTTGCTGATTATCATAAGTAAGGTATGGCAAAATAACTTATGACGTCCTATTTATTTTTCACATAAATCAAAATATATATTCTGATTTAAGGCGTGTAAAATTGTGAAAAGTACCTACCAGGCAATGAAGTACGGTTCCAGAATGTACATGAGGTTTATTTCTGTAGAGAATGTACAGTAATTGTTTAGTTTGGTTTGACAGCTGTTTGCCATTTGCATTTTTTCAAGTAATCTTTGTTTATCGCTAAATTCTTCTCTTCTTCTCATAGTGCCGTACTCGTTTAACGAATGTTGGCGATCATGTAGACAATTTTCACCTTGTTGACAGCCGCTCTGAACAGTCCCGATGTTGATTGGCCAAACCACTGCCTCAAGTTTTTAACCAAGAAATGCGTCTTCTGCCTGGTCCGCGTTTACCTTCTATCTTTCCTTGAAGTACCAGATGTAATATACTATATATTTCCGGGTGTCTTATTACGTGTCCAAAGTAGGAGAGTTTTCTG